>CANTUT010000908.1:767500-775000 GCA_947687605.1 Reutealis trisperma
GTCACGCACCTAGATCAAGCCCAAGTGGTGGAGGCATTACAGAATGGCACCAATCATACTGATTACTTTAAAGGATTATGCAGACATGCACTTAGTACTTGGAGGAAGCCATGGCAATTAGCCAGAAGTATATCAAGCAGGATGACGCCTTCACCTTTAACAAAAAGAAAAGAGGTGAAGCCCTAAAGGGAGAACCTAAAATAAAGAAACAAGATGCAAGGTCCAAGAAAAACCTAATGGCAGGGCAAAATAGCAGTAGTAAAACTCAAACACCTTACACTCTAGACCTGCCAAAGACTCCTCCAGGTGAGGTGTTCGCAGCATTTAAAGACAAAGACATTTGGGTTCGCCTCCTGCTAAAGCTAGCAGATCAGATAAGTAGAAATAAGTTCTGTTTATTTTACAATACCCATAGGCATAACACTAATGACTGCTGCCAACTAATGGCAAAGATAGAAAGATTAATCAAACAAGGGTACCTAAGGATTTCATAAAGAATGATAAAAGCGATCAAGGACTAATAAAGATAAAGGGAAGCAACCAGTTAATGATGGGTCAGCAGGAGTGATTAACTACCTTAAAAGGGGGCCTGACAAACCAACAAGCTGCAAACAGGCAAAAAACTTGTAAAGGAGAAAAGAAGCCTTTAAGTTTATTTTTTATAATGGAGTCAGGGAATTAGCTCGCAAGGCAGATGGCAGCAGCCTACAACACCCCTATTCTGGCCCTCTAGTTGTATAGGCAGCAGTCGCAAACTTTTTGGTTAAAAGAATCTTAGTTGACGATAGGAGCTCAGTGAACCTCCTCACTGCTGATGCATATGCCCAAGTGGGATTGAGAAAATGCGAACTACAAGACATGGGGACTAGTTTACGCATTAGATGGGATGGAAGTGCCATCAACAAGAATAGCTAGGCTACCCATCACCCTGGGTATAGCTCCAGAGACCATCACCACCATGGCCAACTTTATGGTAGTCAAGCTACCTTTAGCATACAATATTCTTATTAGGAGGCCCCTCCTCTATGACCTAGATGCAATAACTAACATCAAGCACTTAGAATGACAATTCCTATACCTAAAAGAGGAGAGATCATTATCTATGTTATACAAGAGCGAGGGGAACCAAAGAGGAAAAAAGCAAAGAAAATATGCCGTCAAATAGAGGAGGTAGCGGTGGTAGATGTGGTGAAGGAAATTCCTAAACAATGACCTAAGCTTATAAAAGAATTGAAAAAACTATCCACCGGTCTAGAGTCAGGGAAATATCTAATGGTGAACACCTCACTCAATAAGGAGCAGAAAGCCCAAACACACCATTTCTTAGCGTCTAACTTAGCGACTTTTGTGTGGTCTTCAGCAAATATGAAAGGCATCAACCCAGACGTCCTGACTTATGAACTGAATGTAAATCCTATATTTAAACCAGTCAGATAAAAGAAGAGGTTTTTTATACTAGAAAGATAGGCGGTAATAGACAGCAAGGTGGATAAATTGATGGAGGAAGGCTTTATAAGGGAAGTATAATATCTGGACTAGCTTGCAAATGTAGTATTCGTAAAGAAAGCAAATGGGTTGTATCAAATGTGCGTAGACTTCACCGACCTAAATAAAGCTTACCCAAAAAATTCCTTCCCCTTACCCATGATTGATAAATTGGTGGACTCAACCGCAAGCTACAAATATTTTTCCTCACTAAATGCAAAGCAAGGATATCACCAAATTTGTATACACCCCAATGATGAGGAGAAAACCTCATTCATACCAAAGAGAGGAATCTATTATTATATCTCCATGCCATTCGAATTGAAAAATGCTAGAGCAACCTATTAGAGGTTACTCAATAAAATTTTCAAAGAGCAACTTAGGTGAAACTTAGAGGCATATGTGGATGACATGATTGTGTAACAACCCACATCTTCCTTAGGAGTTTTCATGATCAATTTGCTTGAATTTAGAGTTATTATGACAAAATATGTGATTTTATGAAAATTCATGTGCGATGTGATTTATGAATATGTAGCATGTTAAATTAATTTTAATGTGCCTAATATGAATTATTATTGTGAAATAAATGATTTATATGAAGTGTATTAGCATAGAATAATTTATTGTACATAAAATGAATTTTCATGCAAAAAGGAGATTTTTAAGCATAAAATAATTTTATGTGTATTTTTAAATTAATTTTTAAATAAATGTTTTGGGGGGAAATATTACAGAAATTAATAAGAAAAATATTCTATTTTTAATTACCTATAATTAGCCTTAAATTAAAATTAAAAGCCAAATACCTAAAAGCCCACTATACTAAAACCCTCCTAACCTAGCTCATTAAGGGTAATCTTGAAAATTGCTCAAAACCCTACATATATTAATGCAAAATTCAGCCAACCCTAGTGTTCCAGCAGTCATCCTATGTTATTTCATTATTTTGGTAGAAAAATTCTCTCCAAATAGTTCTCTCTACCAAAATTCTCAAAACACCTTCAATTTTGCAATTTCTTGACCATAATCGTAAGTTTTTCTTCTCTTTCAATTCCTTATTTGATTTCTATGAATTAAATTATGAGAAAATTAATTTGAATTTGGTATTTATAGATTTTTATAGATTTAATTCAGTTTGGGTGACTTTTTAAAAGAGAAATCTAATTCTCTACCGAAAACACAAATCTTTCTACTCAATTTTTCCAAAGGTGAATCCCACAACTCAAAATTGAAATTTTCATGCATAAACATTACCAAGGGGGTGATTTCTGCATCATTGAATTCTAAACTAATTTTTGATATGTTTAGATGAAAAATATTAAATTAAATCATATTTTTGCATATTAATGTAATGACTAAAAATTTTCAGTTAACGAGAAAATTCAAGGTTTTACCTCCCCCAATGTAGCATCAATGTCGGATAGCAGCTACTCAAGGAAAATTGGTTCAATTAGCAGAGGGACCTTCGAGCTTGGTAATATAGAAGGGGCTGGAAGTTCGCTAAAAACTTCCCCATCATGATGACTGATTGTTGCCACTTCGACAGGTTGGGCAAGGGCTTCAGGTCTAGCCATATCATGCTAAATTATGGCACCAACTACCTTAATCAGGCAATCTAGAGTCCCCCCTTTAGTGTTTCTAGAGGAAATAGTGGTACATAGGTCCTAGTTGTCATTCCTCTCTAGTGCCACTTCCTCGATTCTGACTTCAGCATCCTTGGGAGAAGGCAGCCCAGCATTTAGATTATGATCTAGTAAAAGTTCTATATTAGAAATAGGAATGACAGAAGTAGGTACGAAGGTATCAACCTGCCTCATCTATTCCAGTAGATCATCCAGGGATATGGGCTGGACTGGTAGCTCAAAAGAGGGAGCAGGAACCACGTCAATAGTTCCTATATCAATATAAAAAAAAAAAAGGGAAACAATAACAAAATAAATGAATCCACACAAGAGAAGAGAAAAAAAATAATATAACAATAGAAAGAAACTCAAAAAACTATACCTAGAGGAAGACTAGAAGAGGGCATGGTGGACTAGGGGGATCCCTCTCTAGCAAGATCGGATAGGTTCGTCCGCTATCTCCTTGGCAGGCACCCCCTCGAGAACCTGCTCAACTATCAAATTAAAAAATGAACTATTAATCAGGAAATTTCTCGAGGAGTCAGAGAGCGTCCACTTAGAAGAAGAAGAAGAAGAGTCACCCGCAGCTTGGTAAACGAGTTTAGTAACTATCTTGTCATCCTCGCCACCGCTATACTCTAGTAAATTGATCAAGGGGCTTCCGAGAGTGTACCAATAGGTGCTAGCTTAGAATGGGCACCCTCTGCTGTCGTCTTTGATTTTGAGTTCAACCCCTCAGCAGCCGCAAGGGACTTATAAGTTCCCTTCTTCTTCTTGGGTTTCTCCTTTTCAAGGGATGCCTTCCTTTTCTCCCCAACTAAAGTTTCTACCCTCCAATTTGTGGCAGTAGCAATCTTGAGCTGACCAGTTCGCTCGTCAAGCAGGGGTAAGAAGGCAGCCTCGTTATAAGGGAGTGGCTCTAGTTTCACTTGCAGGTCCAATGTTTTCTTGTAAGTATTATCCTTATTAGTAATATACACTGCGAAATAAAAAGGTTCTCAATGAGGCTGGGGGAAATAATAGGAGCAAAAGAAACATGGTCAAACAAAAACTCACCCTTAATCTTTTTAAGAATAAGGTACATAGTCTTACCTCAAGCATCTTTTATTTGCGAGGCATAGTCTAGCCTCGCCGTATCATAGGAATAGTTGTCCTTGATTAGGGTTAGCATCCCCATGATCTCCTCATAAAAAAGGTTTATAGGGATGTCGGGGAGACCATATACTGCTGGCACTTGAAGGAAGCCCCTAAAACCGAAGCCCTCGCCACCTTGGTATTTTTCCTTCATCATGATAGTGATGAACTTGGTGTGCCAGTTCACCACTTTATTGGGCTTGCTATTAAAGAGGCATCTCTTTGGCTTCGTATAAGTGCACCACACCCACTGGTCATGAGTGAACCTAAAGAAGCATTGGAACATGCAGGCTATTGGTCGCACACCCAAAGCTTTATAGATGACCTCAAATTGATGGAAGTTTTGAATGGAATTAGGGGAAAGCATCATTGTATTGATACAAAAGTAATTAAAGCACTTCACGAGAGAGAGAGATGGGGGGAATCTCATACCGGCTTCAATCTGGTGGTGTGAACCATTAATTTTACATCTCATCATTCAACCACAACTTGACACTTGCTAAGTTTAGTGTGCTATACAAAGCCAGCACGGCAGTCCCGCTAGCCGATTAGCAGGTAGGAGTCAAGAGGGCAACGCCCCTGAAGCTAAAAATGGACTTGCAGTCACTTTAGTGTGAGAATACTTAATTTTTCAAACACTGGTACTTTTCCTACCCTAACCGGACCTTTTATATCAGACAGTATTTTTTCAAAATTGATCAAATTTTCTCCCTAACTGACTGTTAAAATATTCTAAAATTAATTTTGAACCTATTGACACTGACTAATTAATTTTCTAAGCTTTGTAACTCCTGAAAATTGATCCGGAAGTTCAAAAATCTGGTCAAGTGAAAAAGTAAAAATTCAGCCAGTACACCTACCAAGGCACCGGCGGCACCGGCTCCAGCTTGGGTGGCGCCGTCGCCCCTCTAGGCAGTGCGCTGCCCAACTAGCCAGCGGCGCGGGCCCCACAGCCTCACCTATAGTTCCCAAAATACCCCCAATCTGTTTTTCCTGCCCTTTCTAGCCTTACCCCTATGGTCTTTTCACATTTTCATTACCTAAACTACTCTCACCTCCTTTGCCTATAAATAGGCCCTCCCTCCTTCATTTCAACACAATTCCAAAGTTGATATAAATGATTATCTATCAACTTTTCTTCTACTTCTCCCTCCAATCACTCTCTAATTAATTAATTAATCTTTTAAAATTAATTAATTACCTCACCCTAACCAAGTTAATTAATCTTTTTAATTAACTAAAACTCTTTTTTTTTTAAATTAATCACTTAAATAATTAATTAATCTTTTTAATTAATTAATTAATCACTTTTTTCCAAACCAAATTAATCATTTTTCTCAATCCACCTTTTATCCAAATTAATTAATTAATTAATCCTCCAAAATTAACCTTTTTCTTAACTCACCTTTCATCCAAATTAATTAATTAATCTTTTTAATTAATTAATCCATCCACCATTTTCATTATATTAATTAGTTAATTAATCATTTTAATTAATTAATTAATCTCCCAATCAATCCAATCACCCGGTCCCGATAAAACAGAACTTCGATATGGTAAAACCCTTCGCTTGTCAAGAGCAAAGGTATCAACCTTTTCCCTCACTCTCAAAACACCCAAACCAAAATTAATCTGATCAACCCAACCCCTCTACTTAATCATGGAATGAACTATGTGAGTTTTGATCCCCATTCAATGGGGTACGTAGGTACGTTTGGAATTTAAATCCAAACTTCAAATCCAAATCCCAATAAATCCCCTTTTCCTTTTTTTTAATTAATGTAATTTGTGAATGCTTCATTTTGATTTTCTCATTACACTCATACCATGCTCATTCATTTAAATAATTGTCATATAATATTTTTCATTCATGAAATCAATTTTTCTAAAGTCAAATTAAACTTAAGAGCCAAATTTAGATTATTTAAAATCAAAAACCTAGTCCCCAAACTCAACCTAGTTCGAAACTAATGATTTTATCTTTGGGTAATTAAATGAAAATTAATGAATTGGAGTCAAATTGGGTTTTTCCTTAATTTTTCTATTTAAAAATAAATTAGGGTGGCAACTCCTAAAGCCATTTTCAAAATCAACTAAATTCAAACCCGAGAGTTCCATCGTGAGTCTAAACTCGAATGAGCATCCCAATTCCCTCTAGCGGACCGGGCCAGTGCTTAGGTGAGGCCTCATAGGTTGTAGTAGAAAATGATGTGATTGTTATCTTTTAACCAAACTCATGTATTAGCACCCTCAAGATTCTTAAAAACCCTATCACAAGACCGTGGGAGATCAACAGCAAACCTTTCTTGGTTTTCTATATTCTCAGCAAAAGGGCTAAAATCAGACTCATTGAGGGAAAAAGCCACCTCACCCCAAGACTGTTCCAGGTCAGCTTGGTTGCTGTAATAAGAAATCACCTCCTTTTTAAGTGCCATCTCAAGAAAATGCAAGGAAAATCTACAAAGAGAAGAGGAAAAGAGTTAGAAATTTTTTCTAGAGACAAAAAGAAATTTGGAAGTAAGAAGTGAAGAAGATGAAATGAAAAAGGTTTTTTAACTTAAGCCATAAATTCACGTGCCAATTAATCATTTTAAACCCAAAAACAGCGTAACATATGCCTGTACGACAACAATAGGGCCACATGGAGAATTTTTAGAAAAAAAGCGACCTTTGCATTTAGGACTACAAGTCGACGGGCGTGCGATCGGAAGAACACAGACTTTTGTCCTCCTGCAATGGTGACTTCACTGACCAATTGAACCTACTAGGTGCAAAAGCACCTCATGAAAAATAATCTTAGCTAAGCAAAAAGGAAGAATTACTCGAAACTAGCTAAGCAGCTCCTCTTAAATTTATTTCAAGTGAAGTACACATACTGCTTCCTTCGTTGAAATTGAGAGGCCACTAATGAGGGACTAAATGAGCCCACATTAGGCCCAGGCCCAATCAACCTAGCTTAAGAGAAGGTAATCTATTTTCTATTCACATCCAATGTCCCAAGCCAGATTTGAATCTCCTCCTTATTGTCTGAACAAAGTTAGGCCCTACTATTTATAAATATCTTAATTGTGAAGCCAAAAATGCAGATTCACTCACATTACAGTTTGTCTACATTCTATAAAACTTTTCAGAAATAATCTCATTCTTATTCATTATCGCATCATTTTGTTTCATTTTACTTTAGCATATATTATTATTCTCTATTTGGTCGAAATCAGCTTGATCACAAATATATATATATGTGTGTGTGTGTGTG
>CANTUT010000908.1:785000-790000 GCA_947687605.1 Reutealis trisperma
GTGTGTGTGTGTGTGTGTGTTGTGCGATTTCTGCAAGTGTACAGGTCTTGCTAAGTAATAGTGTGTGAATAGAGTGTCAAATCCACACGGAAGGGTTGACAAGTACCAAAATTAAGATTACTCTATTATTTAGAAAATCAATTATGAGAATTCATATTTTAAGCTAAAGTAAAATTCAAGTAAATAAATGATGATAATATGAAATAAGATTAAAGGTCTAGGATTTAGAATTCATCAATTGATTATCCATGATTTCTTTATATTTTTTAGATTGGATTATTTTTTCTGGAATTATGATTAGATTTTCCTAAATTATATGATATTCTCTCTCAAGATAAAGCATGTGTGCTCATATTAACCTTATGTCTACTCTCGTGATCATAAGCAATTAACACAAACCCATTAAGTTTTATGAAAATCCTTTAACAATCAGAAAAGAGTATTCTTATCTCTAAGCAATATATTCCCTAGGTCAATTATCCTAATGAAATAATATTGTGCTTCCACTCTCGCTACTTCACACAATATCTTAAATCATGCAATTAATGGCCAATTAATTACAAGAATTAAATTCTAAGATAAAAGATTAATTCCAACAATCAAACCCAATCAATTAAATATAAATAATCATATCCAAATCAAAAGATTACATCTAAACCCTAGAAAAATAAATTTAGCTATTCATAATTGAGAAGGAAGAAATAATTAAATTAACAATCAAAATAACAAACATAATAACAATTTATAATTAAATTCAAGAATAAAGTTTAGGAAGAACTTATTTTGAGATACAATCTTTGATAAACTCGAGCTCCAAAAACTCCTCTTCTTGATCAAAATAACAATAAAAGAAATCTATTCTAAGAAAATATATGTAACTCTCTTTACATCTATTTTTTGCTACTTTGAGTTGTGATTTTGGAGAAGGGAGGTAATGCCTATTTATAGGCAAATTCCATCTTCATTTTCAACATTGTTGCATCATTGATTACATCATTATTTTCATGACATCATCTCTTGCATCATTAATTTCATAACATTATTGCCTTAATCATTTATAAAATGATATCATTGTCTGCATCATTTATAAAATGACATCATTGCCTGAGTCATGATATTACTGTTTCATTGTGACATCATTTTGATTTGCAAAAATAAAATAAAAATACTAAAAATATATTATAATTTATTTATAAATTGTAGAACTATTTATTTCTAAAAATAAGTAATAATATTATTGCATTCTCGAGAACTGAGCTAAAATTTGAGTTTAAATAAATAAAATAACTCTAAAAATATAGAGTTATCACACCCCCAAACTTAAGTTTTTGCTTGTCTTCAAGCAAAAGAAAATTCAAAACCTAAATTAGTCCACTTTCGTAGGAAATTATGATTGCATTTAGTGTATGCAACAACCTTTTAAACCCCTAGGTGTCTCATAGAGGACGAGTTACATTCTCGTGAGAGCTTCCAGTGGTGATACCCACAAACACCTATAAAACTCTAAATTTTCAACTATTTATTTCAGAGAATAATCAAATACCACAAAAAAAGAAATTTAATCCTCTAATGCTTATGTTGAATTTTTTTTTTCTACGTCTCAAGAAATTAATATTTACAAACAACATACCAATAGTATTGCAAGTCAAGCTTTTATCTCAGGTTCAAAATAATTCTCATCTTAATCATGCCTTAAATAACCATACATTAAATTAACTGGAAAGAAATTATTGCACTTCATATAGGCATATACACACTGATATCTTTAAATACCTCTATCAAAAGATATAAATTAGATATACAAATCTCATAAGCATGTTAATGCAAACAATCTCCACTAATGGAATTCATAAATCAAGAGAGATCAATGGGTCTTGACTAGGCTTGTAATGGGGCTAACACAAGGTATTTTGGCTAAATAAAAAAAAAACTAAATGAACAAAAATAAGATAATTATACCAAGTTTACAAAAATCAATAGCTCAAATAAAAGGATTTTATTAATGAAGGATCCCTTTTATCTTAAGTACCATTCTTCTTCAATGTTTTCTTCTTTTAAGCTCCCCTCTTCTTCTTCTTCTTCTTCTTCTTCTTCTTCGTCTTCTTCTTTTGTCATCAACATTATTCTAAAGATAAGCAAGAATACTAACTTTTATTTTATTTAATTTTCTTGCTTTCCCCCAAACTTATTTTAAGCAGAAGGTGATCTTTTATAATGAATAATACTCTTAGTTATTAGAGATCCTTATTTTCTTTTAAAACTTCAATAATTCCCTTTTTTTATTAGAATGTAAACTTGACAAAATTATCTCACAAATAGGGTAAAGGATAGTAATTAAGGTTAATTAACAAAGAAAGAAAGCTAAAATTAACAAGACACAAAGGGGTAAACTTGGGAAAAAAATTAAAATAAGGGTGGATATAAGTAATAGGCTAAACAAACAATGCCTAAATCATATCTCTCTTTCAAAATGAATTCAAAATTTCGCCTGAAAAGTTTGCAAAAACATGTTCTAAGATAGGTGAGGCAAATAAAGACAAAAAATATGTAGAAGCCCTCTCTAAGTAAGCATACACAAATTCAATATATTTAATGTAATGCAAAGCTAAGCAAAACATAATCTTAATAAAAGTTAATTTCTTACCCCAAAATAGTTGCTTAACCTGAAATACTTTAATAAATTGTCCATAAATACCAATTATAATCAATCATTGGCCTTTCATCAAATTATTTAACATAAGCATATTTTATTAAATTTTTTTTAATTTATTCATTAAAACAAAAAAGAAATGAATAAAAAACAAACCAAACCTCCCCCAAACTTGCAATTGACATTGCCCTCAATGTCAAAGAAACAAACCAAAAGAAAGAAAATACTCCCTCTTGTAGAAAAGTGGATTCCAAATTGTAAGCAGGATGTGCATTCCACTTCCTTGTTTCCTATAAAATATTATGAAATAACTAAAAGCAAGAATGAGAAACTAATCACAAAAAACAAATTTTTATTTTTATTTTTATTTTTTTTAAAATTTTTTATTTTGGAAGCTAGAAAAAATAAATAAATAAATAAATAAGTTAGAAATTTGGGTTGCCTCCCGAAAGCGCTTAATTTATAGTCTTTAGCTAGACTTTCTTAGAATTTTAATCACGTGGCCTCTTTTAAGGAGTAAACTCTCCCTTGTTCCACCAAATCTCTACTAAAATAAGGTTTAAGGCATTGTCCATTTACTTTGAATGTTTCTCCCGCATTGTTTTGCAGCTCCATGATGATATACCTTCACTTCTTGAAATGGTCCTGACCATCTGGATTTCAACTTTCCTGGAAAAAGTTTCAAACGTGAGTTAAAAAGTAATACCTGTTGGCCTTCTTCGAAGTGCCTCTTACGAATGTGTTTGTCATGCCAACGTTTGGTGTGCTCTTTATAAATCTTGGCATTTTCATAAGCTTCTAGTCGTATCTCTTCAAGCTCACTCAATTGAAGTAATCTCTTGCGACTAGCAGCTTCCACATCCATATTCAACTTTCTTATTGCCTAGTAAGTTTTATGTTTGAGCTCCACAAGTGACATGCTTTACCAAAGACAAGTTGGTATGGAGACATACCAATTGGGGTCTTGAAAGTAGTCATATACGCCTACAGAGCATCGTCCAATTTGAGTGCCCAATCGTTCCTAGAGTTATTCACTGTCTTTTCTAAAATATTCTTCAATTCTCTATTTGAAATTTCCACCTGACCACTCGTTTGAGGATGATACGAAGTGGCTACTCTATGGTTGACTCCACTTTTCTTTAATAAAGCATCAAAAGCCCAGTTACAAAAATGGGAGCCTCCATCATTGATAATGGCTCTCGGAACACCAAATCGAGAAAAAATATTTTTCTTAATAAACCTCAGCACAACTCTAGAATCATTGGTGGCACTTGCAATTGCTTTAACCCACTTCGACATATAGTCAACCGCTACCAAAATATATCGATTGTTTAGGGATGAAGGGAATGGTCCCATGAAATCAATCCCCTTAACATCGAATATTTCAACCTCTAAAATCCCATTAAGCAACATATCTTGCTTTCTAGTTGTGTTCCCTGTTCTTTGGCAATGATCACATGATGTCACAAAGTTTTTAGCATCCTTATACATAGAAGGCCAATAAAAACTACATTGCCATACCTTTGCAACTGTCTTATCTGTGCTTGCATGCCCTCCACTTTCCTTAGAGTGATAATGCTCCAAAATGTTTAGAATTTCCTCCTCTGGCACGCATCTTCTGATCATCCCATCTCCATAATACTTGAAAAGTAATGGTTCATCCCAAAAATAATACTTGACATCTGCAAGAAATTTCTTTTTCTAATGATAAGAAAAATCACTAGGAATGATTCCACTCACCAAGTAATTGACAAAATCAGCAAACCATGGAGTTGTTCCCTTCACTACCCATAACTGCTCCTCTAGAAAATAATCATTGACTGGCTCATCATCTTCAGCTGTTCGCATCTCGTTCTAATCTAGACAAATGGTCTACAACCACATTCTCCACTCCTTTCTTGTCCTTGATTTTTAAGTCAAACTCTTGAAGCAAAAGTACCCATCTGATCAATCTGGGTTTGGCATCTTTCTTGGACATTAGGTACCTAATTGTTGCATGGTCTATGAAGACTATAACTTTTGATCTAACCAAGTAGGAGCGAAATTTTTCTATCGCCACTATCATTGCCAACATCTCTTTTTCAATAGTTGCATAATTTTTCTGTGCATCATTTAAGATCTTGTTGGTGTAGTATATCACATATACCTTTTTGTCCTTTCTTTGGCCTAAGACAGCTCCAATTGCAAAGTCACTCGCGTCGCACATGATTTCAAATGGCAAACTCCAATCGGGTAATGCAATAATGGGAGCTGAAATCAAAGCTTTCTTTAACCTGTCAAAAGCACTTAAGCACTCCTGGTTAAAATCAAAAGTAGCATCTTTATTAAGCAAATCACAGAGAGGCTTAGC
>CANTUT010000909.1:2500-7500 GCA_947687605.1 Reutealis trisperma
CATTGTTTTTATTTCTTTTTGTTTGGTAAAAAATCAGTTTTTTACATCATAAAACAACACAATAAATAAATAATTGAGTCTTACGCTTAGAATTCTTGTAGTTGTATTCTCTTTAAATCATTTTGTTTTGAGTCTTGTTCTTCCTTATTTCTCTCGCAATTGTTCCTTATTTCTTTATTTTTTGTAATCTATAATTTTTTTGGTGTTGAAAAAAAAAAAAGACATACAACTTGAGTGAAAACAAATATGAGTGAACTTGAGAGATTAGTTTACTTGAGTGAAACATGCGAGGGAATGATGTGAGAGAATTTTGCTTTACTAACCTTTATTTCAAATTTATTATGAATGGTTCACAAGAAAATCCATATGGAGAAATAGATCGATTCCAATCTATAGCCGAGATGCTTCAAGCTATGGAAAAAAGAAGTAATGAAAGAATGTATTGATTAGAAGCTTCTATCACAATGAGGCAGCCACCTAATGCTCCTAATCAAGCTAGGCAATATCAAAGAAGAGTTCAAGAAGATGATGAAAATGAAAAAAAAAAAAAAAAAAAAAAAAGGCATGGCCACCATATGAGGAGATTTTAATGTAAGGCTGAGAGTAAAAGAAAAATTACATCTAAGCCACCAATGGAGAAGATAAAGAACAAAGGTGATGAGGTTGAGGAAATAATTTGTTATGCCATCCAAGTCACTTGTAAATATGATTGGATGGATGCAAATAATGAAGAAATCAACCATGTTATAGAAGTTACTGATAAAGATTCTTTGCTACTTGTAAAGGTCAACAAAGTTGTTTGTAACAACCCACACCCACCCTAGGAATTTTCGTGATAAATTGCTTGATTTATAACCTATAAGGTTAAGTGTGCTCTTTGTGTGAAAATTTGTGATCTAAGTGATTAATGAGTATGTGGCATATTAAATTAATTTTAATATGCATAATATGTGTTGTTATTGTGAAATAAATGATTTACATGAAGTGCATTTTTATAAAAGAATTTATTTTAAATAAAATGAATTTCCATGCATAAGACAATTTTTAAGCATGAAAATAATTTTATGGGTATTTTTTAAATAAATATTTTTGAGAAAAATGTTCCAGAATTAATAAGAAAAATATTCTTTTTATTTTAATTCCATTCAGCCTGAATTTTTTTTAAGGAAAAAGCCCAAATACCCAAAAGCCCACTACACAAAAATTCTCCTAACCTATTTCATTAAGGGTAATAGTGGAAATTTCACTCCAATCCTAATATATATTCTAATTTTCGGCCAAACAAGGGTTTCTAGCAGCCATTCTCTTATTCTTTCTGTATTTTGCAGAAAAACCTCTCAAAATAATTCTCTCTACTAAAATATGAAAACACCTTTCTGTTTCGCGATTTCGTGACCATAACGTAAGTTTTTATTCTCTTTCGATTTCTAAACTGATTTCTATGAAATGAATTATGGGAAAATTATTTTGAACTATTTGATTACTGATTTCTATAGATTCAATTCTGTTTGAGTGAATTTTTGGGGAGAGAAAATTTATTTTCTACCGAAAACACGATTCTTTCTACAAGATTTCTCCAAAGGTGAATTCTATAACTTAAAATCACAATTTTATTGTATAAACATCATAAGGGGGGACGATTTGTACATGGATGTATTCTAAACTGATTTTTGGTTTGTTTTGATGAAAAAATATTGGATTAAACTAATATTTTTGCATATTTCTGTGATGATTGAAAAGTTTTGAAAAACAAAGGAATTCAAGGTTTTCGTGTTAGGACTTGAAAATTGGAAAATTTTATTATTTCATGAATATATGGCTGCCGATTTGTATGAATTGGTGTTCTTATATGATATTTGTTTTGTTTAGATGAAAAATAATGATTTGAATCATGTGTCTGTTTATCGCTGAAATAAACGAAATGCGTGGAAAGCGCGAAAACTCATGATTTTTCACCTAAGCCTTTGAACTTGGAAATTTTTTGCATAAACCCTAACTATGGCTACCGATTCATGAAGGAATGTGTTCTAAACTGATATTTTCAATTATTGAATGAAAAATAATAGTTTAAACAACCTGTTTGCATATTTCTGAAATGACTGGAAAATTCCAAAATAAGAAAACTTATGGTTTTGTGCACTATAATGCAAAAGGTTGAATTTTTATATATTAATAACACCAATAGTGACCGATTCCTATGAATTTATATTCTAGAATGATTTTTGTTATGTTTACATGAAAAATCTTGGTTCAAACCATGTTTTTACATATTTTTGAAATAGATGGAAAGCACGAAAAGAAGAAGAATTTGGTTTTTACTTTAATGATGCATTCGGCCTACATGAACAATTTTGTCCAAATGTTTATAAATTTTATGTGATGTGTTTTGATGATTGTTAACATGTATGTATGTATAATAAATGATAAAATTGTATGTTAATTGAAGGTATGGTCCTAGATGAGCTTAAATGTATTATGGTATACTTAAGGTATCTTAACCTTGTATTGTGATTAGAATGCAAATGTGATTGAGGAATTTGGAACTAGATGTCATGATGACTTGATGATGAATATATGGTTATGAATTAATGAAGTGAAAGGGATCATAAGAGTTAAGCATGATGTTTGAAGGATTAATTGTTAAGTTAACATGTATGGAAGTGCAAAGTGAACTAAGATAATTGATAAGTGAATTGATATTGAGGTAACGATATTATGATGACTTTGAAAAGGTATTGATATGATTGCAATGTGTTTTCATGTGAGCCTATAAGGCCTAAGTGTGCAAGACCATTAGGTCAACGAGCTATGTGCAAGTGATGAGTACACCTATGTGTGGACTCTAAGTGTATGTGTATGCTATATGTACATGGGTAGTTATAGGATAGGAGCATCATGAGTAAATAAATACTAAGTATTAAATTAAGAGGAGCTTTAGAAGTGCAAAGGGGATTACGTGTACTAGGAGCAAAGGAACCCTAAGGTGAGTAAACACTATGTTCATGTTACAAGTGCAAGTAACATTTTGTTATGTTACAAATATGTGATGACATGCTATGTGAGCCTTTATGAACATTGAAACCCAAGTTCTTTCTATTCTAAATATTGTTATATGATTTCTTTGTCAAACTTGGTTGCCAAGGGACATTTGGTCCAAAACTATTTTGTTATCCAATGAGAAATTCTTGTGATTAACACCCTAACATGTATTCTTTTTGGAACTACACTATCATTGTATCATTGTTTGAAAGCTAAACCACTATTGTTATTGAAATACATGTTATTGTTGCCTTATGTGATATTGTTAATTGTGTTTACCAATAGCTCTAGCTATGGTACCTTTACCCTTTATGTAGAATCCTCATGCCGATGCGGGTAATCATCGAAACCTGTGCATACGGTCTTAACTCGATGGATAAGGGTAGTGTATCCACCTCAGCTAGAAGGGGCGGTTCTAGTCATGGGGCCTGATCAGCTTCATGCTTTCTACATGATAGGAGTTGGAATTTGGTATAAGGCCACCTCTCCTCTATGTGTTCGAGTGATAAAGCAATAGCCTTCACTCTCTACATGTTATAAGTGTGATTTCTACAAACTTGCCCAATTGAACCCTTGCTAAATTGCAACCTGATTCATGAGTTATAAATTATGAACTATGTGCATAAGCTATGTGTTTCCTTTCAAAGGAATATGAGATAATGTATGTGCCTTTCGTTTACTCATTGAGATCATCTATCTCACCCATTTTCCTTGTGTGGTTCCAGGTGAGCAAATGTGAGGAGGCAAAGTGATGGCTCAAGTATTCTACTTCGCTTGGGGAATTCCTTATCCGAGTTATCAATAATACTACGTTTATGAAGTCTTGTCTTTAGGTACTCCAGGAATGTTGATCAGTACTTATCGAGATTTATATTAATTTCCTTATGGATTTTATATGTAATGATTTATTTTTAAGTCTTTCGCAATTTATGGTAATTTATCTAAATGGTTTAAATGAGTTAATGAAGAAGGTTCAGTAAGATCCTAGGCGTGATTATTATATGTTAATGGGTTCTATGGGCGTGGGTGACCTTATGTCTCCTCATGTTCTAGAACCGTTGAATCTCATAAGGTTGGGATGTGACATTGTTAATCATAAAGAAATTCCAATGCTCAACACTCATTAAGAAATGATAGAGGAAGAAGAAGTTATGATTTAATTAGAAGTACAAGAAGTTGAGAAGAAAAAGAGATTGATTTTGTTTTCAACAACAAAGAAATTGCTTCTAAGTTATTTCCTATTCCTAACATGGATTATGTGATTCCTAATAATTTCTTTATTGTTTCTCTAACCAATAACCAAATTTCAAATCTTTCAAGCATTTTATTCGTTCCACACCACCAATAAGGAAAGATAGAAGATTTGCTTATTAATTCTTCTACTTTATCACTTCAAAACTTGAGGTCGAGTTTTCTCTAATAAGGGGGGAATGTTATGATCCAAGAAAAATTTTTAGATGAATTTTATTCATGCAAGATCATTACAAGAAATTTAAATGGATGTTTGAGAAAGACTATGCAATTTCATTTTTATTGAGCCCAAATTTAATTAATTTAATTTAGTTTATGTGTTTTTGGGTGGCCTATATTATATATTAAGCCTAAAACTTGTTTGGATAAGTTTATTTTCATATTTTCATTAGTTTTGGACCTCTTTTGTATTAGCCCAAGGCTCAATACGAATTTTAGTTTATTTTTCTATTTTAGATGTTGTAATTACTTATTTAAGAAGGATTCCTACTCAAATCCTTAATTAGGAAGAATTTCTAGTTTAGTTCTATTTCTTTTTCTTATCTAGAAAGGATTCTTGATTAGGAAGAATTCCTAGTCTTAAGTGCCTATATAAACTCAAGCATTCTTTATAATAAGGTGGTTAGAGTTATTTGGTTAATAAAATTCCTTTGAGTTTTCTCTCAAGTTTAATTTTTGTCTCAATCTTTTGAACTTATCAAAAGATTTTC
>CANTUT010000909.1:12500-182500 GCA_947687605.1 Reutealis trisperma
GTATTTTTTTTAGAGACAAGAAAATGGAAAATTAGTAAACAATTTTAAAAGTTTATCTTTAAACAAAATTATTATTTTATATTTTTAATGAATAAATCTAACTGAATAAAAATATTATTAATAATAAACAAAATGTTCTTTCCCTTGGCCAAAGAATACAAAGTTTCTCTTTTAATAAAAGAAGAAAGAAATCAGCAATTTTCATAATTGCTAAGGTATGATTAAACTCAATAGTTGTTTTTTTTTTTTTTTTTTTTTTTTGTATGTTATATCTATTAATAACAAAAAAGTGATTTATAGTTACTTTTTTAATTTTCTCTCTTTTTGCTAAGCAAATAAGAACAAATGCAAAGATCAAACTATTAAATCCTTTGAAAAAATAATACTAATAAGAATTTCAAATTATTAGATTATGAGATAAAGTTCAACTTATATTAGAGAAAATCTTTATTCAAAAAATAAAAAAATAAAAGTATGACATTTAATATATATATATATATATATATATATATATATATATATATATATATATATATATATATATATATATATATATGCATTTTTATTTTGCAATAATTATTAATAAAGTACAAGGACAAACAATACCAAATATAGATGTGTATTTACTATATATAATTGTATGTTATATTGTCAAGAGGTGTTTGAGCAACTATTATGAAAGTATTGGTCAAAAGTAAAAAGTTAAATAAAAAGAAAACAACTTACACTAAAAATGTAGTTTATAAAAAAGTTCTGCTATCTAATAAGTATCATAATTTAAAAAATAATATCACATAATATTCATTTAAATTATTTACATGTCATATAACATTTATAATAATATTTAAAATATTAATATTTGCAAATTAAATTATATTTTAAAATGAGTCATAATGGAGATCAACGTGTGAAGCACATTAGAAAGAAAAAAAAAAAAAAACTAGTATATATATAAAGCTTAATTTGCCTAAGACAACACTAAAAGCTTCCATTTGCAATTCATTTCCTAAATTGATAAAAGGAGGAGGAGAATAGAAAAGCTCTCGGCCAAGATTTTGATTCAAGCAAGAAATTGAAGACTTTTAAAAAAGAAGAGAATACCTAACTGTGAACTCTCAATTTTACACCCTCAACATACAACCACAGTCTTAGCACTTGCTGAATTTAACTCATTGCGCGGAGCTATTATGGTTAGACTTCATTTACATTGCCACCAGATATCCAAATTTCTCAAACTCTATACCAACAACCAATATCTAAAAAAAAAAAAAAAAAAGAACTGCCTCAAAAAATGTGCCAGCACCACGTGGCGTGTGGCGCCGCGTTAGAGCTGTGCGGCGCGGCATGCCCTTTGTGCGGCGCGCCGCAAATGCCTGATGCGGCGCCGCACCAGGCTCTGCAATCTTCTTACCGTCCTATGGGCTCCACCTGTGCAGAAAATTACCTTTTTACCCCTTTCAGTCCAATTTTCAGCCATTTCTAGTCCTACCCCTCATAGTCTTTTCACATTTTCATTACCTAAACTACCCTCACTCACTTTTCCTATAAATACCCCCCTTCACTTCTCATTTCTTGACATTCCTTGAATTTGAGTAGATGGCTATCCTCAAATTTCTCTCTTCTTCTCCCTCCAATCACTCTCTAATTAATTAATTAATCTTTTTAATTAATTAATTATCTTACCCTAATCAAGTTAATTAATCTTTTTAATTAACTATTTTTTTTTAATTAATCACTCTTTTTTCAAAAATCATTCCTTTTCAAAAATCAAATTAATCATTTTTCTTAATCCAAATTTCATCCAAATTAATTAATTAATCCTTTTAATTAATTAATCAATTTTTTCCAAAATCAAATTAATCCTTTTTCTTAATCCACTTTTTCATCCAAATTAATTAATTAATCTTTTTAATTAATTAATCCATTCATCCTTTCCATCATATTAATTAATTAATCATTTTAATTAATTAACTAATCTTCCAATCCATCCAATTACCCGGTCCTGATAAAACAGAACTTCGGTCTGGTAAAACCCTTCGCCCACCAAAAGTCAATGTATCAGCCTTTTTTCTCTCTTTCAACATTCTCAAACCAAACTCAATCTGATTAACTCTTAAGTCCCTCCATTTAACGGTGGAATGAACTACATGAGTTTTGATCCCCATTCAATAGGGTACGTAGGCATGTTTGAAATCTAAATCCAAATCTCAAATCCAAATCCCAATCAATCCTCTGTTCTCCTTTTTTAAAATTAATTTGTGAATATTTTATTTTCACCATACATTCATGTTTTGCTATATTCATGCGTTTCTCTTAAATATCATCTTATAAATGTCATCCATGAAATCCAATTTTTAAGTCAAATTAAACTTAAGAGTCAAATTTAGATTATTTAAAACCAAAACCCTAGTGCCCGAACTCAACCTGGTTCGAAAGCTAGTAATTTTTATCCTTGGGTAAATTAATTTGAAAATTAATAAATTTGAGTCAATTTGAGTTTTTTCCTTAATATTTTCCCAACTAAATAAAATTAAGGTGGTGACTCCTAAAAATCATTTTCAAAATCAATCAAATTCGAACCCGAGGGTTCCATCATGAGTCTAAACCTGAATAAGCATCCCGGTTTCCTCTAGCAGACTGGGCCGGTGTTCGAGCGAGGCCTCACACTAACCAGGAGATCAAGGACATAAAGAGAAAGACAATCTCTATTGACTTAATTAGGAGAGGAAGTTATCGCAAAGAATAGTGGAAGTGAGTGTTTAATATGCTACTATACTTGTATTTGCATTCCATTGCTTCTATTGAGTTCTAAATTATGAGTTCGCAAATGATTCTTAATGCTACCTTATTACTTATCAATTCACCAAGTTTTTTGAAACTTTATTGTTCTTTATCATTCCATTAATAATCCTTCATCGATAGTTAAGCTGTTATCTGTAACTTTCTTACTTGAATTTGTTATCCAAACTTGATTTATCTTATTTCCATTGTTGTGCTCTATGTCATGTTTTTCCTCAGCAAAATGCCATGAGTTGTATACTTGGCACAATCACCATGAGTTGTACTTGGCATAACTTGCCATCTATTTACTTGGCTAAAAGTTGCCATAAGGTGTTTACTTGGCTAAATTGTCATAAGGTATCTACTTGGCATCTGCCATGATTTGTACAATCTATTGTCAATGAGTATGCATTAAAAATCTTTACTTTCACCCTAGTTGACATTTGATTAAAATTTGTTATTCTTATATGATAATTGTTCAACTCGATTGATACATATTTATTGATCCTATCTCATCGTATACTATTTCAAGTTTATATTGTATTGCTATTTTTCATTATGACTACTATTCTTGTGAACCAATTTAAATTTTGAGTTGCAAGTATGATAGCATATTATGAATTCACTGAGTTTACTCATCCCGCTCTCCCCCTTTTTTTTTTTTTTTTTTTTTTAAAAAAAAGGAGGTTAGAAGTATAGCAAGTATAACCTCAAGTTATTACTTCACTTGAAGCTTGTGGTTAGATGAAGAATAAATTATTTTTACGCATTATACATATATGTTTGGAAGTATGAGAATATTTAAATACTTCTAGATGCTCAATGTGTATAATGAGATTTAGTGGTAATATGCAAAATGCTAGTTGTAAATGATCTAAATATAACTATGATTTTATTGATGATATGTGCATATTTAAATGTAAAAAAAAAAAAAAAGTATTTTGCTAAAAGTTAATACATAAGGACTAAATTCAACTTTCAGCCATTTGTATATCATCATATTTTCATATTTATTTATTTCTTTGCTCCGGTTGGGTTCTCCTGCAAATTAAAATGACAAGTAAAAACGACCAGAGAGAGTGACTTGTTTAACACGTCCTCGGTCCTCCCGTTTCTTTGAAAGACATCGGCAGTGTTCTCTCCTTCTTACTTCGGCTTTTTAGCATCAAACCCTTGTTTTGGTAATCATTCACCTTTTCTCTTTAATTATTTGTGTATACGCTTTGTGATCGCTGTTATTGTTTTTGATAATTTCTTTCCTTATCATTATAATTGCAATTATAATAATCTTTAATCTGCTTTTTCTGTTCTTTTAAAAAGATAATTTAATTTAATTTGATATTAATGTTTTATGGGTTTTGATCAGTTGACGATATGATGATGGGTCAAGGTTCTTATGGTTATGGAGGATCTTCAAATTTATCTGCTTTAGCTCCTCCTTTTACGGTTGATCGGTCTATACCAAAATCGGGTTCGAACCCACTTGTTGATTTGACTGAACCAACTTATGCTGTTAATTGGGTTGGTGCTCACCCTCCCAATTCCAGACCTGATTATTTTTCAATGTCGAACCCAGAATTTGATTCTGTTGCCTTTTCAAATGCATATAGATATTCTTCATCTACTGTTGCCCATGTGCCTCCTTTGAACCCACCACCTAATGATGCTACTTTGTATGGCCAAAGTTCAACTAACCTTCTTGAAGCCAAACCTTATTATCCTTCCTATGTTTCATCTGCAATTGGGAGTGATACTCATGGTCCCTTGGGAATTCACCACCATTCTGGTTATGATTTATTGTCTACTTCTCATGTTGCAACACCTAATGGTTCTTCTAATGATGATTACACCCAAAGTTTGTCTCGCTTGGAGCATATGGCCCAATGGAGTGGCCTGTGGGAGGGACTTGTAGATTGGCAGCAGAGTGAACAGGTGCAACTTGATGGAAGTTTCTGCTCAAATGAGAATTTTATGAATCAAGGTATTTTTTTTGTCTGATTATTGTTTTTCTTTTTCTTTATTATCAATGGTGCAGCTTTATTCATATTGTATATATGATTTTGCTTCTCATCTGTTATATTATTATTATCTTTGCCTTGCTCATTGTTTTTGTTTAATTACTTCTCTTGATCCTTGCAGGCCTTCAATGCTAATTGCCCTTTACTTGAATCTGCACTTTATAACGGATGCTAGTTTGTCAGTTTGTGTCTTTATTTGCATTTGCTTTGTGTTACTCTTTAGTTGCTATGATGTGTTCCCAGCCCAATGAAAAAATTAGCTGGGACTTAGAAGAATGCAAAATATGGTTACGTAGTTTTCAAGTAGGAATCTTGTTTAGCTTTGTGTATTTTTTCACTTGCTGGCTATTTTTATAATTGATAAATTCCAACTACTTTCAGGTCCTCTTCTTTGCTTGTTCATCTAATGTCCTAATTTCATATTTTTGGTTGAGGTTCTTAAGAATGGACTGGAATAGAAAGTGAAACCAAGAGAGTACATCATAGTTATTAAAGGTGCAAGGCACACTAAGGCGCTAAGGGGTTCTTGGCCTAGGGGCAGGCACCCGCCTAAGTGACATGAGGTGCAAAAAGATAGAATTTTAATAAAATTGCAATATGAATGCCTAATTCATAATAAACTCAACATATTAGTAATATGTGATTGTTAAATTAGGTAGATAGAAGTTAATAATATCCAAAGCATTAATTTAAAGTTTTGAATCTAATCAACAACAATCTAAAAAAAAAAACGAACATTATGTATTTCTAAATTATAAACAATTTAATTCATTATTTAAAAAAATGATTTATTAATTAAACATTTTTCATACTTTTATTTACGCTTGTTCATATCAATCTAAGATAATGACTTATATAGATAGATTTTAGAGCCCTAAGAAATCAGATAAATATTTACCTAATATTGTTGTGTCTTTTAGAAAATTAAACTTAGAAAAGTAAATAGTAGAGAGGATCAATGATTGGAAACAAAATATGTGAAAGATAACCCAAATTAAGGCAAGAAAGATGACCAATCAAGGTAAGAGAAGAGATGTCTGAGGTGAATGAATGCCAGGAATGGAAAAATCAACTATGAATTTGAGTCAATTATTCTCTTTTTCTTTTTCCTTTTGTTTGCTGGATCAACTTCTTCTTGCCCAATTCTTTTTCCTTTCCTTTGTCCTTTTATTGAAAAAATTGATTGTGGTTAGGCCTATTATAAGTTATCTTTAAACTTAAATCAATTGTTCAGATTATTTCACACTTAATTTTTTTTTTTTTTTTTAAATACACACACACATAAAATAGGTATTCTGTCACAAAGGCAGGCCTGTAGGGTGCCTTGCCTGAGGCTCAAGGCACACCAAGGCACACGCCTTTGTGACATCGCTCGCCTTTGGTAGGTTGATGCACAAGGGGATGTGCATGGTGTGCCTTGCGCCTCAGGTGTGCCTTTAACAACTATGGTGTACGTAGAAGCAATTTGCCATTTTGATCTTATTGCTATGGCCATATCTATTTCTTATATGATATGCGAATGTACTACTGGTTGAATCTTGTTAGATATATTTAGGGCTTCTGATGTGGCGTGAAGTTTGCATTTTGGAGAATGTTATTAACATTGCAGCTAAAGTAATGAGAGAATGTTCCAGAAATCTCGGAGAGTCAACAAAACTGTGGTCTGTTGGTAATCAACTCTCAAGAAAAACTCATTTGGGATAATATTGTTTGTTTTGAATTTTTTTTCTATTTTTTCTATTTGTAGATGTTTACTGTTGTTAGATCGTTCTTTGTTTGATTCATTCTTAAACTCATGTCTCTATAGCACATAATCAGTTCAATGCTAGCTGGTGAGCGAGGCATGTGTTTTCTGGGCAATACTTGTACATAAAACC
Organism: Reutealis trisperma; assembly: GCA_947687605.1. Taxonomy (NCBI): domain Eukaryota; kingdom Viridiplantae; phylum Streptophyta; class Magnoliopsida; order Malpighiales; family Euphorbiaceae; genus Reutealis; species Reutealis trisperma. Next base: position 19,177 of record CANTUT010000909.1, read on the forward strand.
TAGGTTACCTGGACCATGCATTGCTTTGTTGTGTGGAACAAAAAAGGAAAGAAAAGTGTCCTTGTCTAGAAATGTGCTACAATTGGGGGAGTTGGGAGGAGGAGGAGGAGGAGGATAGGCTTCTTCAAATCCTTTAGAGTGAACAAAATATGATTATCTACAATGTAAACTACTTTTAGGATATGCAATGAAATATATGCAAAATATTATATATTGGAATGAAATAAGAACAACAATAAATTTTTAATATCCTCTTTAAGTATAATAAATTTATTTCGACATGATTTTGAAAGCTAAAGTGCTGCCCAAGTTAAGGCCTTCTGTTTAGGCAACAATTCTCCAAAAGGTGAATGCTAATGATTTTAGAGGAGGAGGCCAGATAAGGCTGTCTCCAGATCAATGTGGTATGTGTACAAGTATGGTGAACTGTACTCACTTGTTTCTACATTTTGAGGTGACTTGGTGATTAAGAGTAATTATGTTAACATGTTTGAGGTGTGTTGGCTATGTCTAGAATATTTGAAAACTTTTGTTTATTGGTTGAAAATGTAGAATGGTGCCAAAATTCTTCGTAATTCTGTAGTTCTTTTTATTTTTTCTTCTTCCCCATTTTGTGGAGGCTTTGGTAAAGAGAAATGCGCATGTGTTAAAAAAATTAGAGTATGCTGTCTAGTTTTTGCGGGACAAAGTGGTGTTTTTGGCTTCTATTTGGGGCTTATGCTTATGGAGGTTTCAAGGGATCTGTTTGAGCGATATTCAATTTTATTGAAGGGCATTACTTTTTTATTTAGTTTCTTATATTCTTGTTTGTAGTTGTCTGTATAATCATATAGGAGGATTTCTTGTCTCATGGTGTAATCTTCTTTTTTCCCTTTTTTTTTTTTTCCTTAATGAATTTCTCTTCTTATAAAAAGAAAACAGTTGCATAATAGTTTAAATAGTGCTATGTTAACTATTTTAGTTCTATAAAGAATTATTCAAATCCCAAATATCACAGCACAATAGTGATGAAATTATTTAATGTGTGGCTGGTATTGTTTTATTTTTTGCCCACAGCTGTTTGCATGTTGGCACTTGGCACACAAATTTTTTATGTTCGAAATCACCAGTGACCCTCCTTAATGTGGATTGCAAATCACTAGGGGTGCTGCGAGCTCTGGTGACATAGCACAAAACTGTACTTGCATCTTGATTCAAGTCATTTTAATATTTACAAGATGCAAAAACCCTATTTTACTATTTTATTCTTTTTTTTTATCTGCCACTATCAGTATCTTGGGGAGTTGAGGTTGCCTTCATGCTCTTAGTCAATTTCTTTTTTCATTTTTAATTTATTTCTGGTGAGTTATCCATTTGTGGGCATTTTCTTTGTATTATTTGCAGGGTTGTATGCGACTGAGAGCATGAGCAAATATGAAGAAGCTTCTCATAGCATTGATACACTTGGTGGGGAAAATCACACTGACTCTGCAGGAGTAGGACAGCTGGATTACAAATTCTTCCTAGGCGAAAGTCTCCAGTTCAATCCTACTGACTATCCAACAACTTCAAGCTCCGCATCTAGTTTACTAGTTCCAGAAACCTGTCCTCAGACACCATCCCTAAAAGCTGTCAATTCTTGGAACCATCAAATGCGATACAGTTCTTCATATGAAAAATGCTTCAAAAAGAATGATGCTACTCCAACTGACACTGCAACAGTCGTGAATTCTTCCCCTGCTGTTGCCATTAGACCACCAGATACAAGTTCAACTAGAAATATGAATCCCAGCAATGATGAAAAAAATAAAGATTTTGGTGGCAATAATCCCTCTGTGGTGAAGGAGACTCATCCATTTATGTGCTCCAAAGTTGGCTTTGATGCCAGCCAAGTCAGTTTCCACCTGGAACAAAATGATCAGGTTGTTGCAGAATTTTCCTTGGGGAAAAATAAAGAGCTGCCAACCAGTGGAAGTGGAAGTGTATCTGTGGATGTTTTGGATCATTTTGCAATGGAAAAATGTGGAATTCCACTTCCTCATAGGAGTCCAGATGGCTTCAATTTAGTAGTTGATAAAAATGAAGCCATCAATTCTGTAAAAAATTATACTGAGAATTTAGATAATTACAACCCTGCTGTGGACTCTCCATGCTGGAAAGGGGCTCCAGTATCTCATTTTTCTCAGTTTGAAGTTTCTGAGGCTGTCACTTCACAGAATATGAAAAAATTAGAACCTTGCAGTGGTTCAAATCTCCAAGGCCATCAAATTTTCACTCTCGGTGCTAATGATGCTGTAAAAGTCTCCCCCGAAAAACCAAGTGAAAACTCAATACAACATGATGGTTGGAGTATGGAAAATCATTTAGATCCTTCTTGGAAAAGGCCTTTGTTTGCTAACGTGTTACCTAGAGAAGGAATTGATGATGCTTTGAAATCTGGACCCCATCATACAAAACCTAGCTGTTTCCATGCGGTTCAAATTTCTGATGATGCTGTGTCTAACAAATCAGTTGATAATTCTGATCATAAACCCCCTTACAATGACCAACAAAGTTGTGATAGTGGTAAATGGACATCTGAAAAAATTTTCACATCAGGGATTGGTGTTGCTGATGTTGAGATAAATATGAATGATGACCCAGATGACTGTTCATCTCATGTGCCATTTCATGCGATAGAACACGTATTATGTTCACCACCTTCAGCAGATGATGCTTCTACTAAACTCACTAAATCACATGGAGGAGAATCAACAGAGAAGATGTATCTTAGAACACTGATTGATACAATGCAGAACCTGTCAGAATTACTTGTATTTCATTTTTCAACTGATGCTTGTCAACTGAAGGAAGATGATTATGAGGTTCTTAAAGAAGTGATCAATAACCTTGATTTGTGTATGTTGAAGAATGTGGGGAGAATGACTTCAACACAAGAGCCAGTGATTTCTCAGAGAGCTGCTTCTCAACTTCTTGGAAAGTCACCTAATCTTCAGAAGGTAAGTTCTATTTAAACCCATCTCATTATAGTGTTAAAACTCTGTTCCAGGAATTCTTACTTGTGAATAGGGGAGAATAGGGAGACTCTATTTCATAAGAGGTAGAAACCCATCTCATTATAGTGTTAAAACTCTGTTCCAGGAATTCTTACTTGTGAATAGGGGAGAATAGGGAGACTTTATTTCATAAGAGGTAGAAATTGAAGGCTTAGTGGATGCTTATTTATTTATTCAAATATGCAATGAAAAGAGAAAGAGAGAGACAGAAAGAGAGAGAGCTCAATAAGAAATAATGCATCGCATGACAATAGAAGTACTGAAAGCCTCGTTGAGAGCCCATTTTAAAAGCTGATCAGTTCCTTGTAGAAGTGCCTGCTTTAGTACTTTTTTCCTGTTCTCATCAAATACCTTTCTGAGCTCCCAAATCTGATACACCTCTACTTCTTTTAGCCTACTGCATTTAATCTATGTTGAGAATATATTTATTAGACAAGAAAAGGGCATAAAATTGATGATTACAACACAAGCTAACTGCAGAATACTTTGCAACAAGATGGAAGCCTTAGATATGAAAGATTCACTGGATGCAATAATACTTGTTACATAACCTCTCTTTTGTAGCTGATGTGTAGGGTTGGCAATTCATGTCGTGTCAAGATGCTAATATAACATAAAAATGGTCAATCCTAATCCAACCTATTTTTTAATCATATTAAGATATCTAAATCCTAACTTGGATATGTTTATTATACGGGTTACATGACAACCTGTCTAACCCATTTAAATATATGAATAAGGAAATTTTAGCAAAATATGACAAATATTTATTTTATTATTAATTTCAAAATGTGATATTTGATCTTAATATAATTAACCTATAAAAAATAAGATGAATTGGCAAATTGTAATTGTAAAGTGTGAAGTATTAACTAAAATAAAGAGATTTATAGAGTGAGTAAAATAAATAAACTAAACCTAAGTAGTCTAGAACTTTTATAATGAATTTACATCTATATCTTATTTATTTAAATTAATTATTATAATCATATTCTTGAAGATATAAAGATTTTTATAATATAAATTGAATGATTTTCAAGGGGTTTAAATCGATTGTATATTATGTTTATATATCATGTATTAACATATAGCATATTAATTAAGAAGGTTATTTCATGTCAGTACAGGTTATGCAGGTCGACTAATTCATATAATAATTGTTGTGTGTGTCATAAACTCGTTTATGATTCAAAGTTGTTTATGTTTGACTAAACCCATTAGCTACATGTGTTAAAAATAGCCGACCCTAGACTTACCTGAGCTGTTGATAGCAACTGTAATAATGGCAAGATTATTCAATGATCCTGTTCCATAGTTTTTTTATTCATTTTTTTGCACAGAATCTGTGCTATCCATTTTTTTCCTGTAAGCATTTTCTTTGCAATAATCTCATGTGCTCGTAAACCTTGCTTGAGATTATCTGAATGTTTTATCTCTAAGCTGAATAGTAAATTGTTCAGGTTGAAAATATGAATGGGTCTTTAGTGTCTAGAATTGATCCTCCTAATTCTCAAGCCCCATTCAAGTATCAGCATGCCCAGGAGGACGAGCACAACACTGTTTCTGGTAAGAATGATGAGAAATTGCCAAATTTTGTTTCTGAAAGAGCTGCTGCAGACATATTGAAAGATGATAACATGACAAAGGTATTGTTTCTCTCATTTTACTTTTATATTATGATAGACTGTCTTAAAATCACTTTTCCTATATAGGAGGAGGTAAGAAAGATGAGTTTCTTTACTATGAGTTGTAATTTGCAGGCTATAAAAAAGGCTCTTACTGAAAATTTTCATGGCGAGGAAGAAACAGAGTCACAAGTTATTTTGTACAAGAATCTGTGGCTTGAGGCGGAAGCTTCGCTGTGTTCTGCTACTTGTATGGCACGCTTTAATCGAATGAAAAGAGAGATGCAAAAATGCAACTCACAAAATGTCATCAGTAAGCCTTCACCTAAAATTTCTCTGTCCTGTTTGTTCAATCAAGGTTTTTGTGTTTTCCTAATTCATGCTTATTTTGTTCAAATAATTGTTTGCTCCAGGTTTATCAGAAAATACTCTAGTCATGGAGAAAGTATCAAGGTCCAAGGTTTCAACTGATCCATGCACAAATAAGATGCTGGCATCAGATGCTGAGGGTAACCTGCTCATGGATGCTTCCATCCCGATCTTGAGCACAAGCAGACTTACAGATGATGTAGCTGCCCGATTTCATGTCTTAAAAAACCAGCCTGACAACGCTAGTACTTCAAATACCTCAGGTAGTTCAGGTGTGGACAAAACCTTGGGTTCTGAAAATTTTCCCAATCCAGTCCATTTTGACAAATTGGCATGTGAAGACAAAGTTGGCCAAAAGCCAGAAATATCCATCCAGGATTCCCCCAGGTCAAGTGCAAACAGCCAAGCAGATGATGTTGAAGCTTCTGTGATGGCAAGATTCCATATCCTCAAATGCCGGGTCGACAATTTGAGTTCTGTGGATAGGGAAGAGCACCAAAGAGCAACTGATGATGTTGGATATGCAGGTATGCAAAGGCGTTGGTCAATTGGTGAAGATGGATCAAAGGACAAAATTATGGATGTAAATATGGAATGTCAATCACAATATCATGCTTTTAACTCTGCAGCAGATGTACAGACTGTCAAGGAATTCCGACTATTTGTCAAGGATGATCCAATGATCCAATCTTGCATGACCAATAGGTCAGGGGATCAATCTAATGCTGGTATTCATGATGGCTCTTCAGATTGGGAACATGTATTGTTGGAGGAGCTTTCTGGGTAGAAGTGTTGAACCTGGAGTTTAGATACTCAACACTCCTCAAACCTCAACATTGGATGATGTCTTTTCTGTCATTAAATAACATGTAAATATTGTTTGACTGGACATCCATTTTTTGCCTGCTTTGAGAAGTGTTGGACTACGTTCTGACATGTAAAAAAAAGATTTTAAGATGTTGAAATTTGTAAATGTATGTGCTCTTAACTGAACAATAGGGTTTACATTGAGTATCTTTTTCTTTCAATTGTGATTGGTGCTTTTGATAACTAAACCTCTGCCATACTTGGGCTGAAGAGGAGGGCTTAGCTGGTATTTTCTGCGGCTTGGCCAGATGATTTGTTGAAGACTGGTAAGTACCTTAATTCTTAAAATATTTGCTTCATTGGTTTTTTAAACTGATACAGTTTTCGAGTGTTATCATAAATAAAGTATTTGTTCACTGTAAACTCTTGAATTCATGAAAGTGGAAAAAAAAAAAAAGGACTAATTACAAAAAAGAAAAAAAAATTCTTTAGGTTTGCTTTATTATATACTAGCTTTATACTTGGGCACTATAGGATTTATCATTAATTTTATATAATATTAATTTATTATAATTTTAAGTAATGCAATATAATTTTTTATAATTTAACTAATATATTTAAAAAATTTGAGAAATATTGAGAAGAAAATTTACAAAAATATAAATAACATTTAAACATTTAATTGAGAATTGTTGTTTAAATATGTATTTTGTAATAATATTTGAATTTGTTCTTATTTGAAATTAATTACTTAATATGTGTTTATATTTAGAGGAAATTTCAACATATACTCTATTTTTTGCTAAAATATCATTTATGCCGTCTTTTTTTATTTTATACATTTTTATGTTATTGATATTTCTTTTATGCCGTTTCTTTCTTCCTTTATTTCTTTTATATATTTTTCTTCTTGTCTCCTTGTTTTCTATTGGCAATAAACAACGTCAGATTCATTAACAAAGCCTATTAAAAACACATATCCATCTTTCAATAATCCTCCTCAATCCTACCAACAAATTCTAATTCCTTTACTCAAAGAAAATCATCAACTAGTTATGCTTCTTCGTGGCACCATAAGCAAGTAGAAGATTTTGAATCAAACCTAAAGAAAGACTCAAAGCATTATTTTTTTTAGGATAAAGAAAAGTTAGAGAACCAAGTAGAGGTATGAACTGGAAAAATTCAAAAATGGATTTAATTGCATTTCTTATTATTATGGGGCTTTTAATTGAAATCCATAAGAAGAAAGAAAAACCAAACCAAAGCTACCAAGAAACAAGAGATCGCACTTTCCTCATCATCTAACGAACCGGAAGCTCACTTTGTAATTCTTTCTCCAAACCAGAAATGGGGCTAATCCCCAAACTATACAGGTTTTCTAAGTAAAGGCCAGTGATTGCTATGGCACAGTGGCAGAGGAGAAGCTTGATATGAGATAAAAGCTAGGAAATGCTCATATTCGATCAAATTCATGGTGGTGTTGGTTTATTTATTTTTAGCCCATAAATTAAAAATTTTTGTTGACAATTAACAGAAGAAAGAAAAAGAAATTCAAAAAATGCTTGAAACTCAAAATGAAAAGAACAAAAAAAAATGAAACTCAAAATGAAAAGAACAAAAAGAAAATAAAAAAAAAATCAAAATTATAGAAAGAAGGAAGGGTAAGGATTTGATGAAAGGACAAGTGTTAAGATTTGTTGGATAATGGAGACATGCAAGGGTACACGTGGCTTTGAGTAAATATGATTGTTACCATTTCTTAACCATAAGAAATTAAACTTTCATGTTTTTTCTATTATTTTTACCTATATTTCTCAATTTAGAGGTTTTAAATTAATTCTTCTTATAAATAAGATGAAAGATGCATGATTAATATTTTTAGAATTTTTCTAGTCGGTTTCCTGAGGTATTGATTAATGAGTTATTCAATTATTAGAATACTAAAAATTATGATTAAAATAATAATAATAAATTTAGTTTGTTGATTCTATTATTTTTCTTTTATTTTATAGTTTTAGTACTTAGTAATTGTGGATTTGATAGTTTTTATTTTTTTTTCTATTTGTTGTATATTTTTGTATAACGGTAATTTTTGTTTTTCAATTATATCCTTTTTTTCCTTTTTGAAAGTTTAATTGAAATTAGCTTGTTATATATCACATGTATACTTAATGTACACCATATTTTCGCATACATAAAAAGTATTTTTGCATACGTACACTTTTTACTATTATTTTATGCTTTTAATTTTTTAAATTTGCAAATTGTATATATTAAAATAGTTGCAGATACCAAATATATACTTAACAAATACTAAATTTTGGTATACGTACACCATTTTATAGTTATTTTATGTTTTTTATTTTATTTGTGGAATTTTATTTGATTGAATACTAAATTTATTGTTACTTTACCATGTTGAATTTACATATTCTAGTTTTATGATTGTAAAATCTTAAACAAGAGTTAGCTTTGTGAGTTTCTTTTTTTTTCTTTAATTTTCTTTTGTATATGTGATTGATGATTTTGTTTAAAAACCATATTTTCTTTGTTGGGCACTAAACATGATGGATTATGTACTTGTATTCTTTATAGCTTTGAATTTTTTACTAATATTTTATCTTTTTAAATTTTTTCAAATTTACAATTTGTATATATTAAAGCAGTTGCAAATACCAAACATATATATAATGTATACCAAATTTTGATATACATATACCATTTAATGTTAGTTTATCTTCTTTTTTTTTTTCCCTAATTTTCAATATGTATATATAAAAAGTAGTTGCAGATACCAAATATGTACTTAACATATACTAAATTTTGGTATATGTATACCATGTACTATTAGTTTATCTTTTTAATTTTTTCAAAATTGCAATATGTATACATTAAAACAGTTGCAGATACTTAATGTATACCAAATTTTGGTATACATATACTATTTACTATTAGTTTATCTTCTTAATTCTTTAAATTTGCAATATTTATATATTAAAATAGATGCAAATAGCAAACATATACTTAACATATACCAAATTTTGGTATACATATATTATTTACTATTAGTTTATCTTTTTACGTTTCAAATTTACAATTTGTGTATATAAAAAGTAATTGTAAATACCAAACATATACTAAACGTATACTAATCTATGGTATACATATACCATTTAATATTTATCTTTGTAATTTTTCATATTTCTAATCTATATAAATATAAATTGGTTGTAGATATCGAGTATATACTTAAAGTATACTAAAATTTTGTACACATATACCACTTATTGTTAGTTAATCTTTTAAATTTTTCAAATTTGCAATATGTATGTATTAGAGTAGTTGCAAATACTAAACATATACTTAATATATACCAAATTTTGTGCTATATATATATATATATATATAGTAGTTGTGGATACCAAATATACACTTAATGTATACAGAATTTTGGTATACGTATATCATTTACTATTATTATATCTTTTTATTTTTTACAAATTTGCAATTTGTATATAAAGTAGTTGGTATATGTTAATGTAATATAAGTTAATATCTTTTTATTTTTTATTATTTTCTAATTTTTTTTTTGGTAAACAATTTCAAAAATATATGCCAAACATATATCCCAGTAAAAATATTATTTTTTGAAGTTTAGACATTATTTTTAAAATTTTTTCATGAGGAGGATAAAAATGATATTTTTTACCTTTTTTTAGTTATTTTTGAAATTTTCCCTTAATCTTTCCACTACCAATGTGGAAAGTAGAGATATCCTATTCAGGCCCTACTGCTACATTAGTTTGGGCCTTCCAAAGAAGACCAGCTATATCCACTTCAAGCCTCTTGCCCATATTAGTAGTTGAAGGCCCTCCTCCAAAGCCTTCCTGCTCTCTCTCTTTTCTTTTAGTTAACACTGCTGCGTAATTATTAAAATTATCTGACATACCCATAAATGGCAGCACACTAACAGTAATCATTCTTTTACCATTCCTTTCATTGCCCAACTCATAGATATTTCGCCCACTATCAACTTTGCTATCTTCAATCGAAAGGCTCAAGAATGCTTTTTCGGGACGGGAAGACTTTTGCTTTAACTCAGCTGCCAAAAGTTTTGATTCATGGTTCTCCATGCCATTTTCCTTTTGAGAATTGTGAATGCTCATATTAGTCACATCACTTCTTTGAGCAGGTACTAACACCAAACCATCTCCTCTTTCACACGCCGCTTGGACGGTAGTACCAACTCCTTGTGTGTTCGCAAATCTCCTCCTAGTAATCGAAACAGTATCAGCCTTCATCCATGGCCCATAATTAGGCCTCCTTTCGCCATTTAGCTAAAATTTTGCCATGAAAGCAACATTTGGGCATACCTTGGCCTCATGACCCAAGACTCTACACATAAAACATATTAAAGGCAACCTCTCATACCTGAACCTAACCCATTCATCTTTTCCCAATCGTACATTCTTGAACCCTTCAACTAATGGATTCTTAATGTTGATGATAATTTTGACCCGCATATAATGTTTCCAGCTCATGGTACTGTCAAGGGAGCAATCAATCTCCTCTATTCCTGCAAACAAACTTCTCCCTATGCATTCAGCATTTTTCTTTGTCATTTGGTTGAGGGGGAGTCCATGAATCTGGACCCAAAAACTTCCATGCCCCAAATCAATCTCCTCAATAATGAAAGATTATTCTGTATAGACCAAGGTTTATCCATAACAATTCTTCTTTTATCCCTCTCATTACCAAATTTGAATAAAAACACATTTTTTAGATCATTTTGTAGCTCTAAGTGCTTCACCTCAAAATCATCTGACAAGTTCCAAATCCCCAATAATATTCTTTTTACTAATTTAGCACCATAAAATTTCTCCCCAGTGATCCTTCCCACCAGAGCAATATCTGAGATCGTTGATGCAGCTTCGATATCTGTTGAGAGTTCAAGAACAAGCTCGCCATTTTTTAAGCAAGGAATCCTCCTCTACCTGACTGACATTCTCACTCTGCTCTTCCATCATTCGATCGCTATAACCCACAAGGAGAAACTCGATTACAGAAGAAAGTAGCAAAACGACTAACTGAACTTGAGATTCTGTGAACCTCGCCAAAACACAGGAATAAAACTCATAAGATTACAACATATTAATTCTCTTAAAAATGTCTGGAACTATTGCATTGGAATCTAGCAACTACCAGCCAAGTCTTATCCCACCATTCTAGAAACTGAATTACAAATAAAATGCATAATTTCTTAGTATTTTTCTAGATATACTTCCATTATTCTTCACTCATCTTTACAAGATAAGGTACCCATGGTTCAAAAACCCACATGATTTACAAATTTTACAACATTGCTACCTGAATAAAGACCCTTTGGCTTGCCAAAAAAAACTGATATATTCCAAAATTTCAACAATTAATACGTTTATAATTCTCAATTTCACAAAATATCGCTATGCAATATGAAAATGATTGGAAATACAAGAACACAATAGCCTAAAAATAACATGTAAAGAAATTGAAGTCTAGAAAGAACTGAAGCAAAGGTTAGCAACTAAAAGAAAAATGATATTACTTAATCAAAATAATAGAAAACAGAACAATTAGAAAGTGCTTTTGACAAAAACTTGATACAATAATAATGAAAAGCAGTCTCGTATTTAAACTAAAATTTCCAACTAATTTACTATAAGGAAGCTATCATGCTCCTTGATTTATTCCATAAAATAAAAACAGATTCCTAAAAAATAGTGAACCAGATAATTAACTTGGACTCATTCAACTTGGCAGTAAGTTGTACTAACTTGTGACACTCCCCCTTAGTGCAAACTTGCTATCAACAATACTAAGAGCTCTGCGAAACACTTCAAACTTAGCCTTGGCAAGTGCTTTGGTGAAAATATCAGTAACTTGGTCTTCACTCCTCACTTTTAGTAGCTCAATATCTTGAGTCAACACCTTCTCTCTAACAAAGTGATAATGAGTTTCAATATGTTTTGAACGTGCATGAAACACAGGATTTCCAACAAGCTTTATTGCACTTTCATTATCACAATAAATTGGAACTGAGTTGTTGAAGACATCAATCATCTCTTGAATAAGTCTCTTAAGCCAAAGACATTCTTGAGTGGCCATAGTAGCTGCTATATAATTTGCTCCATAGCTCGAAAGAGCCACAGTAGCTTGTTTTTTACTACACCATGAGATTGCAGCTAAACCAGTAGTGAAACAAAACCCACTGGTGGAACGTCTGTCATTCACATCACCTGCCCAATCAGCATCTACAAAACCACACAAAGAAAAAGATATGATACGTTTGTACAACAACCCATAGTTTATAGTGCCTCTGATATACCAAAGAATCCTTTTTGCTGTAGATAAATGACCTTCACAAGGATTTTCCATAAACTGAGATATCACTCCAACTGAGAAAACAATGTCAGGTCTTGTGATAGTTAAATAGAATAAACTACCAACAATTTGCCAGAAAAATTTTGCATCTCCCAGTGGCTTTCCCTCATTTTTTTGACAGTTTCAAAGAACTTTCCATAGGAGTAGTCATTATTTTTGACTCCTTCATATGAAATCGTTTAAGTAAACTTGCTGCATATCTCTGTTGAGAAACAAAATAGCCATCAGATTTTTTAATTTCCAAGCCAAGAAAACAACCAGCTTCACCCAAGCTCTTCATTTCAAATCGAATTGATAAAGCTTCTATAAGACAATTAATTTCAGCACTATTATCTCCTGTGATAATAATATCGTCAACATAAAGAAGAAGTACAGTGCACATAGTGGGTGTTTTCTTAATAAATAAACTCTGGTCAACATGTGAAGACTTAAAGCCACAGAAATCAAGGAATTGTGCAATTTTACCATACCAAGCACGTGGAGCTTGCTAGAGACCGTACAGTGCTTTCTTGAGCCGACATACATGATGAGGGAATTTTGTAGAGATAAAACCATATGGTTGTTCCATGAAAATGTCACGATCCAGCTCACCATACAAGAATGCATTTTTTACATCTAGTTGCCACAAATTCCAACACTTGTGAGTGGCAAAGGAAATAATTGTGCGAATAGTCACCATTTTAGCCACCGGACTAAAAGTTTCATCGTAATCTCAGCCATATTGCTGAGAAAAATCATGAGCAACAAGGCGGGCTTTATACTTATCAATGGAGCCATCAGCTTTTGTCTTCAATTTATAAACCCAGTTGCAGGTCACCAATTCAACATCTGTTGGTTTTGGTACAAGCTCCCACGTATCATTCTTTTGTAATGCAAAAATTTTCTCTTGCATAGCCCTTTCCCATTCAGGTTTTCCTTCGGCTTCATTGTAAGATGTAGGCTTATCTCCATACAAATCTCCTGTAAAGAAACAAGATAAAGTGGAAAAATGATTTAATTCAACTTCATAATCAGCAAGATGATTAGGTTGTTTCCTTTGTCTTATTGATCTACGTGTGATGGCTTCAGTAACCTCATCAGATTCTGTGCTTTCTACCAACAAAGGGATATTATTTTCCACACAATTTGATGCTGAATCATCAAAGAAAAGTGAAAGACCAGTAGTATCCTTCCCTTCATTTGTGTCAGCCTTGTATGACGATACTTCATCAAACACCACATCACGTGAGATAATAATTTTATTTGTTGTCGGGTCCATGCATCTCCATCCCTTCCTGTGAGTATCATAACCAACAAAGATACATCTCTTGGCCCTAGGGTCAAGTTTAGTTTGAGTGTGCTTAACAACATGAACATAACAAATTGATCCAAACACTCGAAAATAACTCATATTGGGTTTTCAATGATATAATAATTCAAAAGGAGATGATGAATTTCCTGACCATGGAGGTAGGCGATTAATAACATGATAGGCAGTATGAAAAGCCGCAACCCATAACTCTCTTGGAAGGCCTTTTGCATGTAGCCAGGACAAGCATACAGATGGTAGATGAGCTATCTTGCATTCTAGCACCCCATTTTGCTATGGAGTGTGAGGACAAGTCATTTGACATTGAATCCCATGATCTCTACAATATTTCAAGAATTGTTCAGAAATAAATTCTCCTCCATTATCAGTGCGCAAACCTTTTATTTTTTTTTCGAGCTCTTTTTCTACATCATTCTTGAATTGCATAAATTTGGCTAAAGCCTCACTTTTGTGTTCCAAGAAATAAGTCCAAGTGAAACGGGAAAAATCATCCACTATAACCAGTACATAGCAAAAACCAGTGTAACTTGGAGTTGTTGTTGGCCCCAGCAAATCAGAATGAACCAACTGCAGCACAGTAGAAGCTCTACTTTCTGAAACCGGGAAAGGGAGACGATGAGATTTGCCAAACTGACAGCCAGCATAAACCTCGCCATAATGAATATTCTTTAAAACAGGAATGCCATCAAGAAGTCTCTGTGTAGAAATTTTATGCAGCATTTGAAAACCAATGTGACCTAAGCGAGCATGCCAAATAGTTGAACTTTCATTCTGACCTGCCTTTACAACATATGCATTACTTGCAGATAACACATATAATGATTCTTTCTTTTTGCCAACAAACAAAACATCAGCTTCAATATATTTCACATTTGAAATAACTTGTACATCATTCAGACCAAAGAGAACATACCTTCCTGAATCAGTTATTTGAGAAACTGAAGCAAGATTCTTCTTCAAACCTGGAACATGATAAACATTTTCCAAGATAATATCTCCTTTAAAGTTATCTTTTTTAAAATGGCCTTCTTCCATTACTGGATGCAAAGAATTATCAGCTGTTACAATGACTTTATTCCCACAATGTGGATGAACATCACATAATATAGCAGCATTTCCCGTTGCATAATGAGAACAACCAGAATTAACAATCCATTCATTTTTATAGTCAATAGAAATATTGGCATCTGGAAGTGCGTCGGTCTGGTGCATAGCAGAAGTCACATTTACTAGCTGATCAATAACATGAATGGCAAAGCACTCTCCCAATTTGGTTGTTCAGATTCAGTGCATTCTTATACAACATTGGCTTCTGTCTCCAATTTGACACGACAATTTGATTCAATATGACCAGGCTTCCCACATCGATCACATTTCACTTTCACCCGACAATCACGTTTTATGTGTCCCGGCTTTCCGCATCGATAACAAGTTCTGGAGTTTCCCACACGTTGCTCCTCAATTTTGGGCTGATTTCTTCCTGCAAAATGATTTGATGAACTCTCTTTCCTTTGTTCTTTAGCGAAAAGAACATCCTGCGATTGAGGAATAAGCTTGTTGATTGCTTGCTTCATCAAGGCTTCCTGGTTCGATAGCAAATTCTCTAGTTCAACAATGGAAGGTTGAGTAGCCCACCCTTGTATCGAAGATACAAAAGGCATAAATTCTTTCCGCAGACCCCGAATAAGATAACGACGCAAACGTGCATCACTAACTCGCTCCTCTGTATCTAGCTCCAAAATTTCAGAACACAAATTTTTAACTTTTAAAAAATACTCTTCAACTGAAGATCACCTTGAATTGTTGCAGATAGCTCATTTTCAAGGTATTGCAATCGAGCTATGTTTTTCTTTGTAAATAGCTTTTCAAGTGTCTCCCATACTTCTTTTGGTGTCTTCTTATCACGAACATGCTCAATGTACTCTTTGCTTATTGACGTTCGTAAAGCAAATAGAGCTTTACCACACTTGATTTTCCACTTCCGTCACAACTCAGCATTTTGTGGAGTGTTTGCAGGAATTGTCGCGTCATCTCCATAAACTAAATCCCACAAATCTTGTCCCTGCAAGTAAGCTTTCATACATAGCTTCCAGTAATTATAATTATTACCAACAAGCTTGTCCACAGAAACTTGAGAAAGAGCACTACCACCATTCATATTTTGATTAAGTAATAATATCAGGAGCAACTAGAAGCTCTGATACCATGTAAAGAAATTGAAGTGTAGAAAGAACTGAAGCAAAGGATAGCAACTGAAAGAAAAATGATATTACTCAATCAAAATAATAAAAAACAGAACAATTGAAAAGTCCTTTTAACAGAGACTTGATACAATGATAATGAAAAGCAGTATCGTATTTACACTAAAATTTCCAACTAATTTACTATAAGGAAGCTATCGTGCTCCTTGATTTATTTCATAAAATACAAATAGATTCCTTAAAAATAGTGAACCAGATAATTAACTTGGACGCATTCAACTTGGCAATAAGTTGCACTAATTTGTGACATAACAAGTGCACAAGAGGAACCAGAAATGAAAACTAAAGTAAAATATGTAACTTGTATTGATCACTGATTCGGATTCTCTTTACTTATTTAGCTCTCCTGAAAAAACCTGCATTAATTTTCATTAATAAAAAGAAAGGAAAAAAAAACCATTGAAATTCCAATCCAAGTGAAAGCAAATGAAAGCTACTACACGAGTTGAGTAATAATAATGAATCTGATGATCCAACAAAACCAAACCCAAATTAGAAGTGAAAAATTGATAAGATTGACTAAAGGAAGAAAAAAGAAAGAAAGAGAGCTCAAAATTTATTTAGTAAAATTGGGGTCTAAACTAGTGTTAATGTTATTGGGCCAAAAAAAAAAAAAAGGTGTTATTGTTATTAGCACAGAAATTGTTAGATCTGTTCAGTGAAATGAAAGAGGAGGGTTTATTTATGGCTGTCAAAAATACTCTAGAAGCTTTTCGCCACCACCAGATTTCTCACCCGTGATGACCAGACCGAGCTTCAGAAAGATTCATCGGAGAAGAAGAGAGAAATAGCAATGGTTATTGAAGGAAAAATGGGTCTCCACTGCATAACAGAGAAAATCTTTAAAAAGAAAACGAAACACAAAAAATTGTTAAAAAGAAATAATGGGAAATAAAAATGTAATTAAAAAATATATGAAGTAATTTCATCCAAAAGATAAGAAAAGAAAAGAATCATGGCTTCGTTTGAATTAATAGATTCTTAAATTCATATATTAAATAATATTTATATATTGTTAAATTTATAAATTTTAAATAATTTATTATTTAAATTAATTATAAAATTAATGAATTATTAGAAATGATTTTAAAATAAAAAAATTATCACAGTATGCTTATATAAAAAATTATAAAAATTAAAATTTTAAAAACTGAAAGATCTTTTAGATTATCAAAATAGTAAATTTTGCCTAGCTCTATAAATTTTAGAAAATTTCTTATTTAAAATTTTTCGTACAAAACAAGGCAATTTGTGCTTTGTGGATCTTCGGCTTCTATTGATTAGGGCTTGTTATTGTGCTTGGGCTTTTATATCACTTGCAACGTTTTAAGGCTTTTTTTAATTAAAAAAAACAGAGAGCCTACAAGTGGAATCATAGTAGGCTAAAGAACGAGGCCCAGTTAAGAGGAACCCCCGCCTTTAGAAACCCCTACTACACAAAAGCAAGCAAAAACAAAAAGGAGTCTATCCCTAAAAACAGCCTTGTCAGTTGTGAATTCTCGTTATCCCAAACAAAGGCAGCTATGTCGCCTGGTCCCGTTGTTGAGGCTGCGGCGCCGGCCGTCAAGCCTGAAGAAGTCGAACAGATCTCATCCACAGAAGAAAAGCCTAAGGTCTTCATTTCTTTTATCTCGTTTCTAGATATCTTTCAATTTCTATGTTCCGTACTTTTTGAAAGTGAATTGTTTATTGTCTTTGTTTAGCACGACGATGAGCCTGTTGTGGAGGATGTGAAGGATGATGAGAAGGACGATGAGGAAGATGACGACGACGATGAGGATGACGACGACGATGAGAAGGAAGATGGGACCCCAGGTTTTTACCCCATTTCCTTTTTGGTTGCGTTGTTTTCACTTTATCGATTTTGATAGTAATGGCTTGTTTTGGTTCCTATGTTCATTTGCAAAAATCGTTGATTGTGAATTATTTTTGGAAAAATCGTTGATTGTGAATGTGGGTTTTCTCGCATCCTTGTTGATTTGGATTTGCTATATAGTTTTATGAATTTAGCAGCTAGTCTTATCTCAGTTTCCACTGTAAGTACTACACGCTTGGATTCTTGTACTTTGATGATTTTACAATATATTTTGGAACTTTTAGCATGAATTGCCTACGGGACATACAACCAAAAGAATGGTTGTGGTGGTGGTTGTGTTTTAAAGTGTTTGTTCATATGGAAAGATTTTACTGTATGTAAATGGAAAATTAACTTTCAAATATGATTTGATGAGACCTAATCACCTTAATTTTATTTTAGTTTTTTCAGTACATTTTCCATCATTTTGGGAGCTTATATTTGCCGTAGCATATGATTCTTGACCTTTGGCATGGTTTTCATGCTAATATACAGCTGTTGTTTGTCGAGGAAATTTGTTTTCTATTTTCTCTGTTTCATGTGCGTAGTTTTGTTTCTTATTTATACTTTTTGATCAGACAGTATTTTAATGCTTGCCCCGCCTTATTTTTTGTCAGCTTCACTGTTTTCTTCACGTTATGGCTCCTTTTAAATGATATTTCTGTGTTTGATAACATTAAGAGATTTTGTACTGCAGTTTCTGTTTCATGTAATGTGTTTTTTGTTTGGAAGGAATTTATTTGGAAAGTATTTGTAGGGTCAAATGGGAGTTCAAAGCAAAGCAGAAGTGAAAAGAAGTCTCGCAAGGCAATGTTGAAGCTGGGAATGAAACCTGTTACTGGTGTTAGTAGGGTCACCATCAAGAGAACCAAAAATGTAATATTATCTCTGATTTTGTCTTCATTTATTTTATGACTATAATATTGCATCAATTTACTGAAATTTTCTTGGCTTTTCAGGTACTGTTTTTCATCTCAAAACCAGATGTTTTTAAGAGCCCAAACTCTGAGACATATGTCATTTTTGGAGAGGCTAAGATTGAGGATTTGAGCTCTCAGCTGCAGACACAGGCTGCCCAACAGTTTAGGATGCCTGACATGGCATCTGTGCTTCCAAAATCTGATATTTCTGGTGCAGCTGCTCCTGCACAGGCAGACGAAGAAGAGGAAGAAGTTGATGAGACAGGGGTTGAGCCTCGAGACATTGATCTAGTGATGACACAAGCAGGAGTATCAAGGAGCAAGGCTGTCAAAGCTCTCAAGACACACAACGGGGACATTGTTAGTGCTATCATGGAGCTTACTACTTAACTTGGCCTCAGTGGCTCCGTGCTTTATCATGAAATCTTGTTTTATGTTAATGAGTTAATTAATGGAAAATCTTGTTTTATGTTAATGAGTTAATTAATGGAACGTTTAGTTAATGTAGTAAGATTTGACTCATCGTCAGATTGCTGAATCATTGGTTTTTTGTCAAACTTGATAATTCTGTTGCAATGCAGTTTTTGAGCAGTAATATCAGTTTTGATTTGCCTGTTGAATTTGTTATTAGTTAGAGAGGGGAAGAGTTTAGATCTACCTAATCAATCCTGAGATCCTAGTACTTTTGGTGGTTAATGTAAAACCTCAATAGACGCGGAAGGTTGTTCTCAAGACAAGTATTATAATTTGCGTACGTATCATTTAGGTTCATTAGCTTCCCAAATGTGAGGATTTTGATACGTAATTTAATTTAGAAGATAATTATTGAAATCAACTCTTTGTAAGATAAAGACTCTTCTTTTTAATTCATTAAATCAAATTAGCAAAAAGAAAAAAAAAAGACTGCCTTTTTTTGATGGACGTGTACTCTTTTTGCTTTTTAGTTTGTCCTAATCAGCATTTTACTCTCTGCTGGTTGAAAATTAACATTTTTAATTCCTAATGGGTGCGAGTAAGTTCAAAAAGAGGAAAGAGAAAATAAAAAGGAAATTAGTAACTATTTTGTTTAGTATTTATTTTTTTTAAAAAAAGAAGAAGAGAGGATAAGAGAGTAATTTATCCCATTCTCTTTAAATTTTAATTTTTGTTGGAATATTATAATTTTTTTGCATAACTTTTTTTACCTTTATCAATTTAACCATATTTTAAATAAATTCTCATAAAATTTTTACATTAATATTACCTTATATATATTTTTCACAATTTTCAAATTCAAATCAACGACAACAATAAGCAAGAAAGCAAGTAATCTTAACAATCTATAACCACTTTCAATCAAGTAAGTTTTTGCAATATATTTATCATAGATTTTTTGTGTTACTCGCTTGATATTTTTCTTGATAAAATTATTCTTTACTCCTTCTGTGTATATTATTTATGTGTTTACAATTTGATTACTTAAAAGTTTTAATTTTATTATCATTAACCTTATTAATTTAGTCGGTAAGTAGTTGTGGCACAACGAATTGAATTTTTATGATTACATCAAATTGGTTGGTCTGGAAGCTTCAAATAAATTATTTGATATTATATCTGCAGAGTAGCTGTTCAAGCATTTGAATATTTTACTTTCTATTTTTGGGCTTATTTAGGATTTTTGTTGGTTAAATTTTAAATGATTTTTTATGTTTGAATATTTCACTAATATTAGTTTGGATTTTTATTACTTTTCTAAAATCACTTCTAATGTGAATATAAATAACTTTTTTTTTAATGAATTCATTTTAATGTATCTAATTCTATTTCAAAATTATTAATAATGATTTCAAGTTTTTATTATTTAAAAATTATTTTCAAAAATTTAACATAAGTAGTAGATTTTATTCTATTAAAAATTTATTTGTGTTCTTCTTATTCTCTTTATTATTTACTTGGTACTTTTTTATCTTTTTACAATTATAGTTTCCATTCCTTCCCTTCATCTAAATAAAATAATATTATTTTTCTCGATTCCCTTTATTAATCAAATTTTAATTTGGCAAACAAAATAAGTTGAAATTTTCTCCTTTCCCCTCTCCTCCCTTTAAAATAACTTTCCCTCCCATTCCCATTTTGTTGCCATATGTATGTAAATTTAAATGAAAAATGTAAAATTTTGATTAAAGTATTTCATAATATTATAGTAATTAATTTAAGTAAGTGAGAAATTGAAGTATTTTATACTAAAATATTTCAATGTAAAATATTTTTGAAGGATTAAAATACATTATATTTTCAAATTTTGAAGATGAAAGTGCTAAATAAATTAAAATGTCATGGACTAAAGTTTAATTAAAAAAAAAAAGCGCTTTTTAGTTTTATATACAATGACTAAAATGTTATTTATTAACAATTAACAAATTTTGGGAACTAAAAGTACTAATTTTTAATCTGTAAGGACAAATTGCTTATTAAGATAAATCTTAAGGGTGCAATAGTAAGTTACCCTTTCCTATTTGTACATACTTATAAATAAATTGAATATAAGTTTGGTCATTCTCAAAATAATAATAATAATAATAATAATAATACAAGCTTTGTTAATACTCCTTCCATCGTACAATAATTGTCATTTTAGATAACTTTTTCTCAAATAATTATCGTTTTAGGAGTTGAAAAAGTGATTTATTATTTTTTAATTTTATCTTTCCTTTATTTTTCACTAAATTATTTATATTAATTGCTCTTTATTTACATAAAAAAAAAAAAGAAGAATATTAGTCTTTTCATTCTAGAATTAAGACAATTTAATGGCTTCTTTCATCTCTGTGTCAATTTTAAGCCGTGAATTTTATGGAATGGAGGAAGAATTGTAGGCAAGAATACAAAAAGTTCAATGAGGTCATAATCAATAAGGTGTTTTCTGCTATACCTTCAAGTAAAGTTTTACTTTATTTTACAAAGTTTTCAAAAAGAATTACAAAAAAATGCTGTGATGAGGGATGAAAATGGCTCTTAGGTGATAATTGGACTCCCTTTAATCAAGGCCCATTATGTGGTTCCCAGAGACTATAGAAAGGAGAATGAAATCCACTGGCCGAGTCCTCAAGTATCCCAAGTCCAAAAGCTTTCTGACAAACTGGTATTTTTTTATTGTCAAATAACTTGATGAACAAGTAATGGCCAAAGCCTACCAAGGATGTGTCAAATCGCCTGGAAGGAGGACAAGTCCTTAGGTAGTCTACACTTTGTCCTGACATTTCCCTCGCTAAACACCTCCAAGGACAGGACAAAAGATGTGTGCCTTTCATCATTGCACCAACTCTCACCAACTAGTATAGTTGAATGACAGAGGACATCCCTTCTGAGGAAGAGGTGTCAGACTTACCTTATTTGAAACCATACAAAAGAGGAAGAAAAGTTTAAGTCTAGGTAGATGGAACTTTACACTTTCTCACATTCTTTCTCTTACTAAAAGAATACTCTGAATTTGGCACTGACTTGATCGTAGGAGGGTCTTGGCCAGGCAAAAGACTTGGTTCCTCTGTGATCCTTTTTCTTTTCTTTGCAGGCATCTTGCTCCAAGCCCAATAGAGAAGATCTGACCCATCCCCTTTCATCTTGATCCAATCCGATCAAATTGGCGCCATCTGTGGGAACGAGAACGTTGAATAATCTTCTCTCAACGCTACATTTCACTTTTTTCTATAAAGGAAATTTGCCATTATGACAAACCTCGACGATCCCGAATCTTCAACCCCCTTAAATCCCAGACACACTCTTCCCCCACCTACTGATCCATCCATGACAACTCTCATCGACCTAAACACATCGCTTCAGCTCCTTATTTCCTAACAAAACACAGTTGGACCAAGTCAGACCCCTCTGAACCCTCCAAACCTAGACCTAGCTCCTGCTGCGTTCGTAAGAGGTTCTCAGCAACAAACTCCTCTGGCACAAACACTCATCGTTGTCCCAGAAACTACTCCGAGGAGGAATGTCGCTCGAACCCTGGATTATAAAAGGCAATCCCAAGGACCCATAGGGGTCAATAAAGAGCAATTGATAAACCTGGGAGGAAATGCAGAGGCGAGGACAGAAGAGCGGCATGGAGGAGAGAAAAGTTCGACTGAGGAAGAGGGGAGTATAGAAGCTTCACTCCCAGACAGTGAACATAAGTGTTTGCATGGAAAGAGTTTTCATGTAAGCGATGTGGAGCGGAGCAGAGGACGGAACAGAGGAAGATACGAACAGAAAGAACAAAAAAATGGGAAAAGAGAAAATTCAAAGAAATACTCGAAAGGAATAGAATAGAATAGAGGGAAATATTCTGTTGCTAGTCACCCCTCGTGAGCCCGAAGTAGAAGGTCACCCAGTATTAGCAACAGTCGTCGGAAGAAGGAAGAGGAAGTGAGAGATGTTGTAAATAAGTTTTTAGAGGAAATGAATCAAGGTTCCAATGGAAAGGCCATGGATACAACCTTGAAACTCAACCTAAAGTCTCCTTTTACCAGATCCATCAAAGATTATGTTATACCTAGCAAGTTCAAACTGCCAATGTTGAAAAAGTACAATGGGGAGATTGATCCTAGAGTCCGCATCATGGACTACAAACATGCGGTTAAACTCCAACCGGTGGATGATGAAGCTCTATGTAGAGCATTCAGAGGATCTTTAGAGGGAGCTGCAACAAGATGGTTTGATGGCTTGGAAGAAGGAAATATCAACTCTTTCATGGAGCTGGCCAGATCCTTCATGCACCGATTTGCTTCTAGTATCCCAGTGGAGTGAAAGACTCAGTATTTAGAGACAGTGGTGTAAAAAGAAAATGAATCCCTAAGTTATTATATGGCTCGCTTCAACTGAGAAGCCTTGAAAGTCACGCACTTAGATCAAGCCCGAGCAGTGAAAGCTTTGCAGAACAGGACCTCCCATACAGATTTGCTTAAAGCCCTTTGTTGCCATGCTCCCGGCACCTTGGAGGACGCAATGGTGCTAGCCTAGAAATACGTACGATAGGATAATGCTTTGGCCTTTAATCAGATGGCGAAGCAGAGAGGAATGGAGATCATTCTTTGAGAGGAGCCGAAGGCAAAACGAGAAAAGATGGTAGAAGAAAAATAGGAAGAAAAGTCATCTGGAGGACGAAGGAGGGGGAGAGGAAGAAATAATGAATCACGATATAGCTTCGATCTCAGCAAATTCACTCCTCTTAATGCTAGTCCAGCCGAAGTCTTTGCAACCTTCAAGGATCAAAATATATGGGCTCGCCCTAAACCCATGGCTGCTCCCATCAAAAAGTGAGATCAGAATAAATATTGCCTCTTTCATAACACCCACAGTCATAACACCAATGATTGTAGGTAGTTGATGGAGGAAATTGAAAGATTGATCAAACAAAGCTACTTGGGAAAATACATAAAGAGAGAAGAGTCAGGCAGGGCTGGCCCAAGCGAAGATACAGGAAGATACCCAGAGAGAGCTAATGATGGTTCAGCAGGAACTATCCACTGCATCACTGGAGGACTAGACGAAACCCAGGAAAGTAGAAATAGTACTAAGGCCTTAGCCAAACAAAGAGAAAGGCCTGAGTACATTTACTATGAAGGGGTGAGAAGTCGATCAAAAAGACCAGATGGAAGCGTCCTTTGCACCCCCCACGCTGACCCATTGGTGATCCAAGCAATCATTGCCAATTATGTAGTCAAAAGAATCCTGGTAGATGAAGGAAGTTCAGTCAACCTGCTAACGAAGGAAGCGTATTCGAACATGGGTCTCAAGGAGGAAGATTTGGAAGAGGTGAGACACCCAGTTTGCACCTTGGATGGAACAGAGGTCCCATCAGTCGGAGTGGCGAAACTACCCTTCACAATCGGCACAGCTCTTGAAAGTATGACCACTATGGCCACTTTTATGGTCGTCAGGACGCATTTGGCGTACAACGTCCTACTGGGTAGACCATTGCTATATGACCTGGATGCTTCAACGAATATGAGACACTTAAGGATGATGGTTCCAAAGTCCAATGGAGAAGTATTCCATGTCTATGGCATTCAAGAGGGATGAGTAGAAAGACAAAGAAACAAAAAGATAAGGAAGTGCGAAGTCACTGTTGAGGAGATAGCTGCAGTTGAAGTCGCTGTTCCTGAGAAAAGAACTGAACCCGTTGACAGGCTGGAAAGGGTGATGGTCAGAGAAGAACTTGAAGAGTTCCTGATGGTCAATTCTTCTTTGGAAAATGAGCAGAAGTTGTTTGCGCACTAGTTCCTGAAGTAGCAAATTCATAATTTTGCCTGGTTTTCCGCAGAAATAGGAGGGGTGAGGCCCGAAGTAATAATGCGTCAATTGAATGTAGATCCTGCCTACAGACAAGTCAAGAAGAAAAGATGTTTCAGTCTAGAGCGGCAAGCGATCATTGATTAGGAAGTAGACAAGCTCTTGAAGGCGAAGTTCATTAAGGAAGTGCAGTATCTGGAATGGTTGGCGAATGTGGTGCTAGTCAAGAAGGCAAATGGGACCTTTCGAATGTGCGTAGACTTCACAGATTTGAATAATGATATGATCGTAAAAAGTAAAAGCTTTGAGGACCATATTTGTGACCTAGCCGAAGTACTGGCGGTAATGGAAGAGTATGGGATGAAGCTTAACCCAGAGAAATGTGCATTTTTCATTCAGGGAGGCAAGTTCCTGGGATGCATGGTCAGTAAAAATGGAATTGAGCCCAATCCTGACAAAGTGAAAGCCATCTTAGATATGGAACCCCCGAAGAATGTGAAAGAGGTCCAGAGGTTGATAGGGCGAATCGCTGCATTGAATAGATTCATGTCCAAATCTACTGAGTAGTACCTTCCTTTCTTCAAAAAGCTGAGAAAGTCAAAAACGTTGGATTGGACGGAGGAGTGCCAAGCAGCGTTTGAAGAATTGAAAGCCTTTCTGAGTTTGAAATAGATCTTAAGCAGGCCTTTATCGGGCGAAGAAGTATTAATTTACTTATCTGCTTCTGACCAAGCAAGCAATTCGATGCTAATTAGAGAAGAAGGAATGATCCAAAAGCCAATCTATTACTTCAGCAAAGTCCTACAGGGAGCAGAATTAAACTATTCTCCAATAGAAAAGTTAGCGTACGCCCTAGTGCTCTCTTACCGAAAATACAAAATATACCTACAAGCACACCAAAGAGTAGTGGTAACTGATCAGCCATTATAAAGGGTACTTCACAAACTAGAGACTTCGGGAAGAATGCTGTATTGGTCTGTAGAATTAGGGCAGCACGGATTATAATACAGAGTAAGGTCAGTAATTAAAGCCCAAGCATTGGTAGATTTCATCTTCGAATGCTCTTTTGGCTCCAAAGACTTGGGAGAAGATCGAAGCGTGGAAGAGGACTTGTCAGCACTACTCCTGGATCTTTAGTGGGAACTCTTTGTAGATGGTGCCAGCAGCAAGGAAGGAAACGGTTTAGGTATCATACTTAGAAGCACTCAAGGATTTTCACTAGAGTATGCTCTAGGACTAGATTTTGAAGCCACTAGTAACACTGCAGAGTACAAAGCCGTGATCTAGGGACTGCGCTTTACTGATTGCCTTCGCGTAAAGCAACTCACAGTATATAGTGATTCCCAATTATTGGTCGGACAAATAGAAGGGGAATTCGAAGCTAAAGAGCCGAATATGACCAAGTACTTGCAAAAGACGAAAGAGATAGTTCAAAGGATGAAGAATAGAGGAGTCAGGCTGTTCTTTCAGAAGATCCCCAGAGAAAAGAATTGCAGAGCAGATAGTCTCAGCAAATTAGCTGCCTCTCGCCTGGTCGAGCTTCCTCAAAAGATTTATTTAGGCACCTTAACCTCCTCTAGCATTACTGAGGGGGAAGAGGTCATGGAAGTTGAAGAAGAGCCATGTTGAATGGACCTCATCAAATTTTACTTAGAAAAGGGAGAACTGCCTAAAGATACCTAAGAAGCCAAAAAAATCAAGCAAAGGAGCGCCCATTTCTCCCTACATAATGGAATCTTGTATAAGAGAGCCTACTCTTTGCCTTGGTTGAGATGCTTGAGGCCAAATGAAGTTGAATACATCCTTTGAGAAATACATGGAGGATCCTGCGAGATGCATATAGGTGGAAAAATGCTGGCAGCTAAGGCAATCAGACAAGGGTACTATTGGTCAAGGATGAAAGACGAAGCTATGGCATTTGTCAAAAAATGCCTCTCATGTCAAAAATTTAACAGTGGAAAACACGTCCCAGCAGTGAAACAGGTCCCCATTTCTAGTGCTTGGCCCTTTGCCAAGTTTCTCCTAGTAGTAGTTAAATACTTCACCAAATAGGTAGAAGCTGAACCTCTAGCCACTATCACCACAAAAAAAGTGATCAACTTTTTATGGAGGAGCATCGTGTGTAGATTCGGCATCCCCTATCAGCTCATCATCGACAATGGCAAATAATTCGGTAATGCTAAAGTTAGATCCTTTTGTTCAGGGCTTCAGATCAAACAACATTTCTGTTTTGTAGCCCATCCTCAAACAAACGGCCAGACGGAAGTAACAAATCGAACTATTTTGCAAGGTCTTAAACGGAGACTAGACGGATATGGTCGAAGTTGGGTAGATGAACTATATCATGTTTTATGGGTGTACAGGACTACTCCCAAGCAACCCACAGGAGAGACTCCATTCAAGTTGACCTATGGCACAGAGGCGATAATCCCTGTGGATATAGGCGTTCCTTGTGGAAGAATCAATTATTGCGAAGACAAAGACAATGACCATGCCAGAAGGATTGATTTGGATCTCCTAGAAGAACTTAGAGAATCAGCCAGCATTCGAATGGCTAATTATAAACAACAAGCCGCTAATCATTTCAACAAGAAAGTTAAGCATAGAGTATTCGACGAAGGGGATCTAGTGATGAGATTCTTAGAAGCTACTGGAAAATGTGAAGGCACAGGCAAGCTCGCACCCACGTGGGAAGGACCTTTCCAAATAAAAAGAGTCATAAGTCCTAGTACTTACAAACTTGTAACTTTAGAAGGTGTGAAAATTCCTCATACCTGGAACATCCAACATCTCAAGATGTATTATCAATGATAATAATAATAGATATGCAGTTCGCCTCAAACTATCTCCATTCACATCAACGAAGCCTCACCAAGAGTGAGAAGAACTTTCCTAAGGGAAAGCCTAAGCCCTAGTGAATCTAGGCACGAAGCCTCACCAAAAGTGAAAAGAACTCTCCTAAGGGAAAGCCTAAGCCCTAGTGAATCTAGGCACGAAGCCTCACCAATAGTGAGAAGAACTTTCCTAAGGGAAAGCCTAAGCCCTAGTGAATCTAGGCACGAAGCCTCACCAAGAGTGAGAAGAACTTTCCTAAGGGAAAGTTAAAGCCCTAGTAAACCTAGGCACGAAGCTAAGGAAGCCTAAAGAAAGAAGTGGGCGAACACGTTTGAACTTCAATTTGAAGGGCAACCTATCTAAGGTACTTTTCTCTTAAGTAACAAGGAAAAGAAAAATCACTCCAATCTTCATAGTGTGTGGTTATTAGATTTCAACATGAATTGGATCCTCATAAAAGTAAGGTGTGAAAGGCGAAATTTACAAAAATGCATATGCACACGATAGAAACGTAAAGATTGTATTATTTACCAAAATAAATGTATTACATGTTTGAGTTTGTTTACAAAAAGAATGAAAAAATACAAGAAAAAAAATAAAAGAATGAAAAAATACAAAAAGGAAAAACAAAAAAAAGACATTTAAGACGAAGGATTGCTTGGAGGAACTGCTGTTGTGGTCGATAGCGGAGGCTGGCCATTTGTGGGATTCGGCTGAATAATAGAGAGGGGTTTGGCTTGTAGAAGATCCATCCCAATGGGAAGTCCTTCGTTTATGTCCCCTTCACCCCCACTGGAAGCTTCGGGGATAGGAGATGAAGCTAGAGCATCTTTATCCCAAGCAGGGAAATCTTTAGGTCGTAGAAGACTTCATCCCCCTCAGGGACGGGATCTTGGAATTATGAGAGATTCAGAGTAGGAGATTCTTCAGTAGCATCCA
The DNA here is from genome assembly GCA_947687605.1 of Reutealis trisperma. Classification (NCBI taxonomy): domain Eukaryota; kingdom Viridiplantae; phylum Streptophyta; class Magnoliopsida; order Malpighiales; family Euphorbiaceae; genus Reutealis; species Reutealis trisperma. The sequence goes on from CANTUT010000909.1 coordinate 47,807, forward strand.
ACTCAGATACCACTTGTAGCACACCAAAAAAATGCTCCACTGCATAGCAGCGCATATTGTTGTAATATTCAGCTGCAACTTTGTAAGTGTGGTAGGTGATGATATCTTCAAAGCTCTTAGACTGCATGAAGTCCCTCACAGCCCTTCGCTGACTTTCTTCAACCTTGTTAGCCGTCTTAAGCACAGCTTTGGTCCAATTGGAGGCTTGCATGTATCTTAACTCTGAGACTCGAAGTTCCTGCTGAGTCTTCTTCAGGTGGTCTAGAAGAACAGGAACCTTCTCAGCCTCTCAAGCAAGCTCTTCATTAGCATTTTTCAACTTGTCTAGCTGTGCACTGAGATCAGCAATGGCTTTTTCCTTAACCGCCATTGCCTCAATTAAGGCACTAACTTCTCCCACGGTTTTAAAGCGAGCCTCTTCATGAGCCCTTGATTGCTCCGCAGCTTTTTTAGTCTTCGCCTTTGCGGAGAGCAGCTCTTCCTCCAACTTAGAACATAATTCCAGTCTTTCCTCCGCAGCTTGCTAGGTGTCTTCGTAGTTATCCCTTAGAAGACCAAAATTGGTCCTCAAAATTTTAGAATCGAGAACCGCTTACAACAAACAAACAACAATAGTCATTAAGTGTAGCCAATAGTTACAACTAGAATGAGAATAAGTGTACCTTCTCCAGTAGAGCCTCTTACCTGGCAAGAGTATCATCCACATACCCAAAAAAAGGCCTAAGAGCCAGGCACAAAAAGGGCAAGGGGGCCAAGACAACAGCAGGAGAAGCAAACGAGGAAGGAGGATTGATCGATGCCTTGGCCTCTCCAAGCAGAGGGGTGTCCACTGCTATAACCTCCATAGCCCTTCGACTCATTGCCTCTTATTGGGTGAAGAAGCCTCCATCATTGTCCCTTGCGAAGGGGCTGGTACTTCTGCCTCTACCCCATGCGAAGGGGTCCCTGAAGCAGAGCAGACTTCTGGCACAGTGGCAATGGTTGGAGCTATCGCTAGGGGCCTCTTCCTACGAAGAAACTCTCCTACTGTCAATTTTTTCTTAGGAGGACGAAGGGAAGAGACATCCTCAGCAGCAATAATAGCCCCTAACATAACCCTAGACGAAGCAGTAGCTGAAGGAAATACTTCATCAGTCACAGCAACAGCAGCCCTTGGCCCAGCCTTTGACGAAGCAGCAACTAAAGAAAATGCTTCGTCATCTGTGGTGTTAACCTTTGATGGACATTCGACCAAAGCCTCAACCTTAGGGGGACCCATACTGACCGCCAAAGGAGCCTCAAGAGAAAGCTCCTAAATAATGGTGTTCGCTTTGCCCGCCGAAACTGCAAGATAAAAAGCAAAAACATTCACAAATTCAAACAAATAAATAAAGGCACATAAGAAAATAACGAATAAGGCAGGAAGTTGCCTCTGCCTCTGAAGATGAAGGTCTTTCTTTCGACCATTGTCTTAATGGGGGAGGGATAAAGCTTCTTGAGGACCGCCATATTAGGATACGAGATCCTTTGCTCCTCAATAAACTTCTCTCAAGCCTCTACCTCTTTGACACTAGGAGGTCTCCCAAGCACAACCTCCTTGGACCATCTTAGATATTTCCCTCTGATGACACGAGGATCCTTATAAGATGAAGGCGATGGGGGAGAAGGAAGGTTATCTGCCCCAACTTTGATCTCAGGGCATTAAAGTCATCCACCAACTTCTTCAGATGCTCCTCAAATTTAGTATCAGGAATGTCTGTCAAAGCCTCCTCCAGGTTCACTAGTCGCTCTGCCCCTTGAGAGGAGTGAGCAATAGCATCAAGGATATTGGGAACTGGAGGCCCCTTCACTTTCAGTTTTGGCAGAGGAGGTGGAAGTATCCCCTTCCCTTTATCACCAATGGAAGGAGGTGGGGGTGGAGGAGCAGAAGCCCCAATAAGCCCAGAGATTGAAATGCCCCTCTGAGAAGTGGGCTTCGCGGCAGTGAGTGCAACGAGAGGCGAAGGAGTACCTCTCTGTACAACTGGAATAGAGCAATCAAAAGCCTTAACAAGTCATCTCCAAACAATTCGAATTGACTTCATGCTGGCCACACTCACTTGAGCCCTTTTTGATTTAATAGCCAAACCAAACCCGGCAGGAATGCGCTTCGTCGGCTTATCCTTATGAGGTTTCACCGACCGAGACTGGAAGTCAGAGGAGGTGCATGTTCTAAGCCTCCCCGTCTAAAGGTCGAGGACGGGAAGCTCAACCTCCTCATTAAAGGGTCTTGGGAGAACCCCTTCTGTCTCTTTCATTATATCTTGGTAATGCCCAGGATCTTTGGCCTCTACAATCGAAACAACAAACGCAACACAAACACAATGGGGTTAATAACCCACCAGTAATTAAAACTCTGGTGAACAATTGAAAAATTACCTCTTATATCTCTTAGCAAGAGTTTGGGAGTAGGAAGGCCATGTTCATCCTCCGCATAGAAGGAGGCCATCATTTTCTCAGAGTCGTAGATGAAACCCTGATAGACCAAAGTCTTGAGGCTCACCTTCTCCTCAGAGGATAGTTTTTCGGGCCGGTCAATTAGGGCCTCAGTCGGACACAGGAAGTGGCCGGGGAAATCAAATCCTAGAGATTTGTCACCGAGGCCATCGGTGACCTCTATCAACCTAAACTTGTCTCTCCAATCCTTCACCTTGTTCTCCTTCCCAAAGAAGAGACTTCGGCGAGGCCTTGCAGAAGTCATGTAAACCCTAGGTGACCTCTGCGCACTCTGGATTATGAAGAAGCATTGAAATAGGCGAGCAGAGGGATGAATGCCATATGCGAAGCTCAAAACCACGAAGAGGTGCATGTCCCTTATGGAGTTCAGAGTAAGCATCACTAGATTCACTCCGAAGTAGTTGAAGCACTCAACCTTGAACTTTGTAGGAGGAAAAAGAAGAGCAGCCTCCAACTGGTGATAGAAGATAACGTAATGGTAGTTATCTTTAGGCAGAGTAGCTATGGGGTTACTGGAATAAACCCTCTCATGAGCCTTCTCGTGGCGAAACAGAAACTGAGTACTGCCCTCCAAGTTCTGGCCAAAGGTAAAAAATTCAGCTGTTTTTCCAAAGGGAGCGATCTCTCCCCATTCTTCCTCCAATATCTTTTGATACTGTGAAGAACTAGCTTGGTCCCTTCAGGGGGCGTTTTTCTTTCTGGGTGCCATTAGAGTAAAAGAAGAAAATGGAAGAGGTATGAAAGACAGAGACGCAGGGAAACTGTATAGGCAAGAGGTTGGAGAAAATAAATAGGAGTCTTAAAATTAGAAGCCAAAGGAGTATATATACGAAGAGTCTCTTCAATAACCATCATAACAATAATTGGGGATATTAAATGGACGTTCAAAATTCAAAATCCATGGAAAACTTAACCGTCTATTGAGACACGTGGAGGAACAGGGAGAACAAGGAAACATGCATTCAATGCATGTTCTTACATTCAATGCCTATTCTTATCAGCCGTGCATGCACTGAATGACTTTATGACCTTCCACCTATCCTACGAAGATTGCCCAGAAAATGGACGGTCCCTAACCAATCAAATCTCTTCATTCAGACAAAAGCTATTCTTTGGAAAGACGAATTAAATGTTTGAATAGGGTTAAGCCCCCTAATCTAGCGAAGCAATAGCCTCCCCTAAAAGCTACTTGCCGAAGCTAAAGGAATGAAAGGACCCCTTCACTGTATGCTGCGTGTAAACTGAGATAATTTTCTTATATTTTTCATTGAGAAATCTGTTAGATATATATACACAGTATATGTTCTAAGTTAGGAAGGTATACTAATTAGGATCCCTATAATTAAGCTCTATAATTACTTCCTAATTACTTCCTATTTATAGTCTGTAACACTCCCCCTCAAGTTGTAGCATAGATGTTAATCATGCCCAGCTTGTTACAAAGATAATCAACACGAACCCCATTTAGAGCTTTTGTGAAAATGTCCCCCAACTGTTCTCCGGTCTTCACATATCCTGTGGAAATCAAACCTAGCTGTATTTTTTCACGTACAAAATGACAATCGACTTCAATGTGCTTAGTTCATTCATGAAAAACAGGATTTGATGCAATATGAAGAGCAGCTTGATTATCACACCACAATTTTGCTGGAACTGAAGTCTTAAGGCCTACTTCATTCAAGAGCTGATATATCCACATTATTTCACATAGAGATTGTGCCATAGCTCTATACTCTGATTCTGCACTTGATCGTGAAACAACATTTTTCTTCTTACTCTTCCAAGAAACCAAATTCCCTCCAACAAAGACACAATAACCTGATGTAGATCTTCTATCTACCTTAGAACCTGCCCAGTCTGCATCTGAAAAACATTCAATATTACTATGTCCATGATTTGCACATAAAATACCACGACCACGTGGTCCTTTCAAATAACACAAAATTTTTTCTAGAGCTGCCCAATGATGAATTGTTGGAGATGACATAAACTGACTTACAACACTTACAGAGTATGCAATATTTGGACGAGTTATCGTAAGATAATTCAGCTTTCCAACCAATCTTCTGTATTTCTCAGGATCTTCAAATGGCTCACCATCTTTTGTAAGTTGCATATTAGGAATCATCGGAGCACTACATGGTTTTGCCCCCAATTTTCCTGTCTTAGTTAATAAGTTAAGCACATATTTCCTCTGAGATAGAAAGATACCTTTCTTACTCCTTGTGACTTCAACACCCAAGAAATACTTCAACATTCCTAAATCTTTTGTGTGAAATTGAGTGTGAAGAAAGGACTTAAGAGATGAGATTCCAGTAGTATCACTCCCAGTAATGATAATGTCATCAACATACACAACCAAAAGAATGATACCAGTTCCAGATTGTTTGTAAAAGACTGAGTGGTCAGACTTACTTTTCACCATTCCAAACTCTTCAATTGCCTGGCTAAATTTTCTAAACCAAGCCCGGGGACTCTGCTTTAAACCATACAGTGATTTGCGAAGATGACAAACTTTCCCATACTCCCCCTGAGCAACAAATCCAGGAGGTTGCTCCATATAGACTTCTTCTTAGAGATCACCATGAAAAAATGCATTCTTGATATCTAGCTGATGCAGAGGCTAATTATGAGTAGTTGCCATAGAAATAAATAACCTGACAGATGTCAACTTAGCCACAGGAGAAAAAGTGTCAGAATAATCCACTCTATAAGTTTGAGCATATCCCTTAGCAACAAGACGGGCTTTTAAGCGAGCTACAGATCCATCAGGATTTACCTTAACCGTGAATACCCATTTACATCCAATAGCTCGTTTCCCTGCAGGTAAATCAACCAAGGTCTAAGTACCATTCTCACCTAAAGCATTCATTTCCTCTATCATTGCATTACGCCATTCAGGGTGGGATATGGCTTCATGAACTGTTTTAGGAATAGAAAGAGAATCAAGAGATGCAATAAAAGAACAAGAAGAAGATGATAAGTGGTGATAAGAGACAAAAGAAGAAATAGGATAAGTACACTTACGTTTACCTTTGCGTATAGCAATGGGAAGATCATTACTTGAAACTAGATCTGATGACAGAGGAGCAGGTGCAGGACATGAATGAGGAAGCTTCTGACATCTAGAGTAGACCTGACGAATGGGAGGTTTGACGAGGGCTAGATCAGAAGTCAATTCAGATAGAGGCTGGATAGGAGTTGGTTCAGAAGATGTAATAGTATAAACTAACAAATCATCATCCTCCCCCTGACATTCTGGAGTAGAAGAGGGAAAATATGGTTTGTCTTCTAGGAAAGTAACATCAGCTGAAATAAGATACTTATTAAGACTAGGATAATAGCATCTATATCCTTTTTGAAAACGAGAATAACCAAGGAATATGCATTTCAAAGACTTGGGATCTAGTTTAGTAATGTGTGGACGAACATCTCGAACAAAGCAAGTACTACCAAATATCCTAGGTTCAATAGAAAATAATGACTTATTTGGAAAAAGAATACTGTACGGGGTATTATCGTGAAGAACAGAGGAACGCATGCGGTTAATGAGAAAACATACCGTTGAAACTGCATTTGCCCAGAAAGTTTTAGGAACATTCATTTGGAATAATAATGCCCGTGCTGTCTCAAGAAGATGTCTATTCTTCCGTTCTGCTACTCCGTTCTGGGATGGAGTATCAACATAAGAGGTTTGGTGAAGAATACCATTTTGAATAATGTAATTTTGAAAAGATGTTGACAAATACTCTTTGGCATTATCACTTTGCAATGTATGAACAAAAATACTGAACTGAGTTTTAATTTCAGCACAAAAGGCACAAAAATGAGAAATCAACTCAGAACGACTTTTCATTAAATATAACCAAGTCACACGAGAGTAATCATCAACAAAAGTAACAAAATACTTAAATCCAGTTTTATACAGTACCGGGCAAGTACCCCAAACATCAGAATGAACTAATTCAAAAGGAGAACTTGCTCTTTTATTGACCCTAGGACTAAAACTCACACGATGGTGTTTAGCAAACTGACATGACTCACAATCTAACGAAGACAAACTACTAAACTGTGGACAAAGTTTCTTTAGCAAAGGACGAGAGGGATGACCCAACCGACAATGTACTTCGAAAGGGGTTATTACTCCAGAACAAGCAATGGATTTAGGTATTTGAGTGTCTAGAATGTAGAGACCTCCAGACTCATGTCCTTTACCAATAATCCTCTTCGTCATAAGATCCTGAAACAAGCAATAATCAGGAAAAAATGAGATAAAACAATTCAGGGCACAAGTAAGTTTGCTCACAGATAGTAAATTGAATGCAAATCCTGGTAAACTTAATACAAAATTCAAAGTAAGTAATGGAGTTGAATGGACAGTGCCAGAACCAAGGACAGAGGAAGTTGAACCATCAGCTAAAGTAACTTGATAAGGAGATGCATGTGATTGAAAGGTGGAAAGGAGACTAGGATTACCTGTCATATGATCTGTGCAACTAGAATCAATGACCCATGTTGAGGAAGAGGAGAGAAGACATGTATTTGGTTTACCTGAATCAGCAATAGCAGTTATTGGAGTCAATAAAGACTTTAGTGATTCTTGGTACTGAGAGAACTTGGCATATTCATCTTCAAAGATAAGAACTGATTTTTCAGGTGTTTCAGTAGTGGATGCAATATAGGCCGAATGAGTTCTTTGTGTTTGGTTCTGAAGTTTTCTACAATCTCGCTTCATATGTCCAGGCTTATGGCAATAATGACACACAATTCCTCCTGAATGTGGAGCTCGGTTCTCAAACCCATATGATCCCCCTCTGTTATTATTTCTATAATGTGACCGCCCAGACTCATAATCATTGTTTCTACCAATAAGGGCACTATTGAACTGAACCGGTGGAGAATTTTTTGTGCGAAGTACCCTACTAAACACATCTTGTAAGGATGAGATCTCAGAACTAGAAAGAATATGGGATTTAGCAGTCTCAAATTCAGAAGGGAGACCAGCTAAAAAACTCATGACAACCATCTGTTCCCTTTGGCTTTGTTGAACTTTCACATCAGGACTAAATGGTTACAACATATTAAGTTCTTCATAAGTTTTCTTAAAATCCATAAAATAACTTGTAAGGGATTTATCTTGTTTTTCTACTCGATAGAAAGCTTTGCACACCTCATAAATGCGGGAAATATTTCCTTTCCCAGAATACAAAAAATCCAGATATTCCAACAACTCTTTGACGAATTCACAATGATTAATTAAACCAATTACCTCACTTTCAATGGAATTCCGAATCTGCAAAAATAATTGAGCATCCTCCCTTAGCCACATTTGCCTATAATCATCTTCCTTAGGGGGATCATCAGTCATATGATTATCCTTGTCGATACTTCGCAAATAAAGACGAACTGTTTTACTCCAATCCAGATAATTGGAGCCATTAAGCTTATGTTCCGTTATCTTTGACATCACAGGAACAACATCGGACATAATTACTGATTTTTTTTCTGCCATAATACTAAGTACACAGCAAAAACCAAACACCCAAAACTGTCACAAAAGGAAATCCCACACCCAAATGGATGCTGCCCCAACCAGATACAAAGGAGTGTAGTATAGGACAAGGCGCGCCGGAAACTGAAGATCGAAAAATTTTTCGAGGACTGATGGACCTGCATGCGCCGGCGCGTGGTCTGACGGCAGATCCTTGTTGAGGCGCGTATGGCTCACGCGCTTGGATTTCGGTCACCGGACTTTATTGACAGGCCGATTGGCGGGTGGCGCTTCCTTTTATGCCGGCTGTGAGAACCAAAACCTACCCTAAACGGGTGACCCAAACCCTACTGTCTATAGACAGAGAACCAGAGAAATAGAGGCAGAAGCCTCAGAAATAGAAATGGAAACAGAGGTACATATGGACCAGAAGAGGCTCTGATACCATGTAAACTGAGATAATTTTCTTATATTTTTCATTGAGAAATCTGTTAGATATATATACACAGTATAGGGTCTAAGTTAGGAAGGTATACTAATTAGGATCCATATAATTAAGCTCTACAATTACTTCCTAATTACTTCCTATTTACAGTCTGTAACACTGCAGAAATAGCCCCTTTCGACTAAAAGACTTTTGAGAAGTAATACTGCAAGGATGCAAAACTGTTTTACTAAGATCCAACTCTTTGCCTTCTCCTTAATAAAACAGGGGGGCCCTTGATGAGGGATGAAAATGGCTTTTAGGTGATAATTGGACCCCTTTTAATCAAGGCCCACTATGTGGTTCCCAGAGACCATAGAAAGGAGAACAAAGCCCACTGGCCGAGTCCTCAAGTATCCTAAGTCCAAAGGCTTTCTGACAAACTGGTATTTCTTTATTGTCAAATGACTTGCTGAACAAGCAATAGCCAAAGCCTACCAAGGATGCGTCAAATCGCCTGGCAGGAGGACAAGTCTTTAGGTAGTCCACACCTTATCCTGACATTTTCCTCGCTAAACACCTCCGAGGACAGGACAAAAGACGTGCGCCTTCCATCATTGCACCAACTCTCACCAATTAGTATAGTCGAATGACAGAGGACATCCCTTCTGAGGAAGAGGTGTCAGACTTACCTTACCCGAAACCATACAAAAGAGGAAGCAAAGCTTAAGTCCAGGTAGATGGAACTCTACACTCTCTCAACCCCTTTCTCTTACTAAAAGAATACTCTGATTTTAGCACTGACTTGATCGTCGGAGGGTCTTGGCCCGCAAAAGACCTGGTTCCTCTGTGATCATTTTTCTATTCTTTGCAGGGATCCTGCTCCAAGCCCAATAGAGAAGATCCGGTCCATCCCCTTTCATCTTGATCCAATCCGATCATGCTGTATTGTATGTTAATTGTTAAATTTAAAGTCATTTTCTGTAAAATTATAATTTTATAAAATAATATGCCAAATGATTCATATTTTGTAAATTTTTTTAGAGAATTTTATAAGACTAAGTTAATTTTTGTAAAAAGTATGATTTACAAAATTAATGTGTAAAATGAATTTTTTTTTTTTTAGGTTTCGGGGATATTTTATAAAAGGAAGAAATTTTATGTTAACATTGTTATTTTACAAAATAGTATTTGAGATAACCTGATTTTTTGTAAAATTTTGAAAAATTATGTCTTTTTATATAAAAATGTTATTTTATGGAATAACATGCAAGATGATAATTTCTTTATAAATTTTTGAAATCTAAGACCCAATAATATTTTGTAAAAATAACAATTTATAAAATAATGTGAAAGATAGTTCTTTTTTAGTGTAAATTTTTAAAAAATTTTGTAAAATCAAGTCATTTCTCTAAAAATTATTGTTGTACAAGTTTTTGAACACTTTGTAAACTTTTAGAAAATTTTGTAAAAAGTAAATTTGAGAATTTAAATTTGAGAATTTTTCAAGTAATAGCAACACATAACTCATCCATTATCATTTTTAAATCCAGAATTCAAGAAGCTTGCAACTTGATATGTTCATGAGTTCGGGTACTTGTTCAACCTATCAAATCCTCTCTAAAAATTCGAGTTTGGACATAGATTTTTTTCTTGAGCCCGCTTAAGCTCGAGTCCAAAAAAAACCCCTTTTTTTTTGGCAAACTTGGAAATATTATTCTTTTGAGGCCCACCTGAAAAATTTGTATATAAAATATCATATTTTTAAATGCAAGTTAGGCTTAGTTAAAATAATAAACTGTATGGTCGGCTTAAATTTGAAAAAATAAGACCAACCAAGCCTGGCTTATGTAGGTCTACTTGCAACTCAAACATGTTCAAGTTGTGCAATTGTAGCACATTTCAAAACAATATGATCGATTGGATAATCATACAATTTTGTGGAGCAATGATATACATCAAATCACAAGACTGTCAATTAGTTCAAATAAAGAAATTAAATCTCTTTCCTATGGTAGCTCATTTTGACATGAGATTGAAAAGCATTATATGCTGCCAATGGTGTTTTCCATTTATGTTTTTGTTAGTTCTTTCAGCCCAAAAATTGTGCATAAATAGAATGCATACAGGCAACTTCTAGACAAATATTCATCAGTGTAAAAATAAATAGGTAAAATACTATTTATTTTTTATGAGGTTTGATCTAATTAATAAAATAGTCTTTTCATTTTGAGAAATGAGCGAATTCATCCATCCATTTTAGTTCCGTCATACTATTAGTTATTCCATCCATTGTTTTATATTTTTCTATTTAAAAAATAAAAAATAAAAAAAATTAAATAATTAAATAACCCTCCACCCACTATCACCATTATCATCAAATAAAATAAGAGCAAAAAATAAATTAAAAAGCCAACCTACCATCACCATCATCATTAAACAAAGGAAAATTAATTCAAAGCAAAAAATTTAAAAAACCCACCACAAGAAAATCAATTTCTCTTTCTCAAGCATATGCACCTTAACCATTTTCCTGTGCTTGCCATAATTTGGAGGAGAGGTGGGGTAAGGCAGCGGTAATGATAGAACATAGGAAGAGCGAGTCGATTTAACAGTCGCCACAAGTTTTTTGCATTTGCACGAATCAATTGGGTATGTTATTGAAATGGCTTTGTATGAAAATTATATATATATATATATATATATATATATATATATATATATATATATATATATATATATATATATATATATATATCATATGCTCCTTAAGCATTTTCCTGTGCTTGCCATAATCTAGAGGAGAAGTTGGATAAGGCAGCGGTAAGCATAGAATATATATATATATATATATATATATATATATATATATATATCATATGCTCCTTAACCATTTTCCTGTGCTTGCCATAATCTGGAGGAGAAGTTGGATAAGGCAGCGGTAAGCATAGAATATATATATATATATATATATATATATATATATATATATATATATATATATATATATATATATATATATATATATATATATATATATATGCTCTTAACCATTTTCCTGTGCTTGCCATAATTTGGATAAGGTAGCAGTAAGGATAGAACATAGGAAGAGTGAGACGATTTGACAATTGCTGCAAGTTTTTTTTTGCGTTTGCTGATAATCACACGAATCAATTGGTTATGTTATTGAAATGGTTTTGTGTATATATATATATATATATATATATATATATATATATATATATAATGATTCTACTAAAAAAAATTGGTTTGGATTCCTGTTTCTTCTCTTACTTTTTTTTAACTTCCTTTTTTTTTTTTTTTTTTTAAATTTTAGTTAATAGATTTTTACTCTATTTTTAATTCAATTCTTGTTTGGCTAATAAGAATTTGAAAGAAAAGAAAATTAAGTTTGGAAATCTGGAAAGTAAATTTCTTTTATTTTTTTTTTTTTGGGTTATGGAAATAGAAAGGAAATGGTTGAAATAGAAAATTTGCTTGCAAATGATAGGCATTTTAATCTTTGATGAAAAAGTAATAGAATGACTACTCAGTTGACAAAAACAAAATTTTAGAGACTATTTAGTTAATTTCTCAAAAAAGAGGGAGTATATCATTAATTAGGTCAAATGTCGGGAATTAAATAGTATTTTAGCCAAATAAATAAAGAATCAACAGGCTAAGACAAGAGAGTCTTCGCATATCAAAACATAGTCTAATGGTAAGTGTATATAAGGTTTAGATAATAGATCTATATTTGATTCATCTTTCCTGCTAAAAAAAAAAAGGGAGAAGAAGACAGGAGAGTCTCCATTGCTAAATCAGTATAATATCATCAATAACAGCCTTAATTGAAGTCATCACTACAAAACTAGTGTATCCACCAATAGAAACAAAACAATTTCAAGATTAAAGTATCCTATCTTTCTTGATACTCATATCATCCTTGTCCACCTAAAACAAAATGGTATAATTTCAATCAGTGTAATTCTTTCAATTAACTTGAGCATTTATCTTCCCAAAAGAAATCAAAAACTTTAGGGCACTACATATATCATTATCTCTGTGATTTGTGTAGCAGAAAAAGTGAGAAAAATTCTAGACTAATCAGAATCTAAATCTGTGGAAGCAAATTCTTCATCACCATTGACTTCATCATTGCAAATAACATAGTCATCAATTCATGGGCTCTTGAAAATCTCAAGTTGTAGGCACCTATCCTCTAGATCACCATCCAGCCTCACACTCCAATGGCTTTGAATCTCAAGGTGGGAAAGAGCCTTACAATTGGTGAGGATGCCATCAAGACTAGAATCCCCAAAGGAGCCAAAAACCAAGTTCATGATATTGAAGCCCTGGCATTTATTAGCAATAACCATTGCTTTAGTATCATCTAAATGTTCAACATTTCCTTCCACAGGCCTTTCTAATTCTAGAGGTGACAGATTTCTCCTTAGATGACTCAAGGATTTACAGTTCTTCTTGAAAGTGTAATGCCCTAAAGACAATCAATTTCGGGATGTAATAACATTATTCATGTGATTTAATAAACATTATTTTGGCATTTTTTTTTTATCTATGAGCTTAATATTAATTAGCTTATATTGACAAAAGTCTATAGAATATTTAATTGTGTAGAGGAAATTATATGAGATGATGATGATGAGATTCCTATTACACTATATAGACTATATTCTCAAATATCCCTACTTGTGGTATTAATAAGACTGGATATTATTAATAAGGAAAGACTAGCACATATTATGTCGCTACTTTATGAAAGTAATAGTTCTCATGACTATGGAGTTGTAATAACCCACACCCATCCTAGGAGTTTTGTGACAACTTACTTGAATTTAGAGCTATTATGACAAAGAGTGTACTTTTAAGAAAATTCATGTGTTATGTAATTGATGAGTGTATGACATGTTAGATTAGTTCTAATATGCATAATATGAATTATTATGGTGAAATAAGTGACTTATATGAAGTGCATAAGCATTAAATGATTTATTGCATATAAAGTGAATTTTTATGCACAAAGCGATTTTTAAGCATAAAATAATTTTTATGAGTATTTTAAAATATTTTTAAGTAAATATTTCTGGAGGGATTTAATGAAAATAATAAGAAAAATATTTTATTTTTAATTACCTATAAACAGCCCATAAATAAAATAAAAAAGCCCAACTCACCAAAGCCCAATACACAAAAACACTCCTAACCTAACTCATTAATGGCAAACTTGTAATTTTGCCAAAACCTATATATATTAACCTAAATTTTGGCTAGCCCTGATCTTGGCAGCCACCATTCTGTTATTTTTCAGAATTTTTACAGAAAAAATTTCTCAAAAATATTCTTTCAACCAAAATTCACAAGGTGCCTTTAAACCTTGTGATTTTGTGATCGTTTTCGTAAGTTTTCTTTCCTTTCAATCTATTATTTGATTTTTATTAAAACTAACCATGAGAAATCTATTTGGAGCTATATATTTATTATTTTCTTGCCATATAATTCAGGCTAGGTGAATTGTTTGAAGGAGAAATTGATTTTCAATAGAAAATACAAGTCTTTTTTCGCGAATCCACAAAAGGTAAATCCTAAAACTCAAAATTGAAATTTTCATGCAATTATTTAAGGGGGCTACCAATTTGTGCATGGATGTATTCTAAATTAATTTTTGTTGTGTTTAGATGAAAAATATTGATTTAAATCATATTTCTGTATATTACTGTAATGACTGAAAAGTAGGGAAAGCAAGAGAATTCATGATTTTCACCATAGAACCTAAAATTGGAATTTTCATACACATACTCTATAAGGGGCTTCTGATTCATATATATTGGAGTTCTAAAATGATTTTTGTTATGATTACATGAAAAATATTGGTTTAAACCATGTATTTGCATATTACTATAACGAACGGAAAGTGCGAAAAATAAGAAAAATTCATATTTTTCCTTGATGGATGCATTTGGCCTACATAGGGATTTTAATCCTAATGTCTATAATTTTTGTATGACATGTTTTGATGATTGTTGACATATATATATGAATGAAAAATAATTTAATTACATGTTGGTTGAAGGAATAACTCTAGACAAAGCCTAGAGACAATTCGGCCTATCTAGGGTTTACTAACCCTAACTACTATGTTGTGATCAACATGTGTACATGATTAAGAAACATGTGAAATAGGTTTTATGATGAGTTAATAGCAAATTAATGATCTTAAATTGACTATGAGATTGATTGTATGATTTGGTCAAAAGAGATAAACATGACTCTTTAAGGTTAATTGTTAAGATGATATATATGGAAAGTATTAAGTGTACTAAGTTGAATGTTAAATTGAATTAATATTAAGATCATGGTATTGTGTTTGACTTTAGAGAAGTCACAGTATGATTTATAATGTAATTTCATGTAAGCCTAAGAAGGTTAAATGTGCAAGACTTTAAAAGTCAATATTTTATGTACAAGTGATGAGTGCACTTCCAAGTGTAACTCTAATTATATGTGAATGTTATATGTGCATAGGGTAGTTATGGGATAGGATAGCATGATGATTAAGCAAATGCTAAGTATTGAATTATAATGTTATGTTAGAGCTTGAGGAGTATTAGAAGTTTAAGGGCTACAACAATTAGGAGCTAAAGAACTACAAGGTGAGTAAACATTATATTCATGTTACAAGTACAAGCTATCATGTTATGTGAACCTTTGAGATTCTTGAAACCCAAGTTCCTTTTTATTCTCAATTATAACTTATGACTTCTTTGTTAAGCTTGGGTTGCCAAATGACAATTGGTCTGAAACCATTTTGATTATTCTATGATAAGAAAGAACCTTTGTGATTGTTGCCTTCCTTAATATTCTTTCTAGAACCATATTATTATTTATCTTTTGTTCAATAAGTTAAACTGCTATTGCTATTATGCTACATGTTATTACTTTCTTAAATGCTATTGTTATAAGTGATTACCATTAGCTTTAACTATAGTACCTATGAACCTTTTATGCAGAAATCCTCGAGCCAATATGGGTAATCATTGGAACCTATACATATGGTCTTAATCCAATGGATAGGGGCATAGTATCCACCTCAATTAGAAGGGGTGACTTTAGTTATAGGGCCTGATAAGTTTCATGATTTTTTACAAGTTATAAGTTAGAAGTTAGAATTTGGCTTGAGGCCACCTCTCCTCAGTGTATATGAGTGAATTGAGCAAGGTCTTCACTCACAAGTGAATTGAGTAGGGTCTTCACTCACAAGTAATAAGTGTGATTTCTGCGAATCTTGTTAAATTGCAAACTATGAGTCATGAATTACAAATCATGATCTATGAGTTATAAGCTATGAGCCCTTTCTAAGGGATATGTGTTATTGTATAAGTTATATTGTTTACTCATTAAGATCATGTATCTCACTCTTTTTCTCTATGTGGTTCCAGGTGAGAATTATGAGGAGACAAGGTGATGGCTCAAGCAATCTACTCCGCTTGGGGAATTCCTTGTCCAAAGTTTATTAGCATGTCATCATATGAAGAGTCTTTTTAGATGCTCTGGGAATTTCATTTTTGCAATATCAGTTATTTGATAATTTATTTGCAGTCTTAAATATTCTTTTCGTATGGATTATATTTAAAAGTATTTTTAAACTATTATTTCGCTAGTTAAAGTTTCTTTATTATTGGATATTTAAGTTAATGCATGAGGTTTAGGTACGATCCTAGGCAGCGTTTATATGTGCATGAGTAGGTTTTATAAGCGTGGGTGACCTTATATCTCTCCATGTTCTAGGACCATCATATCTCTGAAATTATGATGTGACAAGAGTGGTGATACTTAGACAAATACGTGAATGATTGTTGGAATGAACAAGTACATTGGATTGCCTCAACTAAGAGATAACAAATGGATAAAATTATTTAATTTGTCATTGTTCTATCTCATTGTGACAATTTTATGTAAGTATCATTAGATTTGAGATTATAATGGTATCTTGTATCTAGATCATAGTACTTTAACTCTAATGATTGTTGCCCAATATGGGTTACTCGTGTCATGGAGATTGAGTGCTATATGAAGTACATGAAAATTGTGTATAATCAATAAAGGATTATCACTCCTAATAGTAAGAGAGTTATATGTCACGACATCTTGTAGAAAAAGGTAACTCCAAATCTTTAGTAAGAGTAATCAAAAGAAAATATTATGAAAAAGAGTTTCAAATATTTTTCTTATAAGAGTAAGAAATTTCGAAATCAAGAAATAATATTAACCTTTATGGGTTGACATAATTCCATACTCATGTTAATATGGAATATAAGTTATGATAAAGGAGTTTATTTCATGGCAAGTTGTGTATGGAATGTATAGCTATAACCATGTGGTATTTTACATTACTTGGGTGGTAATGACACATTGCTAGACATCAATCTTAATTATAAATATGAATTAATTAATTAATTAGTGGAATTAATGATAAGTTAAAAGAATTTTAATTTATCTAATTCTAATTTTAAATTATAATTTATATTTATTGCCAACGTAATGGGAACTTAATGGGCCACACATGATAGAACAAATATTGAAGATATAAAATGAATTAATCGAGTAGGGGTTTGATTGAAAAGTATTTATACCTTTTAGATGCTAAATTGAATTAGGATTAATTTGTAATTTGATGTAAATTAGCCTTGTTGGACAGAGTTAATCGCCCGTCTATACATATATACAAAAACGTATTTGACACTCATTTTTATATATAATATAAGGCCGCCAATTTGATTACAAAATTAATAATTTTTTTTTCAAAAGCTAGCACTCGAATTTAGCTACCGAAATTTATCTACGAGAAAATTATTTTTGTGCTTTCTTCAATATTATTCGTATCAATTTTTTGTTGTTGCTATTCAATTTAGATAATTTGTGATTTGTTACAATCCATATAAGACAGACAATAGTTTGAAGGGATGAGTGTCAAGATTTACAGTAAGCAATAATTATCTAATGCTTTATGTGAATTATGTTAATTAATTAAAATGATTCATGGTGAAGGAAATAAAATTTTAAATTATTCCGCTACGTATATATGTGATGTGCGCATGTTTATTTTCTTACAGTGGTATCGACCAGAACCTTCCTTAATTAATTAATATAATTGTTTATGGTTATGAATTTTAATTATTTAAATTATACGTTAAAGTTTGATATTAAAAATTTTTGAATTGTTCAAAATTAAATATGCAGAATTTTTTTTGAATATTTGATATTTATTATTTTATTATTTAAAATTAAAAAAATTATTGCAGTCGGTATTTTGGGTTTCCGAATGATGAAGTTTTAAACAATAAAATATAATTTTATTTAAAGTTGGTTTTGCGCAAGTTGCTGCATTGCGCAGCTACTAAAACCATTCTTTATTATTTTTTATATATATTTTAAATAATTAAATCCTAATTAGAGCATGATAGTAATCTAAGGAATTAAAACGTAATTGGATTACCTAAAAGAAATTGAATTAATAATTTGGCTATTATTTAATTTTCTATGCCCTAAAAGGTTTAGGACTTCTTAATTAAATTCTAAATTTTTGCATCTAAATACTAATTGGATTAGGTGACTTGACTAGGTCAATATTTTAAAAGTTAAAATCCAAATCCCACTTAGTTTGGGACTTTAGAATTTTAATATGATTAAAATTTATATTAATGGGCTGAAAATTCAAATTAATTTTAAATAGGATTTAAAAATTTGATTTTTATGAATTAATTTAATAAAGTATTATTTTAATTCATGCGCCTAGAATTTAATGTGATTAAATTTCATAATAAAGTTGATCTAAGTCAATATTAATTCCCATTAAGAATAGGATAACCAAACTAAAATAAATTTAGTTATATAATATGATTAAACGATTAAATTTATAACATATAATGATTCATAACTTTTATAAATTAATTCTCTCTCTTAAGTTCATGTTTGGTGAATGATGGTTGAAGGCATGATGGATGATTATGGACTATAAGACCAATGTGATTGGATATATGGTTGAATGATTATAATTTGATTTTGTATAAATAGAGCTTGCGTGTCCTGTCTTACTCTCATATTCTCGGGGTTGTACAATTCTCTTATCATCTAAACTCCCCTCGAATGTAACTCGAGGTTTCTCTCTCTTATATAAAAGAAGTTTATTTAGGTAAGATTTTAGATAAAATAGTTTTATAATATAAGAAGTGGATATAGAAAGGCACCAAATGAAATTTGAAGAAATTACCTAGTATTTTGACCACCTAATTTCCTTTTTGGCTCAAGCAAATTAATTTAAAAAGTCCATTATCATCCATTTTATTTGATGGCATGCTTATATATATTATGTATATGATATTTAATTATGCATATATATATCATGATGAGACTTTAAAAAAAATCCCTCATTAAAATATTAAGTCACCAATAATAATTAAAGAAGCCTTTCGTTGTTATAGCAAGATAACTATAATTCTTTGTCATGCTAACTTGTTGAGTCTCCCTCAAGGTTATATAACAACGAATATGTTTGAACTATGAAATATGAGATATTTCTGAATAATGGGTCCCGCTTAACTAAAATATATAATTTGTTGAGTTTTCCTCAAGGTCATATATTTTAGAGGCAAGGTTGAGATACACATAAGATGTACTTATCAAGAGTTGATAAATCAACAATCTAGGAAATACATGTGATATAATTGATATTAAGCATCTACCTAATTAATTTAATTTTGATTTGTTGAGTTTCCCTCAAGATCAAAAGTAAATTAATGGGATCCTAGCTCACTAGGATATTTTAATAGAATTTCCCGAATCAATACTAAGGGTTATTGATTTAGTAAAATAGTGGGGGTAAAATTAAATTATTAAAGACCTTATTATTTAATTCGCATCACATGAATCAATACTCATTATGTTTTATATTTACATGATAGGTTGTTTAAATTGGGTTCAAATATTAACTTGCAAAACATTCTTGAAAATAACAAATTAACTGGACCAAACTTCTTAACATGGAAAAGGAATTTAAGAATTGTTCTTTGGTTTGAAAGGATAGCATATGTCCTTGAGCAGCCAATGCAACTGCACCACCAGCTAAAACTAAACTACCAATTCATGAAGCTTATAATAAGAATGTAATAGACAATGAAGTGGCTACATGTGTGATGTTAGCCGCAATGTCTGAAGAGCTTCAAAAGCAACATGAAAAGATAGATGCTTATGCTATAATTTTTCATCTTAAAGAGCTTTTTGGCAAGCAATCAAGGAGTGAAAGATATGAGATATCTAAAGCCTTGTTCAACTGCAAGATGGCAGAAGGATCTTTTGTAAATGCACATTTGTAGAAAATGATCGGCTATATTGAAGATTTGGGTAGATTAGGTTTCGTCATAGACCACGAGTTAAGTGTTGACTTGATCTTGCAATCATTGCCTGCTAGCTTTTCAGGATTTGTTATGAACTTCAATATGGATAAGTTAGATAGGACTCTAACTGAAATTCTGAATATGGCCACATTTGTTAAGTCTAAAATTCTAAAGAATAAAGGATAAGTTTTGCCGGTTAAGACTTCCAAGACACAAAGGAAGTCCAAGAAAGGCCTAACCAAAAAGGCCAAGAAAGCCAAAAGGCCAAGCAAGTAGCAAGAGAGAAAAAGGACAATCCTAAGGGCACTTGCTTTCATTATGGAAAGAATGGACATTGGAAGAGAAATTGCAAAATTTATCTTCAGAGCTTGAAGGACAAGAAGCATGATGATGCTTCAACTTCAGGTATGTTTATGATTGAAATAAACCTTTGTACTTCAAAAATTAGGCTTTTAGGTATTAGATACTAGATGTGGACCTCATATTTGTAATAATATGCAGGTCTAAACACAAGTAGAAAACTTAGCAAAGGAGAAGTTGACCTACGAGTGGGAAATAAAGCAAAAGTTGCCGCATTAGCTATAGGAAGTTATCATTTACCTTTACCTAGTGGTTTAGTTTTAGTTTTGAATAACTGTTACTATGTTCCTACTTTAACTAAGAATATTATTTCTATTTCATGTTTGGACTTGGAAGGCTTTTCCATTATTATTAAGAACAAAAGTTATTCTTTCTATCTTAATGGAATATTTTATGGAAATGATAACTTAACAAATGGGATTTATGTTCTAAATTGATTTATGTTCTTAATTAGAACAATCAATTTCAACATAAACATCAAGAGGTTGAGGTTAGATAATATACTGAAATCATACCTTTGATATTATAGACTTGGCCATATAAATGAGACACATTTCCAAATTACATAAAGATGGATATTTAGATGATTTGATTATGAATCATTCTATACATGTGAATCTTGTTTAATGGACAAAATGACCAAAACACATTTTAATGGAAAAAGTGAAAGGTCAGAAAATCCATTAGACCTTATGCACTCTGATGTATGTGGACCAATGTCTATACATGCAAGAGGTGGTCAATCCTACTTTATAACTTTTATTGATAATTATTCACATTATTGTTATGTGTATTTAATGAAATATAAATCTGAAGCATTTGAAAAGTTCAAAGAATTCAGGTTAGAAGTAGAGAAACAAAATGGCAAGAGTATTAAAACACTAGGATCTAATCAAGGTGGAAAATACTTGAGCTCTGATTTCCAAAATTATCTAAAAGAAAATAGGATTCTCTCTCAATGGACTCCTCCATATACACCACAATATAATGGTGCATCTAAAAGGAGAAACTGCACACTATTTGATATATTGCGCTCTATGATGAGTCAAGTAGATCTTTCAAAATCATTTTAGGGATATGCCCTTGAAACTGGTACCTTTACACTAAACCACATTCTATCTAAATCAATTGACAAAACACCATATGAGATATGGAAAGGTGGAAAACCCAACTTATCTTATATGAAAATTTAGGGCTATCCAACTTATATGAAGCGGATAGAATTGGATAAGTTAGAAACATAGTTTGATAAATGTTTGTTTGTGGAATATCCAAAAGAAACATAAGGATATCATTTCTATCATCCCATTGGAAATAAAGTTATTTGTTTCAAAACATGCTATTTTCTTAGAAAAAGAGTTTATTCTAGAAGGAAACAGTGGGAGCAAGATAGATCTTGAAGAAGTTTAAGAATCACAAATAGATAAATCTGATGAGATGGAATCTGAGCTCAAACCTCAAGAATCAGAGGTGCAACCAGAAGCTCAACATACACAAGTACTTGGTAGAAATAGTAGGATTCCTCATCCATCCAAGAGATATAATAACTTTCTCGTTGATGAGCATAATGAGGAATGACCCATGGATGGTGAGCCTACAACTGTGAAGAAGCAATGTAAAGTGTTAACTCTAAGAAATAACTTGAAGCCATGAAATCTAAAATGGATTCCATATACACTAATAAAGTATGGACTTTGGTGGATGCATCTAAAGGGATAAAACCCAATGGTTGCAAATGGCTCTTTAAGAGAAAAACAAACATGAAAGGTAATGTGCATACCTATAAAGCAAGATTGGTTGTAAAAGGATATCGTCAAAAACAAGGTGTTGATTATGATGAAACCTTCTTAGCAGTCGCCAAGCTTAAATCTATTAGGATTTTGCTTGCAATAATTGCATACCATGACTATTAGATATGGCAAATGGATGTCAAAACTGCATTCATTAATAGAAATCTCTAACAAGAAGTATATATGATACAACTAGAAGGTTTTGAAACTGAAGATGCTAACAAGGTATGTAAGCTGCAAAGGTCCATTTATGGACTTAAGCACTCTTTTAGAAGTTGGAACATTCATTTTGATAAGACAGTCAAAGAGTTTGGTTTTATCAAAAACGAAGATGAATCTTATGTATACAAGAAGGTTAGTAGGAGCAGAATAGTATTCCTCGTATTATATGTGGATGGCATATTAATAATAAGTAATGACATTCCTATGCTTTAGTTAGTTAAGGTTTGGTTATCTAACCAACTCTCCATGAAAGATTTAGGAGAAGCGGCCTATATTATAGTAATAAGGATCTATAGAGATGGAACTAAAAGGTTGCTTGGTTTATCACAAAGTACATACATTGATAAGATGCTAAAAAGGTAGAGCATGGATCAGTTGAAGAGAGGATACATACCAATGTCATATGGCATTTACTTTTCAAAAGATATGAGTTTGAAGACACATACCAAATTGGATCATATGTCTAATGTTCCATATGCTTCTACTGTGGGATCCATTATTTATGCAATGTTATGTACTAAGCCTAATGTATCTTATGCTCCAAGTGTTATGAGCTGATACTAGATTTCTTCTAATGACAGTCACTAGATAGCTATTAAGAATATTCTTAAGTATTTAAGAAATACTAAAGACATGCTCTTAGTTTATAGAGATGTCGAACTTCAAGTTCGTAATACACAAGTTCTAGCTTCCAATCAGATAGAGATGATAGTATATCATAGTCTGGTTATATATGTACCTTGAATGATGGAGCTATCACTTTGAAGAGTTCCAAGCAAGATACTACTGCTGATTCTACAATCAAAGCCGAATAGTTCATAACTTCTGAAGCTGCTAAAGAAGTAATGTGGATCAAGAAATTCATTACTGAATTAGGAGTGGTCTTTAGCATTATTGATCTAATACTTTTGTATTGTGACAACAATGGAGCCATCGCATAAGTGAAGGAGCCACGGTCCCATCAACAATCCAAACATGTACTTAGGTGATATCATTTTATTAGAGAAATCATTTAGAGAAATGATGTAAACATAGAATAAGTCCCAATGGATGATAATATAGTAGATCTGTTAATGACAACACTATCCTAGTAGAAACATGACAGGTATATTTGTTTTTCCAGTATGAGATATATGAACGATCGGCTTTAGTGCAAGTGGGAGATTGAAAGTGTAATGCCTTAAAGACAACCAATTTTGGGATGTAATAATATTATTCATGTTTTTTAATAAATATTATTTTGGCATTTTTTTAATCTATAAGCTTAATATTAATTAGCTTATATTGATAAATTCCATAGAATATTTAATTGTGTAGAGGAAATCATATGAGATAATAATGATGAGATTCCTATTACACTATATAGATTATATTCTCAAATATCCTTAGTCATGGTATTAATAAGACTGGACATTATTAATATGGAAAGATTAGCACATATTATGTTGCTATTTTATGAAAGTAGTAGTTGATCTCATGACTATGGAGTGGTGACATTTAGATAAATATGTGAATGCTTGATGGAATGAACAAATACATTGGATTGACTCGACTAAGTGATAAGAAATTAATAAAACTGTTTAATTGTCATTGTTTTATCTCATTATGAAGATTTTATATAAGTATCCTTAGATTTGAGATTATCATGGTATCTTATATCTAGATTATAGTACTTAATAGATCACATACAATATTGAAGATATAAATGAATTAATCAAGTGGGGACTTAATTGAAAAGTACTTATACTTTTTAGGGACTAAATTGAATCACTTAAAAGGTTTGAGAATTAATTTGTAACTTGATGTAAATTAACCTTGTTGGACAAGGTTAATCGTTGTGTCTATACATATACACAATTCGTATATCCTAGACCTAGGTCCATGTTGCATCATAGACCAAAGTCCAAAACACGGTGTTTCACTAAAAAAAGCCCAACCTTCACACATGTGAGAATTTTCGCTGAAACGAATAAAAAGTTAAGTTGCCAAATTTTTTTTTAATTATTCTCGATTTTGAAGCTGTTTTATATTTCCTCCTATTTTCTTGCTTTTACTTACGATTTCTCTGCAATTTCAAAATCATAACTACCATTTCTCTGCCATTTCAAAATCGTAACTGCCATTTCTGCCCTCATTCAATTTTTTGAGAATCTCAACGATTACGAACTACAACAAGTAAGTTTTTCGATTACTTTCATTATCTTTTATTGCGATTTTCTGCTTTTTTCGCTATGATTATTTAGTTTTTATATGTTTAAAGTTATCACATTTAGAAAATTTTATGGTTTATTGCAAATTTCATACTACAATTTTTGAATTGTCAATATTAAATTGAAGAAAAACCAATTAACAATAGTGAAAATGTTGCTATCTAGTTTTTCATTTACTTTTTTTTTTTTTAACTTTATACTTGTTACTATTTTCATGGTTTAGTTTGTTGATTTCTAATATCAATTTTAGTTTTTTCGTTTGTAATTTGGGTTCTATTTGTCTTCGAATAATACTATATGTGAAGTAAATTAAATTTTTAGTACATGTACATTTCTCTTGAACTGTACACAGATTGATATCTAATGTCAATTTTAGTTTGTTTGTTTGTAATTTGGGTTTTCTTTGTCTTTTGAATGATACTTTATTGAAGTAAATTACATTTTTAATGCATGTGCATTTCTCTTAAACTGTACATACATTGATATACATTTCACTTGAACTGTACATACATTGATATCTAATATCAATTTCAGTTTTTTTTTTTAAACTTTATACTTGCTACTGTACACTACATTTTTAAGGTATGTATATTTCTCTTGAACTGTACATACATTGAAATTGTAATGAACTCCTTTAACAAAATCTTTAATACCATGCATACTAAAATTGAACTTCTGTTACATTAAATTAAAACTGTAAATACACTGAAATTGGTATTCTAGCAACAATGAAACAAATTCTAAAAAAATTTGTTGATATTCATTATTTTTGCCTATTCTTTTAATTGTTTGTTTTAGTTTGTGTTTTTTTTTTTTTGTATTTGAGTGATTTTCTATGTGGAGCAAACTGCTCTTGAAATGCTTGTACATCATGTAAATTATTATTGAAATAATATACATTATACTTGAAATGCAAGTACAATAATATTACTCTTCTACCAGCATTACAATAGTAATGTATATGCAGTTCAACACTATTGTATTTGAATTGCAATAATAAAGTATCTCTAATTAAACACAAGTGTATCTACAGTTCAACAATTAATTATTAAATTCATTATTAGTGAATGTCATTTGATAAATATTTAATTTTGTTGTTATTTGTTGTTTGATGTACCTTTAAATTTGAACTGAAATGAATTTCAAGAGAAAGGCAAATAGGACACTAAACATATCACAAGAAGAGTCTGCCCGACGTGTGTCACACAAATGAAGCAGGACTAAAAGCATGGATACTACAAGTGAATAAGTTTTACAAGATTTTCTGAAGAAAAGCAAGCTAAAAAATTAGCAAAGAGAAATTGTAAGCTGCGAAAAAAATCAAGAAACAAAAAAGGATGCTAGCAAAAAAAAAAAAAAAAAAGAGTATCCACATCAAAAAAAGCTGAATTGGAAAAGAAAAAAAGGAGATTCAAATAAGAGTCGGAAGACAAAAGTGAAGAAGAAAAAAATAATGAAGTTGAATTCCCAATAAAGAAGTCACCATCCGTTGTCTTTAAATTGGCAAAAAAAAAAAAAAAAAAAAAAAGCTCTCTGACAACCAAAAAAATGTAGTTCAGGGTATTAGATTTGGATCTATTTTGCAACTGTCATTATCAGAGTGCTGAGCGGTTTTGTTAAGATATCTAGTAGAGAATTTTGATCATTGTAGGTGTACACTTCTTTTATAGAATTAAGAAAAGCTTACCTTGACTGCTGAAGATGTTGAATCTGCAATGGATCTCCCTCGTCATAGCAAATGAGTAGTAGAAGCTAAGGGAGATGAAGATTCTAAAGAATACAAAAAATTGTTAGAGAGCTAGAGAAAAAGATGGAGGTTGTCAAATCGATGTCCATTGATTTCATAAATGGCAGATAAAATAGTAAAGAGAGGAAACTATAGTAATGAATTTAAGAGGGATTTTGTAGTGTTGGTTGTATTAACATTATTGAAAGGACATAAGAATAGGCATTCAAATTACAAGATTCTATTTTGATTACTTGATGTAAGTGAAATAAAAATTTAGATTGGTGCTACTTTACAATAAAAAGTTTGGTGGATGTAGTGGGGCAATGGAAGAAAAAAACAACAACTAATTTTATTGGTGCAACTCTATTCCTACAGGTAATTAATATTTTTCTTAAATATTTACTTCATTAATATTTTTTCTTAAATATTTACTTCATCAACTCTTTTTGTTTAATATGTACATTATTTATAATTTTTCAAATCACTAATTTTTTATTTTTTACATTTGAGTAAACAATTTGCATACTTAGATAGAGTAGAATTCAAGATATGACAGTTCATTCAAAGGAAATATCTGACCTTGAGTTCTTAGATTGCTGTTGATATAAGAATTAGAGTGAAGGAGGAACTTCAAGAAGGAGGATTTGGGAAAGGGAAAGTAGTAGCACCTTTGAAAAATCAAATTTTGAAAAAAGAAAAAAAAGAAAAGCAAGAAAAAAAAGATGAAGATGTTAGCAAAATCAAAAAGGCAGAAGGGGACAAGGTAATTTACTATCTCTTCATCAAAACAATACGAATTTTTTTTCACACATTCTTTGTTTTAGAAAAACTTCAAGCCATTAGTAACTTTGATATTGAACATTATATACATTTGTTTTTTACTCTATATGCATTGGTGTTGAAAAAGAAGGCTAATGTACCTACAATTCAAAACCATTGTATATGCATTCTAAACAACATTGTACCTACAGTTTATGATCAATGTATATGCAGTTCAATACCAATGTACATGCATTTCAATATTAGTGTACATGTAATACAGGACCAAAATGTACTTACTTGTTTAAAGTTTTTTATTCAAATTGTATATATTTAATGTACTTTACAATATTTATTATTAATAACATTTAATGTTTTATTATTATAAAAGTTTTCTATGGAAGAAGTTTCCATACATTTGAAAAAAATGACATCTGATATACTTCATTTTGGAGAAATGATGGCTGAGATGAAGAAGGAGCAATCAAATAGTGAGATTATGAAAAAAACCTCTAAATTACTTCTCTGAAATATTCAATACCATCCAAAGCTCTCAAGGAAGCCAACCAACTACTACGAATAGTAATGAAGATGATGACATCTTTAATGATTTAAGTTTCTTTAACATAGTTGGAGAAACTGAATTGACCGTTCAAAAATTGCAAAGACAAAAAGATACACCCTCCCTCTCCTTAGGCCTTAGTCAAGATTTAGAAAAAGAAAATGTTGCAGATGAAGTTAGTGGTGATGATGTGGAAAAGATTGAGAAAAATCATGAAAAAAAAGTTGGTAGTGATAAAGAAAATGATGAAAAAGAAGATGATAAAGATGATATGCAGACACTAAAAAGGGTAGATGATAAAGATGAAGATCTTGAATATATATTTGATGAGTAAGTTTCTCAATGTACTTGCTTTTCAAATAAAACGTAATTTACACTTGTATACCACTGTATCTGTACTTGTATACTAATATTAATATACTAATGTACCTTGCAGTTTAATATTTCTTTTCCATATTTGTTAATGATCTATGTAATTATTTTAGAGTGATTGAAGAATTTGAGTCTTTGGCAACATCACTATTACCTGGTATGCTTGAATTTAAAAAATTGTTGCATTGAGGTAATAGATAATGGACCTCTCCCAAAAGATATAACTTACTTTGAAAAATGTCCAAAGCAAATTGTAAGTTGTAGCACTTCAAGTTCATTATTTTTTTTACACATATTAATTGAATTATAGAAACAACAAACTAGCATATATATTACTTTTGAACATTATGTACATTGCTTTTGAGCTACAGATAACATTAGTGTTCAAACCATGACCAAAAGTACCTACAGTTCAATACCAATGTACATAATGCTCAATAACAATGTACTTGCAGTTCAAAATGTATATCTTTATTGTTTTACTGTTGATGTTTTTATTAAAATGTTACAGGCTGAAGCATTTGCAAAATATATGAGAACAAAGAAGATTAAAAGAGAAAAAGATCCAAGTAAGTTCATGGAAGTACTACTTGAAATGCTGTGGAAAACAGAAAAAAAATTACACAAACTATTGTGAACCCTTAATTCTGCATCTCTCAGAATTACAAACTATTCAGTCAAGAAAGGAATCAATCAAGACTCATAAATCATCATCAAATCATCTAGGACTTAGTAACGGGTGCAACGCAATTGGAATAATGGAAAACGGATGAGAAACAAGCGAGAACAGGCAAAAATAAGCAGAATGGGCGAATAAGAGCTAGTTGCCGCAAAGTTCTGCAGCATTGCCGCAAAGCCTCTTGCAATGCCGCAAGGCCCTTTACTGCACTACCATAGAGACCTCTACGATGTCACAAAGGCTTGTGTAGCAACCATACCATGTTTTTGCTCCTACATTGGAAATTTCAACCTCTATGCTTCATTCTTCCCCCTATATATAGATGGTCTCTCTACTCTTCAAGACACACAGACTTGGAGGCTTAAAAAGCACTAACTTCAAGTAAATTACTTTACTTTTGCTCCTTGCTTTGCAAAGCAATTTACTTGAAGTTAGCGATTTTTAAGCCTCCAAGTCTGTGTGTCTTAAAGAGCAGAGAAACCATCTATACATAGGGAGAAGAATGAAGCATAGAGGCTAAAATTTCCAATGTGGGATTGGAAACATGGTACAGTTGCTGCATAAGCGTCTACGGTGCCACAGAGGCTTGTGTGGCAACCGTATTGTGTTTCTGCTCCCACATTGGAAATTTTAGCCTCTAGGCTTCATGAGGCTTATGCGGCAACCATACCGTGTTTCTAGAAATTTCAGCCTCTATACTTCATTCTTCCCCCTATATATAGATGGTCTCTATACTCTTTAAGACACATAAACTTAGAGGCTTAAAAAGCACTAACTTCAAGTAAATTGCTTTGCTTTTGCTCTTTGCTTTGCAAAGCAAGTTGGGTGGTTTCTCTTTGATTCCTACTCAACTAGTTTAAGGCTTTCCACCTGCCTGTCCGAGACAAGCTCATTGCCCAAGGCTTGTGTTCGTTGTGTGGAAAGGTGAAGTTGCATTCTGGTGGTCCAAGGCTCGTGTCTCTTGCGTGGAGAAGGTGGAATTGTGATTCGGTCATTCGCTCCATCCGCCCTATGTCCCCAAGCTGTGAAAGCATAAGGCAATCTTCTTTTCCTTTCTATTTGGTTATTGTCTCTTTTAGTTAGTTAATTAAATTGATTCATCTAGGTTGCTAGCTAATCAACTCGGTAATCAATTAAATTAATTAATTAACTCAACCCTCTTTTAATCAATGAATCAAACATGATAAAGTGGCTAGGCTAAACTAACCTCTTCACAAGAAGGGAGAACTGCCTGAGTTCTGATTCCTATTCAAAGGGATACGTAGGAATGCTTGGTCCAGGCATCAAATCTAATTAAAATTAATCAACTATCCCCCTATCACCTTCTTCACTTACTTTTGTGTTTGTTTCTTTGCTTTATTATCAGGATTAGTTTGGGGAATGTGTGACTTTCCTAGAACCCATAAAAGCTAGAGGAGGTATCCCCTATGTTTGGAATTTTATTTGTAATGTTAATTGTATTTTGGACTATTACTCATATTTATTATTGGAATCAATGGTCATACATATTATAAATTGTCCATGCATCTTAAATTATTTATGAAATATATTTTAAGTTACTTTTATATTACTTGGCCAAACATGTTTTGTTAAACTGAAAACCTAGTCTCCGAATCCTCTTTAGTTTTGAGGCTAGTGATTTTTTTCCTTTGGGTAATGATGGGAGTCAAATGAGTTTTTTTTCCTTATATTTTTCCAAATAAAAATAAATTAAGGTGGCAACTCTAAAATGATTTTCAAAATAAGCTCAAGGGCTTCCTCGTGAGTTCTTTCCCAAATGAGCATTTCAATTCCCTTTAAGGGATCAGACCAGTGCTCGGGCAAGGCCTCACAGTTGGTGACTCCACTGGGGACAATTTTCTTTTTAAAAGGAAAAAATAAGTGGACTACTAATTGGTTTAAAAGAGTTTGGCCTTTTAATATGATTGTAACTTTGCATGCATCACTTGCATAGGCGCTTTGCCATTCAACCTAGTTCTAGGAAAACAACAGATAGTGAGTAGCATCGAGTGGGTAACCCTCATTGGGTCTATTTGCCAATAGTGAAATCATCCACCCCATGATGAATCCTTTGATCCTTTCAAAGGTGCAATGTGTATGCACATACTATTGGAGCCATGCGAGGCTCTTTGACTCATATGTGGTTAGGTATATCGCTACTCTAGTGTGACGGGTACCCAAACCAAGCTACCTTGGCCCTTTCATGTAATGAAATTAGAACTTGGACCTTAGGTTATACCATAAAAGAAGGCTTATTGTATTTATGAAATGACTCTTCATTCATGCATACATACATTCATGCATATATTCATCATCCAAGAACCTTGAAACAAGTGGAGAGCTCAACAAGGCTATGGGTCACTAAAATACCCATCCCTAATAATACCAATGCTAGCCCAAAGGTCTGTCATCCTGCTATATTACCTTGGTCTTATACCCATTTTGTCTACTTTTTTCCTTATCACAAGGTACCTAAGATGGTCGAGGGAACGAGTGGATTGAAAGAAAATGATTTGAATGCAACTAATACAGAGGAAGAAGCCCAATTGAATTCTTTCTTAACAAATCTTCTCTTAAAGCAAGAAAGGAATTTTCAAGCTATTTTGGAGGCTCAGCAAGCCCAGTTCAAAGAGCAGAGACAGTCTATTTTGGAGGAGGTTGAAGCTATGATGAGTCAAGCTGGCCTTAGCTCAAATTCTACAACAATCCAAACCATTCCTAGTATGACCCAAGCTGCTGTAAATACCTCCTTTTCCCCCAATGTCCCTATTGACTTGACTGATAAAGGAAAGGCTATAGTTGATGCCCCTTCCATTCCAAATATCATTTCACCCTCTGTCCCAATTCCAAATGTTACCCCATCACCTATCACTTCCCAAATGCCAAATGCCAATTTTTTGTCACTCCTTCTCCTTTGAATCTTTTTCAACGGAAGGAATTTTCTTCGGATATGAATACTAAAGCCTTAATGGAAAAATTTGAAGCTATGGAAAAAACCCTTAAAAACATTAAGAAACATGATGATGTGATTGATGCCAATTCTTTAGCCCTCTTTCCTAATGCCAGAATTCTACCAAAGTTCAAAATGTCAATGCTAGATAGATTCAATGGGACAACCTGCCCTAAGACGCACTTGAAGATGTTTGTGGAGGCAATGGCTCCTTTAGGGGTTGATAATGAACTCCTTGCCTAATTATTTCAACAATCTCTCATTGGAACTACTATAAAATGGTTTTTAGACCTGGATATAAGTAAAAGAAGGACTTGGGATGATATTTGCAATATATTTGTTAAGTAGTATGAATATAACATTGAAGTGGATATCACAAGGAGAGATATGGAGACTACCAAGCAGAACCTAAAAGAATCTTTCTCCTTATTCCTTATGAGGTGGAGAGAAAAGGTAGCCCAAATGGTGAGTCGACCAACCGAATAAGAGCAGGTTGATATAATTGTGAAAAACCTTTTGCCAGTATACCAAAATCATCTCCTCACTTAATAACTCCCGAGCTTTAAAGTCCTTATTGTCGCTGCCTCCAAAATAGAAGATTTGATCTAAAGTGGCCACATCAAAGACGAGACCACCCATAATAGATATAAGAAGAGTACTCCTTACCAAGCTAGTGTCACTACCTCAAACGATAAGAAGGAAGGGGAGATATCTGCCATTTCTCATCATCAGCCATTAAGATTGGAAAAAAGGTCCTTTATTGAGTTGGGGGTTCCTCTAATTGTAGTATACAAGAAAGCCTTAGAAGCATAGTTGATCAAGCCCCTGGAACTAAGAGCTCCTCCTGACCCATTTCCTGCAAATCACAATCCTAATGAATACTGCGACTATCACCAAGGGCCTGGCCATAAAATAGAAATTCGTTGGACTTTGAGGCACAAGATACAAGATCTTATAGACAGTAGGGACATCATACCTCCCAAATCGAGACCTAACATTTCCACCAATCCTCTCCCTAACCATCAAATTAACCTCATCACCACCACTAATCTCGAAGTTGATCCTATCTCTTTGATTTGATCAGCTTCTGAATATTGTTGTTTTCTAGATTTGAGCAATCTTGTGGAAGAGATTGATGCTATATCTAGGAGTGGCAGGATCTACCAAGTAGCTACTCAATAAGATGACCAGCCATCTATCCAACCTATCCCATCCCCTGTTAAAAAGATAAGAGGAAGCACTGAGCCTGATGAGGATCCTATCTTTAAGCAGCTGAAAAAGACCTAAGCCAACATATCTATTTAGAGCCTTATCCAATCATCTTACCCTTATTGCCAAGCTCTTTGCAAGGCGTTGAACTAATGCCAAGCTCCCATAGATATCACCCATGAAACTTTAGTGGCCTCTCTTACCAACACTATAAAAAGCTACCTCCATCTCTTTTAATGACCATGACTTGCCTAAGAGGGAGCTAAACCATAATCATGCCTTAAACATAATAGTCCTTACTTACGGAAAAATAGTTCCTATGGTATTGGTAGATAATAGGTCTGCTTTGAGTGTCTATCCATTAAAAGTAGCAAGTTGCTTGGGATTAGAAGCTTTGGAATTCTCACCTTCTGACTAGATTGTAAAGGCGTATGACAACACAAAAAGGGAGGTCCTGGGTGTGGCTACCTTAGACGTCATCATTGGACCTGTCACTTATCCTATCCCATTTCAAGTTATTGATGTACTAGCATGCTTTAATCTCATCCTTGGATGATCCTGGATGCATCATGCCAAAGCTATCCCTTCTTCCCTCCATCAAAAGCTAAAATTTCCTTATGGATCTTCTATTGTCACTGTTAAGGGGGATATGCATGGGAAAAGTGAGGTCCCAAGTTTTGTGCCAATTCTGGAGATATAGCCTGAGTTGCCAACTTTGCCATTATCAAGTTTTGCTTTTGAGACAATACAATTCATAGAGAAAGAAGGAGGTAAAGAGCTCGAGCTTGTGCCTTTTGATTTTGATCCTTATGAAAATATTGTTGTGGCTAATATGTTGAGAAAAATGAATTATTTTCCTGGATTAGGACTAGGCAAGAGATAGCAAAGAGTAAGTCAATTTAAAGAGTACCCTGTGGCTAACCCTCCATTCAGTCTTGCTTGCAAACCTACAAAAGAAGATCTGGCTGAGGCAGAGAAAAGGGCTAAGGAGAAAATGGCAGCCTTCAAGAAAGGCTTTCCTTAGAAGACTATGAACCAATTTTCATGTTGGAACAAGATTGGGAGGATAATATGGAGGCTGCTCTCTTTGAGCAAATTTGCATGATAAGAGATGAAGAAGTGGCTGACTTAACCAAATTCATCCAAACAACTCAAACCCGACTTGACAATTGGTATTATGAGAAGAAAGGAGAGGGTGGCAAGTCTGAGTCAGAGTCTACGCTGGAGTCTAAGTCCAAATCCAAACCAGAGTCCAAGTTCGAGTCCACATTTGAGTCAAAATTAGAGTCAGTGTCTTTTAATTCCAATTCCTCATTTGAGTTGGTAGTCAAACATTTTGGTCGTTCTTTTAATTTCAATGTAATAATGGACAACGACTCTTTTATTCATAATAAAAAGCTCAAGTTTTCTTCTTATGA
This sequence comes from Reutealis trisperma, assembly GCA_947687605.1. Classification (NCBI taxonomy): domain Eukaryota; kingdom Viridiplantae; phylum Streptophyta; class Magnoliopsida; order Malpighiales; family Euphorbiaceae; genus Reutealis; species Reutealis trisperma. The sequence goes on from CANTUT010000909.1 coordinate 81,868, forward strand.
TCTTATGCTTCCTGTTTCCTTTCCTTTTCCTTGTCTTGAATCCAATTTGAACAAAATATTAAATGAAATAAAAAATGGCAAAGAATCAATAAGTTTTGGCATGAATGAAAAACCAAAAACTACATTCATTGCATCATCATGTCATGATAGGGATAGCTCGAGTAAAATGATTCAAGAATTCTTAGATTGCTTTGCTTGGGAACCTAAGGATATGACTGGGCTGGATCTAGCTATAGTTGTTCATAAAATTCATACTTATGAGCATGTAAAACTCGTCAAACAGAAGCTGCAACGACTAAAGCCAGAGTTATCCTTAAAGATCAAGGAAGAAGTCATTAAGCAATTAGGCAATAGGTTTATTGAGCCAATCACGTATCCTTTTTGGTTAGCAAATATTGTTCCAGTACCAAAAAAAGATGGGAAAGTTAGGATGTGGATGGATTATCAGGATTTAAAAAAAGCTTGGCCCAAGGATGATTTTCCATTACCTCATGTTGACTTGTTATTTAATCGTATGGCCGGATATGAAGTAGTCTCCTTGACTGATTTATATGCGGGGTACAACCAAATTTAGGTCCATCCTCCTGATAAAGAAAAAACTACTTTTGTGACTAAGTGGGGTATGTGCTGCTATCAGGTTATGCCTTTTGGATTGAAGAATGCAGGGGCAACTTACCAAAGAATGGCTACCATAATCTTTCATGACATAATACATAAGGATGTTGAGGTATATGTCGATGACATGGTAATCAAGTCTGAAACAGCAGAGGATCACCCACACACCTTTAGGCGATTTTTCTCTAGACTTTGCCAATATAATCTCAAGTTAAATCCCACCAAATGCATATTTGGGCCATCATCTGGAGTGTTTTTAGGGTACATGGTTAGTTAGAGAGGAATAAAGGTAGATCTGACAAAGTCGAAAGCTATTTTGGAGATGCCAGCACCTAAGATAGAAAAATAAATTAGAGGCTTCCTTGGACTACTACAGTACATTGGTCAATTCAGAGCTCAGCTAGCTGATGTCTGCGGTCCAATCTTTAAGTTGCTAAAAAAGGAAACCTCTAAGCAATGGAATGATGATTGCCAGAAAGCTTTCGAGAAAATTAAAGAGTACTTGCTAAGTCCTCTTGTATTGCAACCACCAAGACTTGGAAAGCCTTTAGTACTATACCTCTCCATCACAGAAGAAGCCATGGGGGCAATGCTCACCCAAAATGTTGTTGAATCACATAAAGAAAATGCCATTTATTACTTAAGTAAACGCATGCTCGCTCATGAACTCAAGTACAATCAAATCAAGAAGTTATGCCTTGCTTTAGTATGGGTATGTCATAAGCTTCAGCATTATTTGAGTTCATATACTACCCATGTCTTGGCTAACAAGAGTCCCTTAAAGTTTCTTATGGAGAGACTAGTTCTTGATAGTAAGATGGCAAGATGGATGGTGGTTCTTGCAGCTTTTGATTTGAAGTATGTCCAGAGGAAAGCTATAAAAGGGAGTGTGATAGCAGATTAATTAGCCGTAGCCCTAATAAACGGTAATTGGTCAGAGCCAAAATTTCCTAATGAAGAGATCATGCAAATTAAGCCTGAAGTCTGGAAATTGTTCTTTGATGGTGTAGCTAATAACAAAGGGTATGGTGCTAGAATTGTTATAGTCACCTTTGAGGGAGAAAATTTGCTTATGGCTATCAAGCTAGCTTTTAAAGTGACGAATAATGAGGTAAAGTATGAAGCCTGCATAGCTGGTTTGGAGGTTGCTTTGAATTTAAGGATTGATTACCTAGAGGTCTATGGAGATTCAAATCTAATTGTGTCCCAAGCACTTAGGAAATGGAAGATAAGAGAAGAGCATTTGGTTCCTTACCATAAGTGCTTAGATGATCTTGTAGAAAATTTTCATGAATTATCTTTCCATTATTTACCTCGTGCCAAGAATCAATTTGCAGATACTCTAGCAACACTTGCATCAATGCTAGACATGAGAGATGGGGAAATAACTAGACCTGTGGTGATTGAAGTGAAGCGAGAACTAGGGTACTGTACTTTATGCATGAATATTCAACTAGCTAATCAAAAACCTTGGTTTTGGGACATCTTCAACTATCTCAAGAATGGAAAGTATCTGAAAGGGGCTTCTAAATTAGAACGATGAACTCTAAGACAATTAGGCAACAATTTCCTACCAAACGGAGATGTTTTATATAAAAGGGCCTGGGATAATATACACTTGAGATGCATGACTGAAGAGGAAGCACAATAGATCATGGAATGGGTCAACAGAGGGGAAGAAGGGCCATACATGAATGGGATGGCTTTAGCTCAAAAAATTGCAAATCTGGGATATTTTTGGCTCACTATGAATGAAGACTGAGCAAAGTTCATATGAAAATGTCTTAAATGCTAGATTTATGCCAAGCTATAGAAGCAGCCTCATATGCCCTTGTAGCCCATAACTACTCCTTGGCCTTTTACAACTTGGGGCATTGGTGTCATAGGAAGAATAAATTCCAAATCATCTGCTGGTCATGAATACATCCTTGTAGCGGTTGATTACTTCACAAAGTGGATAGAAGTGGCACCTTACTGGGTACTAGATTCAAAAAGAGTGGCTCATTTCACCCAAACAAACATCCTTTGTAGGTTTGGGGTGCCTTTTGATATTATTACAGATAATGGGTCTCATTTTTAGAAAGAAGTAGTTTAACTCTTGAAAAAGGAAAAGATCTAGCATCAAAGATCATCTCTTTATCGACCACAGACTAATGGGGCAGTTGAAGCAGCAAATAAAACCATCAAATCCCTCCTGCAGAAAATGACTGATAATCACAAGCACTAGCATCAATAATTACTGTTCTCTCTATGGGAATATAGGACTTCCATCTGCACGCCAGTTGGGTTGACTCTTTACTCATTAGTATATGGAATGGAAGCCGTGCTGCCAATTATGGTAGAAATCAAATCAGCCAAGATCATGAGAGAAAGTTAGTTAGATGAGATAGAATGGATTAAAAGTTATCATGATCAGTTGAATGCTATTGCAGAAAAAAGAATGGATGCATTGTATCAACTGCAAGGTTATCAACAAAAGTTGTCTCAGCATTTCAATAAGAAGGTGAGGGATAGGGGACTACAAGAAGGAAACTTGGCCTTAAAGGAAGTTCGAGCCCTAGTGCATGACTTTAGAGGCAAATTCAGACCAAACTGGACTGGACCTTATGTACTTAAATGCATCGTGTTAGGTGGAGGTACCATTCTCATGGATTTGGATGGAATTGAATTCTCCAACCCTTGCAACTTGGATCAATTAAAGTGATACTTCGTATAATGATGCATTGTAACTAGAACTACGTGGACCTGATTCTCCAAAATAATAGAGAAAAGTATGTAATAGAAATAAGTTATGTAAGGAGATACGTAGGTAGCCCTCATTGGGTGCGGTCCAAATCATTGAATAAATTTTCTTTTGTTCCAAATTTTATTGTTTCAATGCAAATATATATATATATATATATATATATATATATATATATATATATATATATATATATATATATATATATATATATATATATATATATATATATATATATATATATATATATATATATATATATATATATATATATATATATATACATATATAAAATGAAATGATGGTGTTTTATTCATTATATATAAACTAAATTCTATTATTATTATCCTAAATTATGAATAAAGAATGTTAGTTATTAGAATGACAAATCCGGATTGATTTTAATTATAAGAGTTACATGCATGCAAAGATTGAGAACATGACCTAAAGTTTTTAAAAGCAATTCTCATTGTCAATTAAAGGTATTTTGATCTAGAGTCTATAAGCATTCTCATGTCATTATAGAGATAGAACAAAACCATTAAATTTATGCCATTTTCTTTTATCCCCTTAGAGTGGATTGCTTGTCTCCAAGTACTATCCTAACCCTAAGTAACTTCAATTGCTTTTCCACCAAGTTATCCCAACTCTCATTGTGAATAAATTGATTACAAGTTATATATGGTGATCAAGCATACACAACATAATTAAGCACTCAATTGAAATTAAATCTTTTAATGCATATAGAAAATAAAGTAATTAAAATCAAAACTTCATTGCAATTCAAATAACTTAAACTTAGTGTAATTCCATAATGTTAATGACAAAGTAGTGACAAGAAGACAAATAGAACATCAAAGGAACAAGTCAAAAAGACATGGGAAAGGAAACTTGATGATGTTTTCTTCACTCCTTCTTCAGAAAATTACTTTGTAGAAAATAGCCCTTGAATGCTTCCTTGAACCTTTTGAAAATTTCTTCAATCTTAGACTAATTATACTACTTGAATTTACACTAAGTTTTTTGTAATTAAAAGCTATCAAATACTAACTTAACATTCCTTAAAGTGAGGCCAAACACATGTATTTACAAGCCTCAAGGTGTCCCAAGTGATGCCTTTTACAAAAAGGAGTGTTTGTGAAGGGATATCATGAAAGGGTGTTGTAACTACTTGGCATAGGGGGGCACGACTTGGCACAGAAGGTCATTGTCACTAGTTAGCACAGTGGTGCCGAGTTGGCACACTGAGTTACTATCACGACTTGGCACATTGATGCCAAGTCGGCATAGTGAGTTCTTTGTCTTAGCCTTGCAAAAAGCTTCCTTCTTCAAACATTACACCTTTTAAACTTGATATTTGCTGGGAAACATTTCAAAATTTAAAAACAAAGTTAAATGCACCAATTTACAATGAAATGAATGCATGCACACATAAAACAAATTATTATTTCATTAGTTTAGTTATACCAATTTGCATCATATCACATAACATAAAATCTATATGATCCTTCCATTGTCAATATCTAGCATTAGAATATTAAGTTCCCCTTTCAAACTATATTATGTCTTTAAAATGTTCAAATCTTAAACCAAGTTTCTAAAGTTCATTTCAACTCTTCTAAACCATTATTCTTCATCTAAAGTAATCACAGATGTATTCAAATAGAATTTAGAACACCTCCTTGGTCATTCACAATTATGGCCAAATTTCTCCTTTTGGTATAAGAAGAATTTTATGCAACTAAAATACTAAAATCAACTTGAGATCATAAATAAAAGGAAGTGGACATGATTCCTTACCTTGGTTAGCTTTGATTTGCTAAGATTCTTGTTACTATTGATGTAGAGAGAAAACTTCTTTTGTCATGGTGGAATTTTGGTGTAGAGATGGAAAAATAATTATCATAACATAAATTTTGTATATATATATAATAGGTTGGATGGTGGAGATTTCATCAAACTCAATCCAATGGCTAAGATTTAACCTTGATGAATAGCTATGATGGCTATTTCTAACTCTAGTTAAATATATATTCATCCACCTTTAGGTCTTATGGCCCGGCCATTCAATGGGCTTAGGCTTTTGAGTCCAAAAGCCTATTAACAAATCTATATATTCACATTTCAAGTTTGGTAACTCAATACATTTTTCATTTTATTTCTTTCACTTTAATGTACATAATTCTACCTTCTAATACACTACACATTCTAGTCATTGCCAAATAAATTCTATAGATATCATAATACACATTTACTAGCCCTTCCATGGCATTGTTCAAGTATGTATATTATGTAAGCTCATTGGGTGAAACTAGGTTTGACCTCCATTATACCATTGTAACTTTGATTGAATTCAACTTCCCATATCACTATCATCATTTTCTAATGTCTTAGGATATGTGAACACCTACTTACTAGCACTTTAAATTCATATTTCAAATAATTTATTAACATAGTCACATTAAGTTAAACTCAATTTGACTTTCACTTTATCATAAGGGTGCTTATCAAAATTGATTGCATTGTTTACTTGTTGTCACATTATCTATTAAAATTACTTTTTGTGATATTCTTATGATTCCTGTGGTGTCAGAAAGGCTTGGAATGGCATAACATGTATGGATATTATAGCGCCTTCATTGCTAACTCTAATAGGTTATGGAAACCTTGGGTATTGCATTCTACCCCCCTTTAGAAAATTCATCCTCGAATTTTCAAAACAGATACTTTTGGTTCATAAGGTAGTTGACAATACTTAGGCTACCTATTTTAGTTGTTTTCGCATATATATATTTATTATTTCCTTGGATTTTCAATCATTTCCTTGCTATCTTTCTTATTCCAATTTCTTTGATGAGTCCTCTTAATAACAATTCCTATATCATTAGGTGTATTATGAAATCAATGTTATATCTATTTTCTAACCCATCAAACATATAACATCTGCTTTCTCATTTTTGCATACTATAGTTGATTTCTTCATATTAACTCATCATAACTTAAAAATTCTTAAAGCACTATATAGAGATCCTGTCATTTCTTTACAAGTCTCTAGAAGAGTAACATGAGATGTTGTAATTCCATATCTGGTGGTCATGATCACTCTTAGTATTCATTATAATTTATTAGTATCAATATTCTAAAAAAATTATTTTCATTTCATTTCTTCTTGCTTACTATCAAAGGATTCGTCTATATTTAATCAATTCTTAATCACATATGTCTACAAGGAATTAGTTATTTACCTTATCAAACCAAATTTTCAATCAATTTGTCTTTTGTTACAGATACATTAGGATCATTTTTTTATTATCCTTTGAACACATAACAACATATAGTATGTACTTTTGTTGCAGCTCACCTTAAATCCTTTACCAGTTTGTGTATCTTATCTCCTATACCAATTCAGTAATTTCGTACTAAAGCTTTATAATTCTATAAAATCTCAATTAAGCATATAGATATTATCAGACTCTTTATCATTATTAATTGTCTCAACTATTTCAAAGTTCCATATTCTAGTCATTTTCATACTTGCTCCTATATACATGCTCATATGCGCATTTATGAACTCATATACTTTCCTTATCCTCTTATATAGCCGGATATATAGTCATTTCCTAGTATGCACAACTTATCCTTGTTATTTCTACACTTACAAGCATTATCCTTTACTTCAAAATTAGAACTTGATTCCTTTTCACTTTTCCATTATGCTCATCAATTGTAGCTTCTGGTTCATCGAGTATTGTATCTCACGTGTACCCTTTAACATTTCATAAAATACTTTAACAATCACTACATTTCATCTCTCTTTGATCATAATCCTTTGTTGGCCAGTTATTTCTAACTTTTCAATATTAAATCTTGTTGCAGATTATCATATGGAGGGGTTTATACACTTGCACAATGAAGCAAGATAAATTTCTACTAACCATTTTACAAATGGTATTGATACATCTATTTAAAAATTGCAAAGCTTCTTTGACTTCAAAGATTGTCTTATCACTATAGCACTTTGGTGATGAGATATCTACTATCAAGTAACCATCATACACCACACTCTTTGTCATTTCACTTCATTACATTACTATTCTAATCCAACTCCTTTTCAATTCTTTGTATCCTATAACTTAATCACAAAGAAGATTCATTTAATCCTTAATATGGTCTTCATGTTGAATTTAAAAGGCATGTATACTCTTTTTAAATTCTCAAGTTCTTCTTAGAGTGTAGCCAATCAAACTTAATTGTTGTATATGCCATGCACTTCAATGTTGATTCTTATTGATATTCATACTCATCCATTTCTTTCCTTTTTACTTGTTTCTTCTATTTTATTGTCAAGTTATTATTTCCCTTTCTTTCTAGTTCTCAACTTATGTTTCAATAAGTACAACACAGAAATACAATTTCATTCCATAGATGATATATTCTAACATAGATATCTGAATGTCACTTTTTGTTATTCAATTATATCGCCCCTGTAGCAATCCACACCTACCTTAAGAATTTTTGTGACAATTTGCTTGACTTAGAACTATTAAGGTTAAGTGTGTGCTTTTATAGGAATTTGTGTGCTATGTAATTGATGAGTATGTGACATGTTAAATTAATTTTAATATGCATAATATGAATTATTATTATGAAATAAATGATTTACATAAAGTGCATTAGCATAAAATAATTTATTTTACATAAAATGAATTTTCATGCAAAAAAATAATTTTTAAGCATAAAATAGTTTTATGAGTATTTTAAAATAATTTTTAAATAAATTTTTAGGGGAAATTTTAAAGAAATAATAAGAAAAAATATTTTATTTTTAATTACCTATAATCAGCCCCTAAATTAAATAAAAAGCCCAAATACCTAAAAGCCCACTACACTAAAACACTCATAACCTAGCTCATTAAGAGTAATCTTGGAATTTGTCCAAAACCCTACATTTAAATACTAAATTTTGGCAAGCCCTTGAATTCCATCAGCTGCATTTTGTTATTTCATTATTTTGATAGAAAAATTCTTCCAAAATTACTCTTTCTACTGAAATTCACAAAACACCTTCAACTTTGCGATTTCTTGACCGTATTCGTAAGTTTTTCTTTTTTTTCAATTTTTTATCTGATTTCTATGAAATAAATTATGAGAAAATTATTTTGAATTGAGTGTTTATTGATTTCTATAGATTAATTTTAGTTTGGGTGAGCTTTGAAAGAGAAATTAATTTCTCTACCGAAAACACCAACTTCTCTATGCGATTTCTCTAAAGGTGAATCCTAAAATACAAAATTAAAAATTTTCAAACATAAACTCAATAGGGGGGAGGGAGGGGGGGGGGGGGGGTGAGGGAGGGTGATTTTTGCATTATTATATTCTAAATTGATTTTTAATGTATTTAGATAAAAAACATTGAACTAAATCATATTTCTGCATATTATCGTAATGACCAAAAAGTTTTAGAAAACAAGAAAATTTAAGGTTTTCGTTCTAGAACTTAAAAGTTGAAAAATTCTATGATTACATATATACATGGCTGCTGATTTGTGTATGATGGTGTTCTAAACTGAGATTTGTTTTGTTTGGATGAAAAACAATGGTTAAACACTTGTTTACATGTTACTGTAATAACCAGAAAGCACTAAAAACAAAAAAATGCATAGTTTTGCATCCTAAAACCAAAAATTAGACTTTTCATGTATATGTTGTACCTATTGCTGCCGATTCATATGAATTAATGTTCTAAAATGATTTTTGTTATGTTTACATGAAAAATCTTGGTTCAAAACATATTTCTTCATATTACTATAATAGATGGAAAGTGCGAAAAGTAAGAAAATTTAGGTTGCGAAAAGTAAGAAAATTTAGGTTTTCTCCTTGATGATGTGTTCGGCCTACATTGAGACTTTTATCCAAATGTCTATAATTTTTATGTGATGTATTTTGATGATTATTGATGTAACAACCCACACCCACCTTAGGAATTTTCGTGATAAATTGCTTGATTTAGAACTATTAAGGTTAAGTGTGTGCTTGTGTGGAAATTTGTGATCTAAGTGATTGATGAGTATGTGGCATATTAAATTAATTTTAATATGCATAATATGTGTTTCTATTATGAAACAAATGATTTACATGAAGTCCATTTGCATAAAAGAAATTATTTTAAATAAAATGAATTTTCATGCATAAGACAATTTTTAAGCATAAAATAATTTTATGAATATTTTTAAAATATTTTAAAATAAATATTTTTGGGGAAAATGTTACAGAATTAATAAGAAAAATATTTTTTTATTTTAATATTTATTCAGCCTGAAAATTTAAATAAAAGCCTAAATACCCAAAAGCCCACTACACCAAAATCCTCCTAACATAGTTTATTAAGGGTATTAGTAGAAATTTCACCCAAACCCTAATATATAATCTAAATTTTGGCTAAACCAAGGTTCCAGCAGCCATTACCTTATTCTCTCTGTATCATGGCAAAAAAATCCTCTCAAAATATTTCTCTCTGCCGAAATTAAGAAAACACCTTTCCATTTCGCGATTTCTTGACTGTAATCGTAAGTTTTTCTTCTATTTCGATTTCTAAAATTGATTTCTATGAAATAAATTATGGAAAAATTATTTTGAACTGGCTGATTATTGATTTTTATAGATTTAATTCTATTTGGATGAGTTTTTGGGAGAGAAAATCTATTTTTTACCGAAAACACGATTCTTTCCGTGAGATTTCTCCAAAGGTGAATTCTATAACTTAAAATCATAATTTTTGTGCATAAACATCACAAGGGGAGGGGGGGGGGGGGGGGGGGGGGGGGGAGGGGGGGGTTGGCAGAGATTTGTGTGTGGTTGTGTTCTAAACTGATTTTTGATTTGTTTTGATGGAAAATATTGGATTAAATAATATTTTTGCATATTTCTGCGATGACCGAAAAGTTTCAAAAAACAAAGGAGTTTAAGATTTTTGTGTTAGAACTTGGAAGTTGGAAAATTTTATTCTTGAATGGACATATGGCTGCCGATTTTTTTGAAGAAGTGTTCTAATATGATAATTGTTTTGTTTAGATGAAAAATAATGATTTAAATCATGTGTCTGATTGTCGCTGAAATGAACGAAAAGCATGAAAACTCATGATTTTTCACCTAAGCCTTTAAACTTGGAATTTTTTATATAAATCCTAACTATGGCTGTCGAATCATGTATGGATGTGTTCTAAACTGATATTTTCTATGATTGAATGAAAAATAATAGTTTAAACAACCTGTTTACATATTTCTGAAATGATCGAAAAATATCGAAAATAAGAAAACTCATGGTTTTGTGCTCTATAATGCAAAAAGGTTGAATTTTTATGTATAAAAAAATATTATGTGTGGCTGATTCTTATGGATTTAAATTCTAAAATGATTTTTGTTATGTTTACATGAAAAATCTTAGTTCAAATGATGTTTTTACATATTTTTGAAATAGACGGAAAGTGCGAAAAGAAGAAGAAATTAGTTTTTATCTTGGTGATGTATTAGGCCTATATAAACATTTTTGTCCCAATGTTTATAATTTTCATGTGATGTGTTTTGATGATTATTGACTTGTATGTATGTATAATAAATGATAAAATTTCATGTTAGTGGAAGGTATGATCCTAGATAAACTTAAATGCATTTTGGTATACTTAAGGTATCTTAACCTTATATTGCGATTAGAATGCAAATATGATTGGGAAATTTGGAGCTAGATATTACGATGACTTGATGATGAACATATGGTTATGAGTTGATGAAGTGAAAGGGATCATATGAGTTAAGCATGACGCGTGAAAGGTAAATTATTAAGATGACATGTATGGAAGTGTAAGTGAATTAAGATAATTGTTAAAGTAGATTGATATTTAGGTAATAATATTGCAATGACCCTAAAAAGGTAATAATGTGATTGTAATATGATATCAAGAGAGCCTATAAGGCCTAAGTATGCAAGACTTTTAAAGTCAACGTGTTATGTGCAAGTGATGAGTACACTTATGTGTGGACTCTAAGTATATGTGTATGCTCTATGTGCATGGGGTAGTTATGGGATAGGAGCATCATGAGTAAATAAATACTAAGTATTAAATCAAATATTATGTTAGAGTTGAAGGAGTTTTAGAGGTACAAAGGGACTACGTATACTAGGAGCAAAGGAACCCTAAGGTGAGTAAACACTAGGTTCATGGTATAAGCGTGAGTAAATATTGTATTCATTCTACAAGTACAAGTAACATTTTGTTATGTTACAAATATGTGATATCATGTTATGTGAGCCTTTGTGATCCTTGAAACCCAAGTTCTTTCTATTCTAAATATTATTATATGATTTCTTTGACAAGCTTGGGTTGCTAAAGGACATTTGGTCTAAAACTATTTTGTTTATCTAATGAGAATTTCTTATGATTAACACCCTAACTTATATTCTTTTTGGAACTACACTATCATTGTATCTTTTGCTTGAAAGCTAAACCACCATTGTTATTGGAATATATGTTATTGTTGCTTTATGTGATATTGTTAATTGTGATTACCATTAGCTCTAGCTATAGTACCTTTTATCGTTTGTGCAGAATCCTCGTGCCGATGCGGGTAATCATCAGAACCTGTGCACATAGTCTTAACCCATTGGATAGGGGTAGTGTATCCACCTTAGCTAGAAGGGGCGATTCTAGCCATGGAGCCTGATCAGCTTCATGCCTTATAAGTGATAGGAGTTGGAATTTGGTATAAGGCCACCTTTCTTTAAGTGTTCGAGTGATAGAGCAATAGCCTTCACTCATCATAAGTGATAAGTGTGATTTCTGCAAAGTTGCCAAATTGAACCCTTGCTAAATTGCAACTTGATTCATGAATTATAAGTCATGAACTAAGTGTATAAGCTATGCGTTTCCTTTCAAAGGAATATGCCTTTTTGTTTACTCATTGAGATCATCTATCTCACCCCTTTTTCCTTGTGTGGTTCCGGGTGACCAAATGTGAGGAGGCAAGGTGATGGCTTAAGCATTCTACTTTGCTTGGGGAATTCCTTGTCCAAGTTATCAATAATACTAATTTATGAAGTCTTGTCATTAGATGCTCCAGGAATGTTGATTGATACTTATTAATATATATTATTTTCCTTATGGATTTTATATGTAATGATTTATTTTAGTCTTCCGCAATTTAAGGTATTCATCTAAATGTTTTAAATGAGTTAATGTAAAAGGTTTGGTAAGATCCTAAGCATGATTTATTTATATGTATATGGGTTCTATGGGCGTGGGTGACCTTATGTCTCCCCATGTTCTAGGACCGTCATATCTCTAAGGTTGGGATGTGACAATTGACATGTATATATGAATGATGAATGGTTAAATTGCATGTTGGTTGAAGGAATGACTCTAGACAAGGCTAGAGGCAATTTGGTATACTTAAGGTATCTTAACCTTATGTTGTGATTAATGTGTGAACGTAATTGGTTAATATGGAAGTAGGTTGTATAATGAATTGTTAATGAATTAATGATCTTGAATTGATGAAGAGATTGATTGAATGAATTGGTTATAAGAGATAAGCATGACACTTGAAAGGTTATTTGTTAAGTTGACATCTATGGAAGTGTTAAGTGTACTAAGATGATTGTTATAGTGAATTGATATTAAGAAAATGATATTGTGTTGACCTTAGAAAACTATTGACATGAATTACAATGTGTTTTCATATGGGCCTATAAAGGCTAAGTGTACAAGACTTTTAAAGTCAACATGTTATGTGCAAATGATGAATGCACTTCTATGTGCAACTTTAAATGTATGTGAATGTTATATGTGCATGGGATAGTTATGAGATAGGATAGTATGATGATTAAATAAATACTAAGTATTAAATTAAATATTATGACAGAGCTTGAGGAGTTTTAGAGGTTTAAGGGCAACGAGTATTAGGAGCAAAGGAACCACTAGGTGAGTAAACATTATATTATTGATGCAAGTACAAGCTATCATACTATGTAAACCCTTAATATTCTTGAAACCCAAGTTCTCCTCTACTTTCAAAATGAAACTCTATGATTTCTTTGTTAAGCTTGGGTTGCCAAAGGACAATTGGTCCAAAAACCATTTTTGTTTATCCAATTATAATTCCTTTGTGATTATTACCCTAACTTATATTCTTTCTGGAACTATACTATTCTTGTATCTTTTGTTCAAAAAGTTAAGTTGCTATTACTATTATCATACATGTTATTATTGCCTTAAATGTCATTGTTATATGTGATTACTATTAGCTCTAGCTATGGTACCTTTAACCCTTTATGCAGAAGTCCTCGCACCGATGCAGGTAATCATCAGAACTTGTGCACATGGTCTTAACCCGATGGATAGGGATAGTGTATCAACCTCAGCTAGAAAGGGCAATTTTAGCCATGGGGCCTAATCAGCTTCACACCTTTCTATGTGATAAGAGTTGGAATTTGGTTTAATGCCACCTCTCCTCTATGTGTTCGACTGATTAAGGCAACAACCTTCACCTTCTATGTGTTATAAGTGTGATTTCTACAAACTTGCCAAATTGAAAACCTTCCTAAAGTGCAACTTGATTCACGAATTTTAAATCATGAACTATATGTATAAGCTATGAGTTTCCTTTTCAAAGGAATATATGTTAATATATGTGTGAAATTGTTTACTCATTGAGATCATCGATCTCACCCATTTTTCCTTCTGTGGTTCCAGGTGAGCAGTATGAGGAGGCAAGGTGATGGCTTAAGCATCCTACTTTGCTTGGGAAATTTCTTTTCCAAGTCTTTAATAATACTATGCTATAAAAGGTGTGAACCCTTAATTTTTCACCCTCGTCAGCCAAACGCAGCCTTAGCACTTATTGAGTTTAACGCGTTATGCGGAGCCATTACGATGGTCCTGCTGACTGGTCAGCAGGCGTGGGTTCAGGGGCAGCGCCCCCGAAAGAAACTTTTTTAGCCTTCAATTAAATTACTACTAGACATCAAAATTTTCCAAACCAACAACCAATCTTAAAAAAAAAAAAAAAAAAAAGAGCCACGTCAGCTGCCGTAGGACTCTCCGGCGGCACGCCACCTAGAGGCCCATTGGCACTGTTGGCCCCTTTGGTGGCATGGTCCCCACTACCCTTCTTGTAGTTCCCAAAATTCCCCTAATATGATTTTTTAGTATTTTTCCAGCCTTACCCTTTTAGTCTTTTCACTTTTCCACTTTCCAAACTACCCTCACTCACTTTTTCTGTAAATACGTCCCTCCACTTCTCATTTCAACACACGTCTTGAATTAGTATTGATTGTTATCTACTAATTCCTCTCTTCTTCTCCCTCCAACCACTCTCTAATTAATTAATTAATCTTTTTAATTAATTAATTATCTCACCCTAACCAAGTTAATTAATCTTTTTAATTAACTAAAACTCTTTTTTTAAATTAAATTAATCACTCAATTAATTAATTAATTAATCTTTTTAATTAATTAATTAATCACCTTTTTCCAAAATGAAATTAATCCTTTTTCTTAATCCACCTTTCATCCAAATTAATTAATTAATCCTTTTAATTAATTAATTCATCTATCTTTTTCGTCATAGTAATTAGTTAATTAATATTTTTAATTAATTAATTAATCTCCCAATCAGTCTAATCACTCGGTCCCGATAAAATGGAACTTCTGTCTGGTAAAACTTTCTGCCCCCAAAAGCAAAGGTATTAGCCTTTTTCCTCATTCTCAACACACCTAAACCAAATTCAATCTGATCAACTCCTAAACCCCTCCACTTAATTATGGAACGAATTACGTGGGTTTTGATCCATATTCATTGTGGTACATAGGCACGTTTGGAATCTAAGTTCAAACCTCAAATCCAAATCTCTATCAATCTCTTTTTCCTTTTTTAATTTATGGATATTTTATTTCAATTTTCTCCATGCACTCATGTTATATTCATGCATCTTATTTACAATTATCATCTTATGATATTTGTCATTCATAAAATTAATTTTTCAAAATCAAATTAAACTTAAGAGCCAAATTTTGATTATTTAAAACCAAAAACCTGGTCCCCGAGCTCAACCTAGTTCGAGGCTAGTGATTTTATCTATGGGCAAATTAAAGTAAAAAATTAATAAATTGAAGTCAAATTGGGTTTTTCCTTGATTTTCTCATTTAAAAATAAATTAGGATGGTCACTCCTAAAATCATTTTCAAAATCAACAAATTCAAACCCAAGGGTTTCATCGTGAGTCTAAACCTAAATGAGCATCCCGATTCCCTCTAGCAGACGAGGTCAATTGATGTGCTAAAATGCACACTAACTAACTGCAAGTGCACAGATTGTTATCAAATAATAAAGTAGAGAGTATAAGTATCGTCTCCACCAGGATAGTATATAAGTACTAGCACAAACTTCGATTATTGTCTAATTGATCAAAATGAAGATTAATTAAACTAAGCTAAATTAACTAAGCTAACCTAAGAAAGCAAGTAAATGATATTGATGGAAATAATTTAGGCAAAGCTAATCTAGATATAACTCTCCTTAATTTCTCATACATATCAAACAATGGATTGAGTTAGACTCTCACTAAATTAGATAAAAGCCTTTCTCAAGCGATTAAATCCCTAACTTCCTAAGTATTATAGGGGAATCTCTTCTAAACCTATAATCAAATAGGAGCAGCATTAAATTCAAGAGATTAACATCCAAAAAAGTCTTGTAGGTCTATCTCTAGCACCCCAATCAACTCTCTATTCTCATGAGTGATCTATCTATACCAGGGTATATCTACTCGTCTAATATAGAAATAATATCCCATCAACAAGCTAGCAATTGCTAATTGGAATAATAAGATTTATCATGAAAATAAAATAACCAAAGATGAATTGATTAAAGTTTAAATCCTTCAATCTATACAATCAAAACTAGGGTATATTACAAATAGAATTAGTTCATATTAAAAGTGAAGAACAAAGATGCAGAAAATAAAAGAAGAAAAAATCTCAAACAGATCTTGAAGATGTTCTTCGAAATCTTCTCTTCAATCTTCCACATCCACTTGGATCTTGGTCTTTAATTTGATTAAGCCCTCAATATCTCTAGCCTTCAAGCCTTTTCCATGACTTTAGGGCTTAGCCAACCCTCTTAAATCTCTATTTTTGCTCTGTGGCAGCTCTTCCTTAAAATGTTGTCTGTTTTGATTTATATTGCTGGAATTTAACCTCACATCACTGGATCCACAGTTGGGATTCTAGCTTTGCCAACAACGCCAGGGGCCCATGGGTGAAATCTCAGTGGTGCCTCTACTCATGGGAGGCTATTGAATGTATTTCTAATTTGCTCTTATCACACGGGTGGAATCCCAGCTGGGATTTTAGTGGTGTCTGCCCATCTTTTTATAAAAGTCAGCATTTTGGCTTGGATCTTTCACTAATCTGAGTCACATTTGGTTCATGGCATCATTTGGCATTGGGTTAACTAAAAGAACTTTGGAAAATCACTAAACAAACAAATTAAACTCAATTTAAGGAATAAATATATTAAAACAAAGGGGTAAAGTGTAGTCAATTAAGTACTTATCAAATTTGCCCACACTTGAGTATTTGCTTGTTCTCAAGCAAATTAAATCATGACATCAGTAAGACCTAAAACCTACCCTCTTTAGTTAAAGAAATTCAAAAAGATTTACAATAACTTGAAATCAACAAGGCTCAAACATGGTAGCCAAATTAAGAAATCTCTAAAACAAATCTCAAAAATCTGAAACCTAAATTCTAAAGTTACAAGTTTGAGCAAATAATTCCATAGAAACAAAAGTTCAAGCAAAGTAGATTTATAAGGATTTTTCCCATAGGTGCTTGATTACTCACTCGACTTTTCATTGATTATACATTTCAATTCATGTTTTCTTTTTAATTAACTAAGGAGCCCGACTTATTTGAATTGTCATCCTAGCTTTTTTATGCGAATGCAAACACTTGTGGTACCGACCTTCGATTACTCAACTAGAATCACACATTCAAATAGCTACTAGCACTATTCATATTCTCAATCCCTTGTGTTTAAAGAGTCAAGAATAGTAGAATATGTAAACATTTTCAAAGGTCCTTTGCATAATCTTTTTTTTTTATATATACTTTTTTTTTTCAAGAAAATAGTCAAGCTACCAAAGGTATTAAGCATTTATACTAAACTAAAACAAAAGTAATAGTGGAATAAAATAGGCTAAAAAAGTATAACTAAAGTTTCAAATTTTAGGCAAAAAGATTTGCAAAAATTTAATTCCCTAATCATGACTACCATATTCAATCCACACTGCAACAAGTCATTGTCATACAAAATTAGGCCAATTTATCACTAGAGAGAGTCAATTTCAAATCAAACTATCACCACAACTCAATTCACTTAAATACAAGATTTATAAAAGATAGGGTACAATAATATGTGCAACTCTAAGCGTATGTGAATGTTATATGTATATGGGGTAGTTATCAAATAGGATAGCATCATGATTAAATAAATACTAAGTATTGAATTAAATATTATGTTAGAGTTTGAGGAGTTTTTGAGATTCAAAAGGGCTACGTGCACTAGAAGTGAAGGAACCACAAGGTGAGTAAACATTATGTTCAAGTTACAAGTACAACTTATCATGTTATGTGAACCTTTGATATCTTGAAACCCAAATTCTTTTCTATTTTTAATTATGACTAAATGATTTCTTTGTAAGCTTGGGTTGCTAAAGGGCATTTGGTCTAAATCTATTTTGATTATTCAATGACAATAAAGTACCTTTATGATTTGTTGCCTTACTTTCTTCTGGAACCACACTATTATTTATCTTTTGTTCAATAAGCTAAACTACTATAGCTATTGTGATACATGTTATTTGTCTCTTAAGTATTATTATTATAAGTGATTACCATAAATATGAGTGAATTGAGTAAGAGTCTTCACTTACTTATGTAAATTCGAGTGAATTGAGCAGTATCTTCACTTAGGAGTGAATTGAGCAAGAGTCTTCACTCACTTATGTAAATTTGAGTGAATTGAGTAATGTCTTCACTCATAAGTGAATTGAGCAAGAGTCTTCACTCACTTATGTGAATTCGAGTGAATTGAGCAGTGTCTTCACTTAAGAGTGAATTGAGCAAGAATCTTCACTCACAAGTAATAAGCATGATTTTCAGCAAACCTTGTTAAATTGTAAATTTTGATTCATGAATTGTAAAACATGAACTATGTGTTATAAGCTATGGGTTTCCTTTTTAAAAAGGGATATATGTTATCGTATGTGCCATATTATTTACTAATTGAGATCATCTATCTCACCCATTTTTCTTTGTGTAGTTATAGGCAAGTAGTATAAGGAGGCAAGGCGATGGCTTAAGCATCCTACTTCACTTGGGGAATTCCTTATCCAAGATAATTAGTTTAATATGTTATGAAGAGTTATCCTCATACACTTCGGGAATAATTATTTTTGGATGTTTATTTTGAAATGTTATCTTTCATGGTTTTAATTGGATTCTAAATATTATTTCCTTATGGATTATGTTTAAAGTATATTTTAACTATGCTTCCATAACTTAAGGTTTTTTTTTTTTAAAAAAAAAAGGGTTTATTTTAGTTAATGTAAAAGGTTTTGATACGATCCTAGGCAGTATTTGTATAAGTATAAGTAGGTTTTACAAGTGTGGGTGACCTTATATCTCCCTATATTCTAGGACCATCATGTCTCTGAAAATGGGATGTGACAGATGAATTCATGGACATCTTTCCAAAAGACCTAGCTAGAATACCACCTGACTGTGAGATTGAGTTCAACATTGAACTGCTACCTAGTACGCAACCTATATCAATACTGCCATATCGTATGGCACCAATGGAGTTGAAAGAATTAAAGATGCAACTGTATGATCTACTTACAAGGGTTTTATCTTATTGAGTAGCTCGCCATTAGGCACTCTAGTATTATTTGTAAAGAAGAAGGATGGCTTGCTCTGGATGTGCATCGATTATCGCTAGCTTAATAAGGTCACTGTGAAGAATAGGTATCCTTTGCCAAGAATTGATGATCTCTTTGATCAATTACAAGGAGCTTGTCACTTCTCTAAGATCAATATGAGGCCTGGCTATCATCAACTAAAGATCTGTGGAGAGGATATCTGCAAGACCACTTTTCATATTAGCACCTCGCAGCAGCTTGCAGCCTGCACAGCTTTGTCTCAGCGACTTTCCAGTGCGTGCAATCAAAAGCCACCTATAGACACGCCTCAGCAGTGCCTCACAATAAGCCTCAAGGCCCTATAGTTGAGTGTTGCTTACAGCCTACGTTGCCCTAGCGCCTGTAGTAGACTCCCAGCGCAGGCCATAAGATGCCTAACCTATAGAAAGTTGTCATGGTGCCCAGCTGATCACTCCCGGCACCCTGCTGCACTACTTTTGAATGGTTATTGAATTTTATCTGAGTTTTTAAGGACTTTAACTTATCATATTTGGTTTTCCAACTCAGTTATGACTCATTAGGATTCATGGCACTATATTTAGATCTTAAGATATAGTGTATTTCGTGATCTCATATAGTGTATGATAGAGCTTGAGGATTATTAGAAGTTAAAGGATTACAAGGACTAGGAGCAAAGGAACCATAAGGTGAGTAAACATTATGTTCATATTACAAGTACAAGTTATCATGATATGTGAACCTTTGGGATTCTTAAAACCTAAGTTCTTTTCTATTTTTAATTATAACTATATGATTTCTTTATTAAGCTTGGGTTGTCATAGGACAATTGGTCCAAAACTAATATTGTTTATTCAATGATAAGAAAGAACCTATGTAATTGTTGCCTTACCTTATTTTCTTTTTGGGATCACACTGTTGTTTATCTTTTGTTCAATAAGCTAAAATTCTATTGTTACCATTTTACATGTGATTTTATTCTTCAATGCTATTGTTACCTCTCCTTTGTGTTACGAGTTGACAAGGCAGCGGCCTTCACTCTATAATATGTTACGAGTAAACAAGGTAGAAGCCTTCACTCTATAATTATGTTACTAGCGAATAAGGCAGCAACCTTCACTCTATATCTATGTTACGAGTGGATAAGGCAGCAGCCTTCACTCTATAATTATGTTATTAGAGGATAAGGCAGTAGCCTTCACTCTATATCTATGTTATGAGTGGATAAGGCAGCAGCCTTCACTCTATATTTATGTTATGAGCAGACAAGGTAGCAGCATTCACTCTATATGATACAAGTTATAAGTTTGATATCTGTGAACCTTGCTAATTTGCAAAATATGAACCATGATCTATGAACCCTTATAAAGGGATATGTGTTACTGTTCAAGTTTTATTGTTTACTCATTAAGATCATCTATCTCACCCTTTTTTTTTTTCCTTGTGTGATTTCAGGTGAGCATGATGAAGAGGCAAAGTGATAGCTCAAGCAATCTACTTTGCTTGGGGAATTTTCTTGTCTGAGTTTATTGTCTTTCTATGATGTGAGGAGTCCCTCTTATATGCTCTAGGAGTCTCATTTTTAGAATATTATTAATTTGACAATTTTACTTGGAGACTTAAATGTCCTTTTAATGAGAATTGTATTTAAAAGTGTTTTTACACTATTCTTCCGCTGGTTAAAGTTTTCCTTATTCTTGGATAATTAAGTTAATGCATGAGGTTTTGGTAAGATCCTCGGTAATGTTTATAAGAGCATGAGTGAGTTCTACAGGCATGGGTGACCTTATGTCTCCCCATGTTCTAGGACTATCATATCTTTGAAGTTGGGATGTGACATTATCACTTCTAAGAAGTGTGCAGGTTTTGCCAATTAATTAATAATAACTTATATAAAATCATATACCTTGGTGGTAACCCTACAATGAGGTCTGTTATGACATATTCCCATTTCCATTCCTGCAGTTTTAGTGATTTTAAAGGTCTCAGATATTCTAGATTCACTTATTAATGGTTAAGTAAGGTGTTATCGATTTAGGCTCATCTTTTTTCAATCTCAGCCACCAATAGCAATCTCTCACTTTATAATATGTCTTGGTGGCGCCTTGATGAACATTATAGGGCATCTGATGCACTTTCTTTAAAATTTTCTCCTTTAACTTGTCTATATTCAGTATACATACCTTAACTTTGCACTTAAGCACATCATCACTAATCTCAAATTTGGAGTCTTCACACTTTCACTTCTTCACCTAACATTACTAAGTGTAGGCCTCTATCTTAAGAAGCTTCTATCTTATTAATTAACTTTGGCTTCACTGGAAAAAACTCCATTAAATAGTTCTTTCAATTCCTTAATAATTAATCTCTTGTGCACTGCTACGTGCAACAAACTTTTTAATAAACTTTCCTTTCAACATATTGGTTGCTATATTGACCTTTATGGATGGTAGAGAATTTGATGATTGTACTCTTTTAATAATTTAATGGATATTATTTATCTCAAATTCAAGTTTCTTTGCTTCAGAGTTTACTAAAGGCCCTTATGATCTGTATGGATCTTACACTCTTCTTCATACAAGTAATGCCTCTATATCTTTAAAGAAAAGATGTTTGCTACCATCTTATGGTCATAAGTGGGGTAGTTCATCTCATTTCTTAAGTTTTCTCAATGTATAAGCAATGACCTTTCATATTTTGCATCAAGATGCACCCAAAACCTATGCAAGAAACCTAACTTACTCCTTCTGGCAATACAAAGACTATGTCAAAAATGAAACAATTCTTCAGTTATTTTGAAAGCTCTCTTCCCATACTTTGTCCCACTTATACTTCACTTGTTTGCTCATTCGCTTTATTCAAGATGTGGTGACCATTGAGAAATATTTCATAGATTAATGGTAATAATCCTTCATGCCCAAGAAATGGTAGATTCTTGAAATAGTTGTAGGTTAAGGTTAATATGTTATGGTTTTCACTTTTTTTTTTGGGATCAACTTGGATCTCATCCTTGCTTATCACATAACAATGAAGATTTGCATTATTTAGTCAAAATTCATAGTTCGAGAACATTGCATAGAGCTAATGCTCTTATAATACTTCTAGCACTATCCTTAGACACTCTTTACGTTCTTCTTTGCTCTTTGAGTAAATGTAAAATGTCATTGATAAACACTATTATAAACTAATTCAGAATATAAACTCATAGTAGCTATATCTCATTTTAAAAATGATCTTATGAATGTCTTCTTCTTGATCTTGTGTTGATGATAACTAGACCTTAGGTCAACTTTGGAGAATGATTATCTCTTTGCAATTGATTGAACAAGCCACTGATCTTCAATTGTGGGTATTTGTTCTTCACTATCACCTTGTTCAACTATTAATAGTCGACATATAGTCTAAGCAATCCTTTTTTCTCCTTGAGAAATAAGATAGAAGCACTCTTGTAATACCCTAGGTTCCTAAACCCTAGTTGTGTGCTTATCGATTGGTGACTGTTTATGTTTGATGATTGAATTAAGCTATGTATAATGTTAACTTACTAGTTAATTGAGCATTAATGTTGGTGTTGCAATGTTATACTTGAATTTGAGTTTATTTGAGCAAAAGTTGGATTTAGTGGTGTCATGTTTTGTCAATGGACACACTACCGTGTGCTTAGACACCCCTGTCTTACAACAAAAACTTGGACGCCTATGTTTTCCCTTCTGTTTCTAAGTCATGCTCATGTCTTTCCTTTTGGTTGCAAGTCACACTCGTGTCTTTTACCTACTGCAAAAAATTTAAATTCAAAAATTAATAAATTTTAACCCTAAAAACCCTACTTATAAATGCGTAACTTAATTCTATTCAGCCACCCACTTGTAGAAAACATATACCCCAATTCTAACTCAGTTTTCTATGATAAAACTAACCTTAAACACCTCTCCTTTGATTAATCCAAACTTTCTATTATTAACAACTCAATTAAAATCATCTATTCTTTATTATTTTGCTGAGTTAATAGGTTCCAATACCTCTTTTGAATCTATCCCCAAGGTAAAACTCTAAAAACCTTACTTTACAAATACTTTGATTATGGTTCTTAATTTAATATTGCTTTAGGAATTGATTGATTGTGTAATTGATATGAACAATTAATGATGTTAGGATTTAATAAGTTTCTTTTTTAATTCCTTAAGAAACTTAACGAGGGTTATGAACAACTATGGATTAATTTGCTATATTTTTTTTCTATCATGAATAAAATCTATTATAAGATTAATTTTTGATATTCAATTTCTTGAAAATGATTTAAAGTATTCTATATATTGGTTGTACACTCTCTATTGTTATGAGAGCTATATGGGGGACTTTGGTGAGTGTTACCCCAAGTATAGATTATTCAGTTTATATTATAGTTGTCATGCACATTAATGGTAAAGTCCATTTGAGTTGCACATGTATGATTGCTTGTGGTGTGAGAGTCATTACTAAATAGGGATCTTAATTGTTATGGTATGGTGTTAGGTAATATGGAGTTAGAAAAGGTACAAACTTGTGAGCATTAGTGTCATCATTATTAGGAGCCAAGGATATTTAAAGTGAGTTCAATAATGGTATTTGATTTCATAAGCTTTTGATACTATATCTTTACCTTGTACCCCAACAACCATTTGTGCCTAATTGATCATAAATCATAAGTTTATATGAAATTAACATTCATATTGGATTTTCCTTTCATATGAGCTAATTAATTCTAGCTATAAAAGCATTGCATTGAGAATATTTAAATCCTTATATTATAAAAGTAGTAGTCCCTTTCCAATATTGGGGTCATATAAGCCCATGAGTAGGGAAAAAGTATATAATCTCAACTAAGAGAGGAAGTCCTAGTAGTGGAACTTGATTAGTTTTGCATGTTAGTTGATATAGGAGGTGAGCAATGCTTAGGTCACCACCTTGGTACATTGAAGATACATTGTCTCCACCCTATTTAACTTTTGCTAAAGAAATTGCCATTAACTTGATATTGTTTTTCTTGCATTAATGATGTTGGAAATTCATTGAAATTTCATTCATATGGGAAAATAAAGCCTTTGTATGAATTACACATTACTTATACTATATTGTTATTATTAACTCATTGAGACATCTTGTCACCCCTTTTCTTTTTCTTTTCTTTTCCTAGGAGTTTGAGCTAGCTAAGGTAACCCTAAGAACCATCTGTCTCCTCTTGAGAGATGGTGTCGTTATCTAGAATAGAGCTTCATAGATCATCAAGTCTTATCCATTCATTTGATCATTTCATTTTACATTATGGGTCTTTGAGACATTTAAAATTGTTGAATTATTGGATTTATCTTATTTATTTGGTTATGCAAACCAATGATAACTTGTGGGTCTATTTTGATAGTTGAATATTGGATTTGGAATTATTACAAGAGTATGAATACATTTTCCATATTAAAAGCCATTAGCTTGATTAGATTTGTGAGTTTTACGGGTTTAGGTAGCCTTATGTGATTCCCAAGTCCTAAGACCGGCGTATCCTTCTATGCTGAGGTGTGACAAAAATGGTATCAAAGCCTAGGTTTTTAATATGGTTAAGGGAGTCCTTTAAAATGAACATCATGCATGAGTCATCCATAGAGCATAGGAAATTCATGACTTTCATTGCAAGTCATTCATTAGG
This sequence comes from Reutealis trisperma, assembly GCA_947687605.1. Lineage (NCBI taxonomy): Eukaryota > Viridiplantae > Streptophyta > Magnoliopsida > Malpighiales > Euphorbiaceae > Reutealis > Reutealis trisperma. The sequence continues at coordinate 106,897 of CANTUT010000909.1, forward strand.
ATAGATCTGCTAAGGGTTCGTGATGCTTGAGACATATTAGATAAGATGGAGTATTACCATTCCATTGTTATGTTGCTATATATTATTATTTATATGTTGTAGATGTCGTGTTGCCTAGGACTCACTCTAGTACTAGAGAGAGAAAGATGCTAGAACATCTTGAGGATAAACTAGACTTTAGTTGGGTCTAAGATTTTGAGGAGAAGATGCGAAGCATAGACAAGGAGCTTACAAGGCTAAGTGACTTACTAGAGACCCTTAGGAGGTAGAGTAAGGAGATGATGGAGATGGTTAGGGAGATTTGTTAAGAAATCTTTTGTATTCCGAATTGAGTTGCCAAAATAGTAGATGCTTTAGCAAAGGTAACAAAATAGCCTCCAGTGGTCTTTGTTTATGAGTGTTTAGAATTCCATAGGCATGATCATTTATAAGTGTTTAGAATGCCATAGGCATGATCATTTATAAGTGTTTTGAATGCTATAGGAATGATCATCCTACTAGCGTCTATCTTAAAAGGATAGTACTACATTACCTAGAGATTAGGTTGACTGCCCATATAGAGAAGGGCAAAGTGTGTGATAGCATTAAGATAGAATTAGACCCAGAGGAGGATGAGGAGTGGCTTAATCATAGAGTAGGTAGCTATGGACATTTAGACTAGGCAAGTGGAGGTAGTAAGTTGTAGGAGAAATTTTAAGATCAAATTAATTAAGATTGTTGATTCTTTTATGCTTAACTTTTCTTGGATATTGCTATTGTTTTATATACTATTATTTTAGCAATTGAAGCAAAAGCCTAGGATGACCATTTCTAATTATGCTTGAGAATTCAAGCACTTGAGCAAGTACACTACCCATATCATCCTTATAGAGGCTAGCAGAGTCAAAAGGTTCCGACGTGGACTAATTGCCCCATTGTCTAATGCTTTGGTTATTCTAGCACTCTTTAACCGGGGTTACTATCAAATGGCTCTTAGATCTCGACTAAAATCACAAAAGGACATAGGATAACATCTGCAATGCTTTTTTCAAACAATACCACTACAACATAGAAGTGGATGTCACCCATCGAGATTTGGAGACCACTAAGCAAGGTTAAAGAGAGTCCTTCATTGCATACAAGGTGGAGGGTGAAAGCAGCCAAATGGTAAATATTCCATCCGAGGAAGAGCAAATCAAAATTATTGTGAAAAATCTCCTCCCTCAATACCAAACTCACTTGCAAACCCAATATCTCCTAGACTTTAAGGCTCTCATTGCCACAACTTCTAAAATCGAGGATTTGATTAAATATGGTCAAATCAAGGATGAATCCTCGAGTTTAAGATACTGCAAGAACATTAATTTTGCCTCCAATACCACTCACTTTACCCAAAAGGGAGGAGAAGTTAATACTGTTTCCTACCACCAACCTATGAGGTTGGAAATAAGAAGTTTCTCTAAGTTAGGAATGCCTTTGAGCATTGTCTATAAAAATGCATTGAAAGCCCATCTTGTTAGACCTTTAAAGCCAAGAGCACCTCTTAATTTGTTGCCTAAGAATTATAATGCTAACGAGCAGTGTGAATGTCATTAAGGACCTAGGCATAAAATTGATGCTTATAAAACTCTAAGGCATCAAATCTAAGACCTTATAGATAGCAGAGACATCATTACTCCAAGAGTTAAGCCAACATCACTATAAATCCTCTACCTAATTATCAAGCATGTGTCAATTTTATCTCTTCTAGTGAACTAGAATTTGATCCTCTCACTTACATCTACCCTACTTTGGACTATTATTGCATGCTAGATTTGAATGACTTCATCATTAAAGTTGATGCAATCACTCAAAGTGGAGAATCCTTCCACCACCACCATAACCCACCTTGCCAAAAGAATCAAATCTAATGAATCATGTTGTTCCTCCTCTTATTGAAAAGGTAAAACCCCATAATGAACTTAAAAAGGATCCCATCCTTAAATAGTTGAAGCAAACCTAAGAAAACATATCAATATGGAAACTTATCTAGTCCTTTTATCCTTATTGCTAAGCTATTTGCAAGGCTTTGAATCAATGTTAGGCTCTTATTGACATCTCACCCGAGACCCTCATTGCATCTTTGACAAATATTGCTAAATCCATGACCATTTCATTTAGTGAGCATGACATCCCTTATGGGGAAGAAAACCACAACTATCTATTTACATCATAGTAATGACCTAGGGCAAAACTATGCCTATGGTGTTAGTAGAATGGGTCTGTATTTAACATATGTCCACTGAAAGTAGCCAGCTGCCCAGTACTAGGGGCTTCAAATTTTATCCCATCGAACCAAATGGTGAGAGCATATGACAACCTCAAGAGGGAAGTCTTGGGTGTAGAAAATCTTGATGTCATAATTAGACTAATAACAATACTAATTTCATTTCAAGTAATTAATGTCTCGACCTATTTCAATCTCCTTCTCGGAAGACAGTGGATCAACCAAGTGAAATTTCCCTCTTCAATTCCTCAAAAGGGAATTCTTAGGTGTAGCAAATCTTGATGTCATAATTGGACCAATAATAATACTAATTTCATTTTAAGTAATTGATGTCCTGACTTATTTCAATCTCTTTCTCAGAAGGTCATGGATAAACCTATTTGCATCAGAAGTTGAAATTTCCCCATGGTACAAATATCATAATTGTCTAAGCTGATGCACATAGGAAGAGTGACATTCTGAGATATGTACCAATCTTGGAAATCAAGCCTGAACCCTCTTCTATTCCTCTATATGGTTTCTCATGATACTATCCTGTTCATCTAAGGGGAAGGTAAAGAGTTCATTTCTTTAGATTTTGATCCACATAGCAATGTGGCAGTAGTTAATATGGTGAAGAAAATGGATTATTTTCTAGATTTAAGGCTTGGAAGAAACCAGCAAGGGATCGCCTAATTTCCTAGGAATCCCATTGCCACTCCTCCTTTTAGTATTGGATATAAGCCCAAACTAGAAGACATTGCTGAATTGGAGGAAAGAGCCAAAATAAGCACTAAGGCCAAGAGGCAAGGTGAGGCTTTTGATTGGCCTATATGGCCCCTTTGCAAAATTTTGAATGGCTATTTTGTGAAAGAGTGAGAGGATTTGCCCTATTATTTCCAGAAAGCTAATCCTTGGTTTCCAAATTTTCTTTGATGTTAGGCTCCATCTAGAGGAGTGCAAGTCTATCTATCAATTATAGAAGGATTAGGATACAAGCATGGAGCCTTCTCTTTTTAAGTGCATCCACATGATTGATGACCACCAAGAACTTGATCCCACCCAACTCATCTAGTCATCTCAAGCACCACTAAAAAATTGGCATTTCGAGAAGAGCACTAGCCCAGTTATGCCCCTATCTAAGTCCTTTGAGTTTGAATCTTCTAAATCTGAGTCTTTTGAGGCCTCACACAAGTGCTGGAATGCTTTTGGGAAAAGCATCATGATTGGAACTCGTTATGAGTTCAGAAAATGACATTTGAAAGTTATAAATGCAAAAAGTGAGTCACCATTTTAATTTATCTTATTTTAGGAAATTAAAGAAAAACCCAAATTTGAATCTAAGATTATGTCAATTTGCCCAAAAGAAAAGCATTAATCCACGAGTAACCAAAGAGGGCTAGGGGATTAGGATTTGGTAACAAATAACTTGAGAAAACATATTTTCATAGTTTGGCTTAGAATTGTGAAATAATTTTTAAGATAAAAAAAGATTTTTTTATGTACGCATGATCAATTATATATGGTGCATGAGAAAAATATTATTCATATAATGCATGGCAAATATGAAATAATGACAATCACAAAGTGCAAAAAAATAAAGAAAATCTACTTAAAATCATTACAAATTAAAATGGCTAAACCAAGGGATCTTTCCTCTAGCCTTTGTGGGTTGTAAGGAAAACACACATTCCTTAAATCTGATCTAAACAATTAGAATAAGAAAAGTAACAATTTACACAAATGTAATAAAGAAAATACAAAGTAATAGAAAAGAAAACTTAAGTTTTGATTTTTATCTAATAAAAATAACTTTTAGCTATAAACTATGTGAAGAAGGTAATAGAAAGGAGAAGTTGTTAGTTTTAGCAAAGTTGATCCCTTAGATCGGTATGCCTGTGTATCCCTTTGAATAGAAATCAAACACCACGCAGTTCTTTCTTCTTACGAAGGAGGGGTGTTATGTTTCAACCTTATTTATCATATTTTGGTTGATTTTAAGATTTAAGATTTGTTAATTAATTAGAATTTTAATTAATAGAATAGCAGATCTTGTCAAGTTTAGATCCCAAAGAAAGGTAAAAGAGAGAGATTACTATATTAGATTTTAGAATCTTAAAAAAAAGAAAGAGAAGAAAGGATTACACCTTTGATCTTCTTTTCTTTTGCACAAATGGGACTAGTTTCACCAAATATGAGGATCAGAGTCTCCCAAGATTGAACCTTGCATAAAAAGGTTAGAGAAGCAAAATAATAGAAAATAATAATTGAAAAATTAAAATAAATTAAAAATTATTTTTAAAATAATTTTAGTAAAGAAAAGGGAAAAATTTTATAAAAAATAATCTTAATTTTTTTGAGAAACAAAGTTTTGGCTTGAAAATAGAGATAAATTGGGATTTTTGGGTCTTGAAAATTTATCCAATGATTGGGATAGACCCATATTATAGGGAAAAGGTATGGAGGAAAAATAGAAAAAATTAGATTGAACAATGGCATTGGTGACACGGGTGACACGTATGCCTAGAGGCAAGCATTGCATGCTGCCCAACTTGTAGGCATGTAAGGATTTTCTACTGGTTCAACCTATTTCAGCCCATTTTGGCCCCATTTCTGATCCACTTTGAATGATTCAAATTGCATTTTACTTGTCATTTAACCTTAGATGATTTAGGAGTGCTTCCGATGTTAAAAGGGCAAGTCTTAAGCCCTAGAGCTTTGATTCTTGGTTTTTTAATTTTTAGCTCATTATTTTGGCCTATTCTCTTCTGTTTCTAATCGTATTTGAGCCTAATTTGATTCTACAGATCCTTAATTGAATGTCAAACAACTAAAAGTGCAAAGTTAAGGGCTCATAATTGCATCCTTATTAGAATTAGCTTTGAGCAAAAGGCAATTATGATGACTATGAACCTTAAAAAGAGGTGCTATGTCAGACTCTAGGCTTATGCTTGTGCAATATCAGATTTTAGGCTTGTGCCTTCTCAAATTCTAGGCTACTGATATCTACTTCAATTTATCATACATAAAGGCATACATGCTTATGCAAAAATTATAATTTAAAGTAGTTTGACCTTGACATTTAGAGGTAAGAATGGTCTTGGTGAATCTCAATCAAGGCTATTTGTCCAACCTTAATGCTAAAGGTAAAAATGCTTTGGTGAAATTCAACCAAGGCTATCTATCTAGCCTTAATGTTGGAGGTAATAATGATTTAAGTGAATTTCAATCAAGGGTAACTGTTTGGCCTTAACGTTGGAGGTAAAAATGGTTAGTGAATTTCAATCAAGGATATCTATCCGACCTTAATGTTGGAGATAAAAATTATTTAGTGAATTTTAATTAAGTCTATCTATTCAACCTAGACTTTAGTATTAGGAGATTTGGTCCATCAAGGAGGGGGAGATTTAGGTATTCAAACTAGTTTAGTAAGTCCACCTGTTTAGCCCTACTATTAGGGAGATCATGATCAAAGCTATCTATTCGACTTTGATTTTTGGTAGGATTGGCATCCAAGCTTTCTATTCAACTTTGATGTTGTGGGATTTAGAGAAGGTTATATCTCTAAAAGATGAGGTGTGTGGGAATGTTAGCATGGATGGCTCGAGTCTATTTGCCCATGGAAAGTTATGGTTAAGGATTAGTCATTGTAGGGAAAGGTCCTATCTAAAGATTGGTCATTGGGAGGGTAGGTTAGGTAGGTCCTTGGAAGGATAGGTTGGTCTTAAGATATTAGGTTAGGTTGTGTTAGGTTTCAAATCAGGTCAATAACTGCCACTTGAAAATTTTGGTCACAAGATTTGAGCAAAGATGGTCCACCTAATATAGTATTTGGAGTAGTGGATTCATTTGTTGAGCCAACTTAATAAAGAGACCTAAAGCTTAAGGGAATCTACAAGTATTACCAAAGGAAGTAGTTTAGCTAAGAAACTTGGGCTTTAATGATGATGGACCTTGGTTTTGCTAATAGGCTCAAGCCTTGAGATTTTGCCAAAGAATTTGATAATAATATGCCTAGGATGAATAATATTTGGAAGTATAGTATGGTTGATCACTTGAAGAGATAGTAGGTTTTAATCAAGGAGTCAGGGGTAAAGGTGTTTTGAAGGAGATAAGTGAGATGCCATCTCGTGAGATAATTTACCAAGTTGGACACATATAGTGATGGCAGTATGAGACATAAGAGGCTAAAAACTCTAAGCAAAAGTGATGATTTTGACAAACATCTAATAGGTTATAAATGTAAGGAAACATGACTATGTGAAAGGTAAGACTGATAGAATGACTACCTATCACCACCTAATTTCTAGGCTGTGATTGTCCTAGAGTTCAGGGAGACATAAGGTCACATAAACCCATATAACACCATTGATCCTAATATTATTTTACATATTCTATTTGGTCATCCTCCCCAAGATCAAAACCAAATTCATCCTTTATCCTTTCATATTATTACTTTAACCATTCATTTATAACCATTATAGTTTAGTCCCATCTTATGACTATGAATAGAACATCATTTATAAATGTCGACAAATACTATCCATACATTCTTACTTACTATATATACATAACAAATATTATCAATTATTTACATTACTCTCCAACACAACATACTTTAATACTAAGTTTGTAAACACCATGGAGCTCTAGATTGATTATCCTCAGGATAACACACGTAACACAAAACATAGTACTTTTAGCAAGTCCTAAGCGAAGAAGCATAGCTCAGAATTTACCTTGCTAAGAAATCACCCTAACCTAGAAAATTTTAAATGACTATAAGATGAGACAGGCTCAGTGAATAGATAATAATATAACATAACATAACATAGAGGCAATATAAGAGGTCATCACTTAGGTTGATTCAAGGTAGCAACAGAGTGATATTAATCAAAATTAGTCATATAGAACTTTAGAATGCATTTTAGATGAAATAATCATTTATTGGAAGCAGAAACCTTGCTCACTCACATGACCTTGCTCACTCACATGCATTACATTATGCAAAACTAATCAGGTCTTGCGATTAGGCATTCCCCTTTAACAGAGCTTGGGTACTCTCGCCCTACCCATGGGCTTATACTAAATGCACAAAGTTTGATGTAATTCCTCACATCAGAGAGAATTTTTACTTATTCATAGGTATCAATGAAAGATATGTCTAAGGTCTACAATAGGAATTCAATAAAAAATAATTTGGCATATCAATCATTCTCATCATTACGCACAACATAGGACCAAGGTAAGAGGCTCATCATGGTCAAATATCATATAAGAAAGGTATGGATTTCAAAAGGGCTTAACAATCAATAGGCAACCACATATCTAATATTATCTCAAGTACATGTCAAGGAATGGTAATTCAAGCAATGGTTGCAAACAAAAGTGATAGTTACATCATATTATTAAGTACTCACCTTAACTCATTTGCTCTTATTGATTTTTTATTCTTTATTAGTTTAATGTCCTTCATGGTCTCAAGCAATTTCTTTGCCCTTGTCTTGAAGTTCTACACCCATAAGATTTCAATTATATCAATTAGTAACTAATGGTGTTACAAATTATATCTTTTACTTACTTCAACTTATAATAGAGATGTATCAATTGTGTCACATGCATACTTATTATTATGATTATTTCTAAGCAATTCCAAGCTAAATTCCTCATTCAGTTTTATAATTCCAAGTCTAAATCTCAAAATTTGCAAATTGTTCGATAAATCTTAGAATTTGGGAAAAACTATCAATTTCACTTTCAAACCTCAAATTAACTATAGATTCATCAAATTGATACTCAGACAATCAATTTTCATTAATTAATTTGAGTTAATTTACTTTTATTCATATGAACCCTAACTTAACCCACTTATGTCAAATTTGGGGAAAACTCATAATTTCTTATCACATCTTCAAATTATAGAAAACTAACATAACATATAACATATATGATCACTTAGTTATCACAATCTAGTATTAGAACACTAAGTTCCTCTTTTAACTATGTTTGTGCCTCTAAGGTTTGCAAGTCTTGAATAAAGTTCTGAAAATTCATTATAACACTTCTAAATCATTTTTCTTCATTTAAAATAACCATAGATATATTCAATTAGAATTTAGAACACTCCCTTGATCATTTACTGAGATTGGCTGAATCCTCCCTTTAGTGATACTTAGATGTATTTCATGTTTTCTCTTCCTATCTTTCCATTAATCTTTTAATCCTTTAGCCAAATCTCCTTGTCTCATTTAAAATCATCCAAAACTATGTCTTATGTATACTCACACTAAGTTGGTCAAATTTTTCAGATGATGTAAAAGAGATTTTTAGGCAACCAAATTACTAAAATCAACCTTAGAACATAGAAAAGAGAAGATGAACATAATTCCTCACCTTGGTTAGCTTTGATTTGTTAAAGCTCTTATTGCAATTGGTGTAGACATAATCTATTTTCTTATTATGAAACTTTGGTGTAGAGATTGACTAAGTGTTATTTCATAACATAAAATTTGCTTATATATATATTAGGTTGGCTGGTAAGGATTTGATCAAGTTAAATCCAATGGTTAAGATTTAATCTTCATGAATGGCTAAGATTAGATCAAGTTGGATGGCTAGGATTCTCTCTACAGTGGTGATGTTCATCATATGGTGTTGGAGTGCTCAAAATGAATCTAAACTCATATCTAGAGAAGATGAGAGTTCAACTTGGTTTAGGATTGACTTGGTCAATTTTTGATGGCTAGTTTGGTCAAATTTTGTAACTCTTTCTTTATAACATATTCTGATTGTCATGGGCCAAATATTTTTAGCTCATAAGTTTGGATGTTCACTAACTCTTGGGCCTAATGGGCCAGTCTCCTTATATTGGGCTTGGGCCTTTGTTATTTCAAGGCCCATTTATAAGCCCATAAGCCCATTAACATACTTTGCAATTTTCCTTTTAAGTCCCTTTATTTCTTTTCACTATAACTTTCAAATTTATGTTTTCCAACTTCTTTGCATACATCTTTAGTTGTCATATGAACTCTATTTATTCATTAGGGCACTATTAGTCATAATAAAATCATATATTAGCAAACAATTCAAATAGTATCACAAGGTTCATGATCGATTCCCTTTTGTTTCTATGCTATACTAACATTTAAAGATCTAGTCTTTTAATATCATTAGTAACTAGAATGAGCTATAAAATACTTAGGTATTACATTCTACCCCCCTTAAAATATTCAACCTCAAATTTTTAAAAGAACTTACCTATTACTAATTAAATAATTGTGGGTACTTCCAAAGCATATCATCTTTGCTTTCCTATGTACATTCTTCCACATTATGATTGCACCATTGAACTTTGACCATTGGTATCTCTTTGTTTTGAAGCTTCTTCACTTATTGATATAGTATTGCGATCAGAACCACTTCATAGGAAAGATCTTGATTGATCTCGATCAATTGTGGTTGCAATACAAGCGAAGGGTCAGGAATGTACTTCCATAACAATGACACATGAAAAACTAGATGCACATGTTCTAATGTTGGAGGCAATGCTAACTGGTATGAAACTTTTGTGACCTTATCAAGAAACTCAAAAGGTCCAATGAAGCATGGGGATAGCTTCCCTGACCACATCTACCCTAGGAGTTTTTATGACAAATTGCTTGAATTTAGAGTTGTTGTGACAAAATGTGATTTTATGAAAATTTATATGTGATGTGATTAATGAGTATCTGGCATATTAAATTAATTTTAATATGTATAATATGGATTATTAGTATGAAATAAATGATTTATAAAAAGTGCATTAGCATAAAATAATTTATTTTACATAAAATGAATTTTCATGCAAAAAGGCGATTTTTAAGTATAAAATAATTTTATGAGTATTTTTAAAATAAATATTTTAGGGGGGGAAGGGATTTTAATAAAAATAATAAGAAAAATATTTTATTTTTAATTACCTATAATCATCCCTAAAATTAAATAAAAGGCCCAAATATCTAAAAGCCCACTACACTAAAACACTCATAACCTAGCTCATTAAAGGTAATCTTGGAAATTGTCCAAAACCCTAAATATATAAGATGAAATTCAGCCAGCCCTTGCTTCTAGCAGCCACCATTTTGTTATTTCTTATTTTGGCAGAAAAATTCTCTCAAAATTATTCTCTCTACTGAAATTCACAAAATACCTTTAAACCTTAGGATTTCTTGATTGTATTTGTAATTTTTTCTCTCCTTTCAATTTATTATTTGATTCTATGAAACTAATCATGAGAAAATTATTTTGAACTACGTATTTACTAATTTCTACTAATTTAATTCAGTTTAGGTGAATTTTTGAAAGAGAAATTAATTTCTCTACTGAAAACACTAACCTCTCTACGCAAATCCTTCAAAGGTGAATCCTACAGTTCAAAATTTGAAATTTTCATGCATAAACTCATCAAGGGGGGCCAATTTTTACATGCTTGTGTTCTAAATGGAATTTTGATGTGTTTAGATGAAAACTATCGAATTAAATCATATTTTTCATATTACTGTAATGACCAAAAAATTTCGAAAAATAAGGAAATTCATAGTTTTCATTCTAGAACTTAAAAGTTGGAAAATTGCATGTGTACAATCAAGTATGGTTGCTGATTCATACATATTGGGATTCTAAACTGATATTTGTTAGGATTGAATGAAAATAATAGTTTAAATCACATGTTTATATATTACTATAATGACCAGAAGGTATTAGAAACAAAAGAAAAAACTCATGGTTTTTCATCCTAAAACCTAAAGTTAGAAAATTTCATGCATATGGACATCTATGGCTGCCAATTCATAGGGATTCATGTTCTAAAGTGATTTTTGTTATGATTATATGAAAAATCTTGGTTCAAACCATGTTTTTGCATATTGTAGTAATAAATGGAAAGTGCAAAAAGGAAGAAAATTTAGGTTTTCTTGAATTAAGGGATTCAACCATTGTTGGAATTTTTATTCTATTGTCTATAATTTTTGTGAGATGTATTTTAATAATTTTAGACATGTATATATATGAATGATAAATGATTAAGTTGCATGTTCATTGAAGGAATGACCTAGACAAGCCTAAAGGCAATATGGTATACTTAGGGTATCTTAACCCTATGTTGTGATTAATATGTGAATATGATTAAGTAATATGGAAATAGATTTTTGTGATGAGTTGATAATGAATTAATGACCTTGAATTGATGAAGGGATTGATTGTATGAATTGATCATAAGAGATAGGCATGACACTTGAAGGGTTGTTGTTAAATTGATATTTATGGAAGTGTTAAGTATATTGGTTTTGAGATCATGACATATTTTTTTTGACTTTAGAAAATTCATAGTATGAGTTATAATGTGATTCCTATAAAGGCTAAGTGTGCAAGACTTTTATAGTCAACATGTTATGTGCAAGTGATAAGTGTATTTCTATGTGCAACTCTAAGTGTATGTGAATGTTATAAGCACATGGGAGTTATGAGATAGGATAATATGATGACTAAATAAATACTAAGTAGTGAATTAATGATTATGTTAGAGCTTGAGGAGTATTAGAGGTTCAAGGGCTACAGTGCTAGGAGCAAAGGAACCATAAGGTGAGTAAACCAAGTTATAAGTGTAAGTGACTTTGTTATAGGAATCTTTGAGACTCTTAAAAACCAAGTCTTTTTCTACTATCAATTATAATTATGTGATTTCTTTGTTAAGCTTGGGTTATTAATGGACAATTGGTCCAAAGCCATTAATGTTTATTCAATGATATGAAAGACCCTTTATAATTATTGCCTTATCTACTTTCTTTCTAGAACTATACTATTATTGTATCTTCTTTTCAAAAAGTTAAACTGCCATTACTATCATGATACATATTATTGTTGCCTATAGTGCTATTGTCATATGTGATTACCATTAGCTCTAGCTATGGTATCTCTAACCTTTTATACAAAAATCCTCATGCCGATGCGGGTAATCATAAGAACCTATGCACATGGTCTTAACCCGATGGATAGGGGTATTATATCTACCTCAGCTAGAAGGGATGGTTCTAACCATAGAGCCTGATCTATTTCACAATTTTATAAGTTATGGGTTGGGAGTTGGAAATTGATTTGAGGCCACCTCTCCCTATAGTGAATGAGTTAACATAGTCATTTACTCTTTATAAATGATAAGTGTTATAAGTGTGATTTCTGCAAACGTATTAAAATGAAAACCTTGCTAAATTGCAAATTTTGATTCATGAATTGTAAATCATAAACTATAGGCTATAAGTTATAGGTTTCCTTTTGAAAGGAATATATGTTATTGTATGTGCTATATTGTTTACTCATTGAGATCATCTATCTCACCCTTTTCCCTTATGTGGTTCTAGGTGAGCAAATGAAGAGGCAAGGTGATGGCTCAAGCATTCTGTTTTGCTTAGGAAATTCCTTGTCAAAGTTATAATAATACCATACAACTATGAGTCCTTAGACACTCTAGGAGTTATTATGGGAACTTTATTTTAGAATATTATGTTGGAGAATTTACTTGGAGTCTTATTATTATGTTCTTATGAATTGTATTAAAGAATATTTTTAACTTTCGCAACTTAAGGTTTTTCCTTCACAAAAAAAAAGGGTTTTATTAAGTTAATGCATAAGGTTCGGTATGATCCTAGGCAGTGATTATATGTTCATGAGTAGGTTCTATGGGCATGGGTGACCTTATGTCTCCCCATGTTCTAGGACCATCATGTCTTTGAAATTAGGATGTGTCAAAGTTGGTATTAGAGTTGTAGTTTTAAAGTCTAAACTAGACTTGTCTATTTATTGAGTTGATTAAATATAATCCTGGAGCATAGGAATTTTCCTGTCATGTCACTTGTAGTTTATCGTTAGTATAGTTCTGCGAATCCTAATAAGTTATAGTATTCTTTGATATTGTTTGTTTTTGTGCCTTACAATTCCTTTGCCAAATGACCAAGAAGATTACCTTTGCTCAAAGACTGTAACCTAGAGCACTGCAAGTGACATGCAAGAGGACTTAGTAGAAATGTTTGAGAGAGTTGTGCCTATGATTCACTCCAAGAGGGAGGAGACCCCTGAGGAGGAGGATCCCAAGGAGTGCTTGGACTATGATTAGTTTCATAATAAGATCCAAAAGTTGGAAGAGGATTGCTCAAACCTAGCAAAGTAAAATCAAAGTCTGAGGTCTCTAGTGTAAACCTTGAGAAAGGATATCGAGCAGATTAGGGCAAAGATTGTTGAGCATAAAGGAGACTACACCATTAATGTCTTTGTCTTTGATTGGTTCCCAGTGGGATAGAGATCTTCTTTGTTACTAATGTGACAACAGTGGTCATATCGCTTTTGAGTGCTCTCCTATTGACTATTTGCCCACTTAATCTTGGAAGTTAATCGATGATTGCCCTGATGAAGGACCCAAGGGGACTAGAGCGAGCAGTTGGTAACAGTTGGCCTAGCGACATAAAAGTTATATGATATTGATGATATTTCTTTGATTGCTTACCTATTTAGTATGGATTGAGTTATTTTATTGCTCATAACATGATTGACTTATATAAGATAGGGAAATTTATGATGTTATAAGTTATATAATTATGATACATCATACATGCTTTGATATATATGCTATGGGATATATGCTGTGCAATATGTGATCTGGAATGTGATTTGATATGATGGATATTCACGAAAAATACATGATAAGTATGATATGATAATGGGGTTAGATGGATTAGAAGGGAGGTAGCATTAAATTCCTTTATCTTGATAGTAGAATGCCTCATAAGAAGAAGGTTTGCACAGCTACTCAACCTATTAGTACTAGTGAGGATGCAATCTCAGATACAACATTAAATGTTGCCTCTGCACCTATAAGGTCAAGAGAAAGATCCAACTCAAGGACACTAACCATAGGCTATAACAAGCAAGCCTCTTTACAAGAAGTTCATGCTATGTATGAGGAAATGAGAGACTTACATAATGAATTAGACAAGCTATGAGGTCAAAGGTAGGAAGTGCAGCCAACATAAGAAGGAAATGGAGTTTTGCCATTTGCGGTAGTGGCACCTGCTCGAAGGGAGAGGAAGCGGCTACCTGACAAAGGAATGACTGTTTCAAAGTTCAAGAAGCTTCAGCCACCTACTTTCTATGGTAAAGAGGGTGATGACCAACATGAATTCTTGGATGAGATGGATAAGCTAGTTTATCGATTGTCTTGCTCAAATGCCTAAGTGATCAAGTTAGTAGGACTCCAACTTAAGAAGGAAGCTTGGTATTGGTATGAGAGAAACATTGAGGAGCAACTTTATAGTGGGTAGAGTTTAAGCAAGAAGTAATGGATCAGTTCTTGCCTAAAAAGGGAAGGCAAGATAGGGCACTGCAGTTCTAATAATTGAAGTAAAATTTGAGAATGTTAGTGTCAGATCATACAAAGGAGTTTAATTGGCTGAGTAGGTTCGTTGCTAACATTGTTTCCACTGAAGCAAGCCACATCAACTAGTTTTTAAGGGGACTGATCATACCTTTGTTTAACTCATTAGCATCAATAAAATTTCCAACCTTAGCCAAGCTTATAGATAAGGCCAAGATAATGGAAAAGAGATATAAGACTGAGAGGGCCAAACGAGTTAAATAGAAGCAGAAATGAAAGAATTAGAATAAAGGTCATGGAGGATAGCAAGGAGGAGGAGGAGGCCCAAGGAAGGAATTTTCATCATCTGGACAGTGGAATGGTCAAGCTAAGTAAGAACTCCCCACTTGTGGCAAGTGTGGAAAGAAGCATTTTGGAATTTGCTGAAGAGTTTCTAGTGCATGCTTAAGGTGTGGGTAAATGGGACATTACATTAAGGACTGCCTTCTAATGAGGAATCAAGGGAATGTGACCATAGCACCTCCACCACCTAGATGATTCCAATCATAAGGGCAAGAAGCCAAGAACAAGGGGCCAGCTATTAGGAATGCACCAATAATAGAAAATAAGGGTAAGGGTCGAGTCTTCACCTTAAATCAGCAAGAGGCCCGTGCTTCGCACATAGCCATCACATGTATCATCCCCATCTAAAATTCTAGTGCAAAATGTTTGATTGATTCTAGTGTTATGCATTCTTTTGTATCACTATGTTTTGCTAAGAGTCTTGGTAGAAATAAGAAATTAATGATTGAACTTTTAGTAGTATCAACTCTTTTAGGTGAGGTGACGAAAGTGAAATAGGTATTTAAGGATTATAAGGTAGACATAAATAGGCAATAAATTTTTGTAGAATTGTTAGAATTGGATGTGCTAGAATTTGGTGTGATCTTAGGGATGGACTGGTTATATGAGCATGGAGCTCGTATTGACTGCATAGAGAAACTTGTCAAGTTTTGAGCTAAGGATGGGAAGAAGTTTGTGTATCAAGGGGATAGGAATGAGAATCCTCCGAACTTGATATCAGCTTTGGGAGCAAGAATGATATTAAGGAAAGGATGCCAAGCATACCTAGCTTATGTAATCGATACTGACAAGGAGATTGCAGTTTGAGATAAGAGCATTCCAATGGTAAATGAGTTCATAGACCTCTTTCCAGAAGACCTACCTAGAATACCACTGAATCATGAGATCAAGTTCAACATTGAACTGTTATCGGGTACACAGCTTATATTGATACTGGCATATCATATGGCATCAGTGAAGTTGAAAGAATTAAAGATGCAATTGCATGACCTACCAAGTAGCTCACCATGGGGTGCTCCAGTGTTGTTCATAAAGAAGAAGGATGGCTCGTTCCCGATGTGCATCGATTATTGCTAGCTTAAAAAAGTCATCGTGAAGAATAAGTACCTTTTGCCAAGGATCGGTGATCTTTTTGATCAATTGCAAGGAGTTGGTCACTTCTCCAAGATTGACTTGAGGTCAGGCTATCATCAACTAAAGATCCATGGAGAAGACATCTGCAATACTGCATTCCGTACTAGATACAGCCATTATGAGTTCATTGTTCTACCATTCGGTCTAATGAATGCTCCTGCTACTTTCATGGACTTGATGAATTGAGTATTCAGGCCATTCCTTAATAAGTTTGTGATCATTTTCATTAACGACATCCTAATTTACTCTAAGAGTAAGGAAGAGCATGAAGAGCATTTGAGGATCGTGTTGTAGACACTATAGGATCACTAGCTCTATGCTAAGCTATCTAAGTGTGAGTTTTAGATGAAGTCTATCAATTTTCTTAGGCATATAGTAAGTAAAGAAAGAATTCAAGTTAACCCTATAAAAGTTAAAGTGTTAGCAAGTTGGCCACGACCCACAACGGTTTCAAAAGTATGAAGTTTCTTAGGCATGGCTGAGTGTTATCATAGATTCGTATAGGACTTTGCTAAGATAACAGCCCTATTGACCAAGTTGAGTAGAAACCAAGTTAAGTTCAATGGGGAAGAGTCCTATGAGGAGAGCTTTTAGAAGCTCAAGAAGTGCTTGATATCAGCTCCAGTTTTGGCTTTACCTAAAGGAGAAGAAGGGTTCATCATCTACTGCAATGCCTCACAAGTAAGACTTGGTTGCATCTTAATGCAAAATGGTAAAGTCATTGTCTATGCATCACGACAACTTAAGAGGCATGAAGTGAATTACCCTACTCACGATTTGGAATTGGTTGTAGTAGTGTTCACTCTACAGATCTGGAGACATTACATGTATGGAATGACGTGTGAGATCTACACGGATCATAAAAGTCTTTAGTACATCTTGAGCCAAAGAGACCTCAATCTGAGGCAAAAGAGACAGGTCAAACTATTGAAAGATTATGACTGCTAGATTCTCTACCATCCCAGAAAGGCAAACATAGTAGTGAATGCCTTGAGTCAAAAAACAATGGGAAGCCTAGCCTATGTGACTATGCGAAAGAGGCCGATAGTAAAGGAGCTAAAGGGATTGTTTAGCCTAGGTTCGAGGCTAAAGATTAGAGAATCAAGAGATTTAGTGGCTCATTTTTAAGTGAAGTATAAGCTAATGGAAAAGATAAAGACTTCACAAGATAAGGACCCACACTTGGTTAAGTTAAAGGATGAGACCGAGAAAGGGAAAATTTGGGATTTTGAGGTAGTCAATGGGATTCTAAAGTGTGGAAATAGGATATGCATGCTTGATGTAGAGGGATTAAGGGAAAGGATATTGAAGGAGGCACATTAGACACCTTACTATGCTCATCGTGGAACTACCAAGATGTACTATGATGTGAAAGCTAACTATTGGTGGCCTAGATTGAAGAAGGATGTGGCTAAGTTTGTAGGATCCTCCTTGACTTGCCAGCAAGTCAAATACAAACATCAATGATCCTTTGGATTGCTACAAGAAATTGAACTACCTAAATGGAAGTGGGACCGCATCACTATGGACTTTGTAATTGGTTTACCTAGAACCTCCAAAGGATATGACTTTGTGTGGGTCATAGTGGACAGACTTATAAAGTCTACTCATTTTCTAAGAGTTAAGACCACATGCTCTATAGCCTAGTATGCATAGTTGTATATGGATGAGATCATGAAACTGCACAAAGTGCCGATTTCCATCATCTTAGATTGAGGCACTCAATTCACTTCTAGATTCTGGCAAAAGCTACAAGAAGCTTTAGGAACACAACTAGATTTTAGTATTGCATTTCACCCTCAAATGGATGGATAGTCTAAAAGGACAATTCAAACATTGGAGGACAAGTTAAGAATATGTGTCTTAGACTTTAGTGGTAGCTGGGATAAGTACCTACCTCTGATAGAGTTTGCCTATAATAATAGTTATCACTTGTCCATCGGCATAGCACCATATGAAGCAATGTATGGGAGGAAATGTCGTTCTCCAGTTGGTTGGATTAAACTTAGAGACAAGTATATAGAGATGTTAGAATTGCTTAAGGAGACTACCGAAAAGGTACCTTTGATTCAAGAGTAGCTGAAAATGGCTTTCAGTTGGCAAAAGAGCTATGCAGACCCTAAGCGAAAGGATGTTCATTTTGCTGTGGGAGATCACATTTTCTTGAAGGTTTCCCTAGTGAAAGGTGTCATGAGATTCAGCAAGAAGGGAAAGTTATTGCCTCACTTCATCGGTCCTTTTGAAATTTTGGATAAGGTTGGAGAAGTATCTTATAGACTTGCCTTACCTTAACTATAGCTCATATACATCCCGTGTTTCACAACTCGATGTTAAGAAAGCATGTATCAGATCCATCTCATGTCTTGTCACCTTTGAACATCACCATAGATGAGCAATTTTCCTATGAGGAGTTACCAATAGCCATAGTGGATCAACAAGTGAAGAGGATAAGAAACAAGGATATACCTATGATTAAGGTCCAATAGCGAAATCATGGGATAGATGAGTGCACTTGGAAAGCTTAGGAGGAGATGCGATAGAAGCATCCTTAGCTTTTTGAGAATGCTTGAGTAAGTATTTAACAATATGATTTCATAAAGTTCAAGAATGATTTGAAGGTAGGTTGAAACTTTTGAAAAGAATTATGGAAGTTGTATGATTTTACTTTTTGTAGCATGAATCATGGAAAAGAGCAAGTCAAGCTTTTCTTGTCATTTGAGATTAAAGAGACTCTTAGAGTGACACTTAATTAGTTTGACTTGATGAACACTGACTGCACTGGCTAAAACAAAGAGCCTTTAGGAATGGCTAAAGGGCTAGTGGAAGAAGACAACTAGGGGATCATGGTCCCAAATGAGAGAGAAGAATGTGAAGGTCGAAAATGTGAAGGATTATGCCTTAGCTTTTTGAGCTAAGCGATGAGACAGATTGACAACAAATGATAATGTTCTTTGGAAGACATGCCTCTATTATAGGATAAGAGTGTAGAAGATACTATAACCTTAGAGAATGAACCTTTAGTAAGGAAGGATGCCTTTGGAGACATAAAACAACATGGATTGATTGAAGATAATTTGACAACTTCATACGTGAGAGAAGATGACTTGGATGAGATTTCTCTCTCTCTCTCTCTCTCTCTCTCTCTTTCTTAGCTCTAACTTTTGCCTAAGCCACCCTTTTGGGTTTTCAACTTAGCGAGCTTATATTGATGAACTTTGGTAGAAAATATTCCACCATGATTTGCTGCTTTGAGGGGCTCTGACCTTTGAATTCTGGGTTTGACAAAGGTCTTCTTTGAACTTGTCACCCCTTGTTGAAGTACATCATTTGATTACCCAATATGCAATAAGTAATTATATTTACTCACTTTTTGTGCTTCAACTATCTTGATCTTCTTTGATTAGGAGTTGGTGAAGTGATTGTTGATTCGAGAGAATGAGGACACCTCAAATTCTGATTTATGCTAATTGTGGTGGATTTAATTAATCACTCGTCCATCTCTTTTTTTCTCTTTTTTTTTTTCAAGGCTCATCCATGTCGGACAAGGAAGATAAGAAACTTAATGCATAAATAATGAAAAGAAAATATAGATGCATTACCATAAAGGAAACTTTATTATAAGATGTCGAAAAGAAACTGTTATGGTTAACGAGAATATAGGAAAAAAATAAAGACGATAGACTCTGACTCAGATTTTGAGATTTGGACTTGGACTCAGGTTTAGACTTAGAATTCAATGTCAGACAGGTTAGATTAGTTGAACTTAAACTACTCCATGACATGCCTTCTAGGTTGGTGTTGAGTCAGATCTACATTCCTCATCACTATTCAGGTTGGTGTTGGAGAATTCAGCTTGAAATGAATTACTTTGGATGCAATCTTCAACCTTTGATGTAGTTGCAACCAAAGCTTTGAAGATGGGCAGGTATTATGTTAACAAGTGGGCTCGATAGGTCGGGAGTAGATTCTTGACAATGATATCTACTTGTTCTTACTTAGTTGGCCTGTTTACCCTTTGAGCAGCTTTAGCCCTCTGCCTAGTAAGGAACATAGAGAAGGACTCATCTGAAAGTTGCTTTATGGTTTCTAAATCCCTTCTTGTAATGTCCACTTCAATATTGTAGTAGTATTGTTCAATAAATGCCTTGCAAACGTCCTCCCAAGTCTGTTTTTGGGTATCATCCAAGTTAATAAACCATTTTAGGGCAACATCAGTAAGGGTTTGATGAAACTGATGAGCAAGAGCTCGTTGTTGATGCCAAAGGGATGCATTGCCCCCACGTACATCTTTAAATGGATCTTAGGGCAAGTAGTACCATTAAATCTGTCTAAATTTGACATTTTGAACTTTGATAGAACTCTTGCATAAGGAAATAAGCTTAGGGAGATTGTATCAACCAGGTCCTCTTTCTTCTTCATATTCTTCAGCATTTTTTCCATGTGTTCCACTTTTTCTATGAAGGCTTTGATTTCAGGGTTGACTTCCTTCTCTTGGAAAGGATCCACGGGTTGGGAAGTGAGAGCAGGGTGAAATTTGGTGGTTGACTTGTCATCGATTGAAAAGGTGAGTTATTTCTGAGGAATTTAGGTGATGGAATAGGTAGTGGTGGGATGGTGTCAGTGTTTGCAGGCTCTTTATCTTTAGAATTAGCTATGGAAGTGGACCCATAAACAGGATAAAGAGCGGGTTTTGGGTCTGATTTGAGTAGTTTTGGGTCAGTTGAGCTTTCGGCTAGGGAGGTCTGTTCCATTATGGTGTGAACATCTTCTATAATGCCCTTCCTTTAGGCTTTGAGCTGGTATTGAAAATAGGCATCTTGCCTCTTCATCAAGGTCTCTTATTGTTCAGAGAGCTTAGGAAGAAGCTCGTCAAAGATTTCATCAACTCTGATAGTGGTGATTTCAGCTCCAGCAATAGACATCTTGTCAACCTTTGAAAAGGAATAGGAACTGGTTTAGTATCAAGCTTTGGAAAAAAGGGTTATGGTGAGGTATGAAAAACCAAAGACCTTAGGCTTATTGACAATGGACGACAATGTCTTACGGTTAGGTTGACGGTGTATGGGTAAAGATGAGGGTAGAGATGTATGATGTTAGCTAGGTAGGTATTTAGCTATGGGAGCTAGCTCAAATTTTAGCTTTAGGTGGCTAGGTCAAATTTTAGCTTTAGGTGGCTAGGTCAAATTTTAGCTTTGAGTAACTAGGTCAGATTTTACCTTTAAGTAGCTAGGCTAGATTTTAGCATTAAGTGGCTAGGTTAGAATTTAGCTTTAAGTAATTGGGATTATGATTTATGAATGGTTTACCATGGGTTTAAGGAAAGAGTGACCATGGGTTTTTTGATTGGGCTATAGATGTACTATGGATTTAGATGTTAGGTGGACTATAGGTTTAGTGATAGTTAGCTAATGGGTTTGATTAGACTAGATCATAGGCTTAGATGGGCTATGGGTTTGGATAGTACTATAAAAGATGAAACCAAGTCAGCGTTTAGTTTGGGTAAGGATTGTGGATAAGAATGAAGCTAGGTCAGTGTTTAGTTTGGGTAAGGATTATGAAAGATGAAACCTAGGTCAATGTTTAGCTTGTAGAGCTAAGGCAGTGTTTAGCTTGGATAGGGATTGCAAAGAGATGAAAGCTAGGTCGGTGTTTAGCTTGTAAAGCTAGGTCAGTGTTTAGCTTGGATAAAGATTATGGATAAGGATAAGGGCACCATAGATGGGTTTATTTTTACCATGAGTTTGACATGGGTTTGGATAGGACTGAACCATGGATTCAGATGAACCATGAGTTTTGAATTTTGACTATGGACTTAGGTGAACCATAAGTTTTGGGTATTGACTAGGGGTTTAGGTGGACTATGGGCTTTAGGTGTTGACCATAGGATTTAGGTGTTGACCATGGGTTTAGGTGGACCATAGGCTTTAGGTGTTGACCATGGGTTTAGGTGGACCATGGGATTTAGGTGTTGACCATAGGTTTAGGTGGACCATGGGCTTTAGGTTTTGATTATAGGTTTAGGTAGAATATGGGCTTTAGGTGTGAAGATGTTTGGATAGGTTTTTGACTCTTTACAAGGTTTAAGATATGATGCATGTATGCATGAATGAAAAGGTTTCATGATAATGACATACCAAGTTTAGTATTATAGTGCATACAATCCTAAAGGAAGGTTCTATGAGTCATTACATGAAAGGGTTAGGGTGGTTTAAAGGGAATCCATCATACTAGAGATGCGATATACTTAACCACATGTGAGACAAGGAGCCTCGCATGGGTCCAATGGTATGTGTATACTTGTTACACCTTTAAAAGGATTAGAGGATACATCATGGGTGAGATGATTTCACTTTGGCAAGCAAACCTAAAGAAGGTTGCCCACTTGATGTTACTTTCTATCCTTTGTTTTCCTAGGAAGCTAGGATTTTTTGGACAAGGAGTCTGATGTAGTGATGCATAAAAAGAGTTATTTTGCATTAAAGCCAAACTCATTATTTACCAAAAGTAATCCACTTTATCTTTTATTTGAAAAAGATTTTGAAGTCCCTAGTGGAGTCGCTAATTGTGAGGCCTCACCTAAGCACCGGTCCGATCCACTGAGGGGATCAAAATACTCTTCGAGAGAAACTCTACTATTGGAACTCGCTGTGAGTTGAAGAAATTGAGAGTTTGCAATTTGGAATTTATGGAAGAGAGTTGCCACTTTAATATGCTTATTTTAATTGGGAAAATCAAAGAAAACCCAAATTGATTGACTCCAAAAATGTTTTGATTTATTCGAATAGAAAATGTGCTAATCCCCATTACTGGCTGCTTTGCTTTGCCCTTTACTCTTTCACTTGTTTTCTACTCCCTTTCTGCTCATTCAACTCTTTTGGCATTGTGTCATGCCTCTATAAGCTTAGCTTTATCTATGAGCTTGGCCATGGCGGGGAAATTGATAGCTACCAAGACATTATAAACGGGAGCAATCAATCCTCGTCGAAATTGATCGACCCTACTTGCTTTAGTAGGTACTATATGAGAGGCATATTTGTTCAGACATTTAAATTCTCAATCATACTCTGATATAGACATTCTAGGCTTTTGCTTCAATTGCTCGAATTAAAGGGCATGGTTTTGCCTTATCCCTTCAGTTAGGAACTCATCCATTAATCTTTGCTTAAATTCTACCCATATAGGAGGTCGTCTCCATATAGCTAATCCTCAATCTCCCTCTAGAAACATTCCCATGTATTCTTTTTAAGCTGTAGCCCCACTAGTTCAATTAGCTTTTCATCAAAGCATGATAATCTCTGAGCTATTTTATCCAATTCCTCTAAAAACTCTTGGGGATCTTCCCCTTCTTCTCCTTTAAACTAAGGGTGTTTCATCTTTTTAAAGTCATTCACTGAAACTCTTTCTTTTGGTAACATTCTTCTTCGAACACGGCATGGCACCCTTGGCGAGAAAGGAGGAATATTCTCAACTCTAGGAATGGGTGGTGCCACAAGTGGTGGAGGCAATGGAGCCATTTCCTGCCTTCATTTTAATTGTTCAAGTTGTCGCCTTAGGTCTTGGTTCTCTTGCATCAATGCGTCTATGTCTTCTAGCAATCCTCATTCTCTAGTATCTACTGTGTGTTGTCTTGATTGGGATAACTCCTTATCATTATCTTTTACAGATGCAACATTAGATGCCGCATCTAGAGCGATACTCTGGGCTTTTTGAGATCTTTGTCTCTCTTATTTTATCCTATGAGATAACATGTATGCCACAAATTTGATAATACCTTTCTTTAGTTCATCTCATATATATCTCAATACATAAAATATATATGAATTATTTGCAGCCACACTGACTACTATTGATTATCATCTTTCATTTTACAATCTTACTCATTCATAACCTCTAACAATTATGTATAAACATATTATTCAATAATGTCACATATCATTTAACAATTCATTTACACATATTATAAACCAATTCATCAGCTCATGGATACCTTTCATAATACAACCAAGGAAGCATACAATATAAGGATGTAATTCACCTTTTCAATGGTCCCACTATAAGGGTATGAATGAAGAAATTTAAGGAAGCACTACATGGAATGATCTCACTACAATTTCTAAAATACAAGAATAGATCATTCATTAAAATAGGGATTCAAAATATATATGAATGTTTGATGTCAATAATCTAAATGGAGGAAGGCTAAAACATAGAGAGTCAAACATGGCTACAAGTAGAAATTTCACAAGTTTTGAAAACTAAATGCAGGCTCCAACATGGCCAGGAACACACCCATATTCCTAAGCGTGTTGGCTACTGCCTAAATCCCTCTAATTACCAAACCTAACATGGCTAGGAACATGCCCATGTTCTTGGGCATGTTGGCTTTTGTAAAATTTATTTTTATTTTATGATTTTCACTACTTTTAATGTTTTTGGACCCTAAACCTATAATATTTAGTATCCTAACTCAGTTGTGACTTATTATTTATTTAGGAACCAATTTCTAATTAGAAAACTCCAATCTTTGTCTAAGAAAATTCTCTAATCCATGCTAAGTTAGGGTTGAACTTCCCTATATAAACTCAACCAATCATATGTAAAAAGAGAGTGGACTTTTGGTCAACTAAATTCAATTTTCTATCTTCCATTTAACAACTACACATCATATGTATATAAAAAGATTTATATACATTCCATCGGTTATCTTTTATATTAGACTATCCATTACATATACATACATGTCAACAGTTTCACCAAAATCCTAACCAAAATACATTTATTCTTCTCCTATTTTTCTCAATTCCTTGAACCCCTTTCACTATTTTCGGCTTCACTTTTCCCAGGACCCACATGTCTATGGCTTATGGACAATAATGAAGGTGATAGCATACACCTCCTAATAGGACATCTTTCCTCTTAATGATCCAATCTACCACAAGCTACACATAGATCCTCAAGGAATCCGGACATAACATCTCGGAGGGCTAGGATTAGTTCTGCTCTCGGGTTTTGTGCATATGCCTAATTGGGCTAACTCCCATTTCATATTTCTTAGCACCCTTCTTAATTTTCATACTTTCTCAACATATGAAGTTCCCTCATTACTTCATCATATTGTGCTTTCATTCTTACTACCTTAACGTGGTTAAGATCCTCCATTAGATCCGTTTCTTCAAGTTCAGGCGGAGCAGCTGAAGCGGCATCCGATACTTCCCTTTCATTAATAGAATTATAGATTTATGGCATCTACATCCAAAATAAAGCAATATAACACAACAATACAATAAATAATAATGCACATGTAAATCACAAAGATGAAAGAGTAACTTAACATAAATGGTTAATGCAGATCTAACTTAACAATACAATTAGACAACAAGAAGATTTCCTATGCGCCATGGTTTAACCTATAGTTCATATAGTTATTAGGCCTAAGTAAGACTTAAACCTAGCTCTGATACCAACTCTATCACAACATAATTTTTGGGTTATGACTGTCCTAGAGTTCAAGGAGACATAAGGTAACCTAAACCAACAGAACAACATTAATCCTAATATTATTTTACATATTCTGTTATTACTATCCATTCATTATTACATTAACCATTCATTTATAACCATTATACTTTAGTGCCATCTCATGACCATGAATAGAACATCATTCATAAATGTTGACAAATACTATCCATACATTCTTACTTGCTATCATAGGAATATATACATAACAAATATTATCAATTGTTTACATTACTCTCCAACACAAACAGACTTTAATACTAAATCTGTAAACAATACAAAACATAGCACTTTTAACAAGTCCTAAGCAAAGAAGCGTAGCTCGGAATTCACCTTGCTAATGAATCACCCTAACCTGGAAAATTTTAAACAACTCATTTTTTCTTTGGATATGCCCAAGCACACGGGCATGTGTCTGGGCATGCTGCTCTATGTGCTAAAATTGAATTTTCAATTTTTGAGAACATGCTCATGTACTTGATTGTGTTCTTAGGCATGTAGCTTGTTATAAGAAAATTTTAATGTTCACATTTTACCATTATGAGTGCTTAGTGGAACATGCCTCTATACCTGGGTATCTATCTGGTTGTGTAGCCCTCTGCCTCCAACCAAATTAAAGCCTTTTCACCTCCATCATTTTTTTTATGTATAACTGTAAAAATAATACTTAGCCAAAGATTAAATTAACTAAAATAAAAACAAGCAAAAAACAAACAAAATTAAAGGAAATTAAACAATGGGTTGCCTCCCATTTTGTGCTTTTTTAACATTGTATTAATTAGACAGTCGAGAATGATTTCTCATTTCAAAGCTTGGAGATGAAGTATCTCCTTAGCACTATCCATCTCTCCCCTAAAATGGAGCTTTAATCTTTGCCCATTCACCTTAAAGTCACCCTTTTCAGGATGAGTAAGCTCTGTAGCTCTATAGGGAAAGACTTGTTTTACTATAAACAGTCTTGACCATCTAGATTTCAGCTTACCAAGAAAGAATCTAAGTCAAGAGTTGTATTACAAAACCCGATCTCCCACATGAAACTCCCAATTTTGCTTGATGCGAGCATTATGCCATTACTTAGTTCTTTCCTTGTACATTTGAGCATTGTCATAAGCTATCAATTTCCATTCATCTAGCTCATTAACCTGCAAAATTCTCTTTTGGCCTGTAAGAACTAGATCAAGGTTAATCTGTTTAATAGCCCAATATGCTTTATGTTCAATTTTAATAGGTAGATGACAAGCTTTTTCATAAACCAACCTATAATGTGTAGTTCCTAAGGGAGTTTTAAATGCAGATCTATAAGCCCCATAAAGCGTCATCTAATTTTTCAGACCAATCTTTTCTAGACTACTCTATAGTTTTTTCAAGAATTCTTTTTAACTTCCTATTTGTATTTTCCACTTGGCCACTTGTTTGAGGATGGTAACGGGTAGCTAACCTATGTGTAACACCTACTATTTTAAGCACTTTTTCAAGTTGTGTGTTATAAAAGTGAGTTCCCCTATCACTAATTATTGCTTTTGGTGTGCCAAACCTAGAAAACAATTTCTTTAAGAGCTTAACTACAACCCTAGTCTCATTCTTAGGTAAAGCTTAAGCTTTAACCCATTTTGAAACATAATCAATAGCCATAAGAATGTATTTGCTACCAAAGGAATTAGGAAAAAGTCCCATGAAGTCAATGCCCTAAACATAAAAAATTTCATAAACAAAAATACCATTTTGAGGCATTTCATCACTAGAAGAGATATTACCTGAACTTTGACAACGATCACACCCTTGTACATAGCGATATCTATCTTTGAACAATGTAGGCTAGTAGAAACATGATTCAAGAACTTTTTATGCAATTCTAATTAGCCCTAAATGCCCTCTAGCTGGTCCTTTGTGGCAATGAGTCAATATACTTATGGTTTCTGGGCATGCCACACATCTCCTTATGACCCTATCAGCATAAACTTGAAACAAGAAAGTATCCTCCCAAAAGTAATATTTTAAATTAGCAAAGAATTTCTTCTATTATTGAAATGTGAATCCTTTTAGGAGTATCCTGGCAGTAATATAATTTACAAAATCAACAAACCAAGGAATTTCAGAGTTAAGAGTACTTACCTTACTTACCATGATGCACAATTACTCATCCAAAAAATTGTCATTGATATCCTTTTCCATCAGCTTTTCCAAATGAGGATTCTTAAAGGAGGAAAGATGATCCACTGTAAGGTTCTCCATGCCTTTCTTATCTCGAATCTCCAAATTAAATTCTTACAACAACAACACCTATCTAATCAACATTGGCTTAGCATCTGATTTAGATAAGAGATAGCATAGAGCCGAGTGATCTGTACACACAATTACTTTGGACAAGATCAAGTAGGATTGAAACTTGTTAAAAGCAAATATTATGGCTAGCATCTCTTTCTCTGTAGTTGTGCAATTCTCTGGAGAATCAGTTAAGGTTTTGTTAGCATAATAGATAGGTTGAAAGTGCTTGTCTCTCATTTGCCCTAAAACCACACCAATTACACAATCACTTACATCACACATCAACTCAAAGGGTAAGTTCTAATTCGGTGCTACTATAATAAGTGCATTAATAAGCTTCTGCTTCAAGGTATTGAAAGCATATGGGCACCCATCATCAAATAAATACTCCACATCCTTCTTAAGTAGCTTGGTTAAGGGCCTAGCAATCTTTGAAAAATCCTTGATGAATGTTCTATAAAAGCTAGCATGTCCTAGGAAACTCTAAATTGCCTTAACTGAAGTAGGTGGTGGAAGCTTCTGAATTGTTTCAATATTTGCTCGATCCACCTCAATTCCCTTATTTGAGATTTTGTGCCTTAACTTAATACCTTCTTGCACTATGAATTCATGGCATCTACACCAGCAATCAAACAATATAACTTAACAACAATACAATAACATAATAGCACACACACATAATCATAAAAATGGTAAGATATCTTAATTCATGATTGACATAAATCTAACCTTTCACTTAATCATCAACAACATGTTTAAGAATTCCCTATTCTCCATGGTATGACCTATAATTCATACACTTAATAACTCTAAGTAAACTTAAATCTTTGTCCCTGATAGCATCTCTATCATGACCTAAAATCTACGTTGTGACTGTCCTAGACTTCAGGGAGACATAAGGTCACCTAAACCAGTAGAACACCAAGGTTTATCCTAATCTTTAGCTTATCTTATTAAGCCATCACTTCCAAGATCAAAACTAATGCGTCATTTCCAATTCCCAAGAACTATTTACACTAAAATATTTTATGCAATATACATGTCTTATACCATGCTTGAAAATAGAATAACATTCTGGGATATTCATAAATATCATTCTTACACTCATGCCTAATGTCATAGTTATACATATACTTAATACATGTTATCAAGTATTTATACTCGTTTTTACACAAGATACTCGTACACACTATGCCTCTAGTCACTATGGAGCTCTAACTTGTAAGCCTTTAAATTGACACAAATTTATCTCCACAAAATCTTAGCATGTTCTAAGTTTAGAAGCATCACTTGGTTTACCTTGCTAATGAAACACCTTAACCTAGAAAAATTACAAATAACTACATAGTAAGATAAGCTCAGTGAGTACCAAATAATATAATGCAGAAGCAAGTAATATAAATGGTCATCATGAGGTTTACGGGATAACAATGGAGTGATATTATCCAAAATTGGCTATATTGAACTTTGGGTCAACTTTAGCAGAAATAGAGATGACTTGGAAGCAGAAAGCTTTCCACACTTATAAGTTGTAAAGTGGAGGCATAAGCCATGCTCACTCACAAATATCACATTACGTAAGACTGATAAGTCTTACGGTTAGGCGTTCCCCCCTAACAGAGGTTGGGTAATCTTGCCCTACCCGGAGGCTTTACCAAGTGCACAAGGTTTGGTGTTTTCCCACACCAAAAAGGGTTTTAGCTTAGTCGTGGGTATTCATGTAGGGCACATCTAAGTTGGTATCAAGTAGTTGATAACAAGTAATTGATATATCAATCATTTGGTACAATATGATATCAATGCATAAGGTTTTTCATGCCCAAACTATTCAATAGGAGAAATTTAGAATTCAAAGGTCACATTTCCTAGTCAACACATATACAATACTTCTCTTTTTAGTTATGTATCAAGAGTAGCATTTCAATTGATAGTAGCAAATAATGTGGCACAATTACATTGTATTATAAAGTGCTCACTTTTACTCCTTTACTCCCAATGCCTATTACGCTTGGTCAATTAAAGTTCCTTATGACCTCTAGCAACCTCTTTGCCCTTGCCTTGTACTTCTACACCCATCACATTTCAAACACACAACAATTAGCAACCAATAATAGAAATATATCAATTGTACTATACTCATTTTGATTTTATACTAGATTTTCCCTCAATCACATGCTTGTAAGCCTAAACCTTGAATTCACAAATCATTCTATAACCCTAACTTGTTCTATCTAAGTTCATCTTTGGGAAAATTCTAAATTCTTTAACTATTCCCTAATTTAATTATGATAACTTGAAATTGACATAGTATATAACACATATAGCCACCTAATCACCACCACATAGTATTACAACACCAAATTCTTCCTTTAACCATATTCATGCTTCAAAGCTTTCCAAAGCTTGAATCATGTTCCCAAAGCTTATTCACCCCTTTTTTAAATCAATTCCCATCATCTAAGATTATTCAAAAACACATTCTAGGCATCATTAATTCATGTTGGCCAAACCTCCCTAGATGATGCACAAACTATTTTTCCACACAATCTTATCACCAACATCCACTTTAAAAAATATAAAAGAAAGGATAGATGTAATTCCTCAGTTTGATTAGTGTATCTTGTTAGAACTCTTGAAGTATTTAGAAATGGAGGGAATTCTTCTTTTATAAATAATTTTAAGTGTAGAGAAAGTAAGAAAAATGAGTTTCTCAACATAAATTTTCTTATATATACGATGGATTGGAAGGTGAGGATTTTCCAAGCTAAATCCAGTGGTTAGGTTTTACTCTTAATAAATGGCTATGATGGTGTCAAGGTGGAGGGCCAAGATTCTCTCTACAATGGTGAGAGTCATCCTAAAAGGCTGGGTGGTCTAATGGAATTTTGACTCATATGGGAGGAGCATCAAGAGGTTTGGTTGATGAAGTATTTGACTTGGTCAACTTTGGTGACTAAAAAAACTACACTACAAAGGCTTATGCTCTACACAACCATGTTTATTGACTTGGGACTTCTATTTTGCTCACAACCTAAATGAAGTATCTTTCTTAGGCCTATGGTTGGCCTTCCTATGTTGGGTTGGGCTCCCAATACATCAAGGCCCATTAACTAGCCCATAAGACTAGAATAGCTTAAAAGTTTTCCTATACAAGTCCTTCCCATACCTTTCATTGTAACTTCTCAAATTGCATCATTTAACTTCCATACCCACTATTTTAATTGTCATATAGATTCTACTTTAATCATTAGAGCACACTAAAATTTCATACTAGGAAAACATCACATATTATGTCTTACAACTGCTACCCATTTCCTTATCATTCACATATCATCCTATCATTCAAAAGTCTAGTTCTTTAATATCATTTGTAACCAAAATGAGTATTAAACTTCCTAGATGTTACATCAATATGCTCAAATGCCTTGCTCTTCATTAATGGCTCAGTAGCTTCAAGATAGGCTAAACGCTCAATGGTCTCAGGTGTCTCAATATCTTCCTGTCCTTGCATAAGGCACAACTCCAAAGGATCTTTATGAATAATGTTAGAAATAAAATGCATAGTCTCAAGATTAGTTGCATCATCATAAGCATCCACATCTTTAAGTGCAAGTGGGTGCTTCATAGTGTTGGATATTTGCAAAACCATTTTGCTCATTCCCTACCCTAAGTATCAATAATAGCTCTAGTAGTAGCTAAAAATGGTCTTGCTAGGATAAGTGACACATCAACATCCTCATCAATATCCAACAAAATCCATAAGAAATATAAATTCACCAACCTTCACTAACACATCCTTAACTATACCTTTAGGGTAAGTGATAGATCAATCAGCTAATTGAATACTCATGCATGTTGGCTTAGGTTCACCTAGACCTAATTTTGAATATTTTGTGGGGCATAACATTAATGCTAGCCCCTAAATTAGCCAATGCTTTATTAATATCCAAACTACCTACAAGATAAAGGATAGTAAAACTCCCTAGATCCTTAAGCTTTTCAGGTAGCTTCTTTTGGATGATTGCTGAACACTCCTCAGAAAATTGAACTATAGACACCTCTTTAAGTTTCCTTTTATTGGAAAGTAGCTCTTTAAGAAATTTAACATACTTCAGCATCTGTGAAAGAGCTTCCACAAAAGGAATGTTAATGTGTAATTATTTAAAGAGTTAAACTTACCAAATTGTTCATCCATTTTGTCCTTCTTCAACCTCACAGGATATGGAATGGGTGGTTGGAACTCCTTAACCATAGGTGTAGGATATGCTTTCTCTTTAACTTCCTTGACTTTGGTGCCATCATCCTCAACTGCCAATTTCACATTTTGCTTCTCAGGAGCCTCCAATTCTTTACCACTCTTTAATATAATGGCTTTGAGTTGCTCTTTAGTATTAGTTTTAGTATTGCTAGGTAAATTACCTTGAGATCTCTCAAATAATGCTTTTGCAATCTGCCTAACCTGATTCTTTAGATTATGAATAGAAGCCTATAGATTCCTTAGAGCTATTTCTATGGTTTGAAATCTAGTCTCCGAAGCTGCAATGAATTTTCCTAACATCTTGTAATACCCAAATATTTAATAACTTATTCTAGTTACTAACGATGCTAAAAGACTAGATCTTTGAATGTTAGCATAGAATAGAAATGAAAGGGAATTGGTTAGGAACCTTTTGATACTATTTAAATTATTTGCCTAGTATATGATCTTATTATGACTAACTATGCTTTAATGAATCAAACAGAATTCATATGACAACTAATAATATATGTAAAGAAGTTAGAGAACATAAAATTGAAAGTTATAGTGAAAGGAAAGAAAGGAATTTAAAAAGAAATTTCTAAGTATATTATGGGCCTATAAGCTTCTTAATGGGCCTTGAAATAACAAAGACCTATGCCCAATATAAGGAGTGTAGCCCATTGACCCCAAGAGTTAATGAACATCAAAGCTTATGAATTAAAAAAAATTTGGCCCAAGACAATAAGAATATGTTGTAGAGAAAGAGTTATAAATTTTGACCAACTAGCCATCAAAAATTGACCAAGTCAAAATTCTAAACCAAATTGAACTCTCATCTTCTCAACACATGAGTCTAGATTCATTTTGAGCACTCTAACACCACATGATAAACATCACCATTGTAGAGAGAATCCTAGCCATCCAACTTGATCCAATCTTAGCCATTCATTAAGATTAAATCTTAACCATTGGATTTAACTTGATTAAATCCTCACTATCCAACCTAATATATATATAAGTAAATTTTATGTCATGAAATAACATTTAGCCTATCTCTTATCACACCCTAATTTTAGAGATATGACGGTCTTAGAACATAGGAGACATATGGTCACCCATGCCTATATAACCCAGTCATGCATAAGAAAACATTGCCTAGGATCATACCAAACTCATGCATTAACTTAATTAGACCATTTATAAGAAAAATCTTAAGTTGTGGAAGAATAGTTAAAATATACTTTAAATACAATCCATAAGAAAAGAAATAATTAAGACTCCAAATGAATTATCAAATGAAAAATATTTCAAAATAAAACTCCTAAAATAAGAACTCCTAGAGCGTTTAGAGACTCATTATAATTTAAAATAGTAATAAACTTTGACAAGAAAATTTCCCAAGCGGAGTAGGTTGCTTGAGTGGTCACCTTGCCCCCTTAAAATGCTCACCTGAAACCACACAAGGAAAAGGGGTGAGATAGATGATCTCAATAAGTAAATAATAAAACTTGTAAAACAACACATGTCCCTTTATAAGGGTTCGAGGTTCATAAATCATGGTTTGCAAATGAGTAAGGTTCACAGAAATCAACTTATAACTTGTAAAGAGTGACGACTATTGCCTTATTCACTTAAAGAAGAGGTGGCATCATACCAAATTCCAACTTCCAACTTGTAACTTGTAAAGAGTCATGAAACTAATTAGGCTTCACAGTTAGAATTGCCCCTTGTAGCTGAGGTAGATACACTACCCCTATTCATTGGGTTAAGATCATGTGCACAGGTACCAATGATTACTTGCATCGGCACGAGGATTTTTGCATAAAGGGTCACAGATACCATAGCTAGAGCTAATGGCAATCACTTATAACAATAGCATTGAAGAATGTAATCACATGTAACATAATAGCAATAGCAATTTAACTTGTTAAACAAAAGATAAATAACAGTATGTTTCCATAAAGAAAGTAAGGTAAGGCAACAATTCACAAAGGTTCTTTATTATCATTGAATAATTAAAAAAATGGTTTTGGACCAATTGTCCTTTAGTAACCCAAGCTTAACAAAGGAATCATAAAGTCATAATTAAAAATAGAAAAGAACTTAGATTTCAAGATTCTCAAAGATTCACTTAACTTGATAACTTGTACTTGTAACATAAACATAATGTTTACTCACCTTGTGGTTCCTTTGCTCCTAGTCCTTGTAGCCCTTTGAACTTCTACCACTCCTCAAGCTCTAATATAATATTTAATTCAACACTTAGCATTTGCTTAACATCATGCTATCCTATAACAATCCACACCCACCCTAGGAGTTTTCATGACCAATTACTTGAATTTAGAGCTATTATGGCTAAGTGTATGCTTTTAGGGAAATTCATGTGTCATGTGATTGATGAGTATGTGGCATATTAGATGAGTTATACTATGTATAATATGAATTATTATTATGGAATAAGTGATTTATATGAAATGCATATGCATAACATAATTTATTTCATATAAAGTGAATTTTCATGCATAAAGCGATTTTTAAGCATAAAATGATTTTTATGAGCATTTTAAAATATTTTTAAATAAATATTTTGGAGGAATTTTAATGAAAATAATAAGAAAAATATTTTATTTTTGATTACCTATAATCAGCCCATAAATTAAATAAAAGGCTCAATTTCCCAAAAGCCCACTACACCAAAACACTCCTCACCTAGCTTATTACGGGAAACTTAGAAATTGGCCAAAATCCTAAATATTTAAACCAAAAAGTCAGCTAGACCTAGTAGTAGCAGCCAGAATTCTATTTTCTATCATATTTCTAGCAGAAAATTCTCTCAAAAATAATCTCTCAATCGAAATTCACAAGGTACCTTCAAACCTTGCGATTTCACGATCATTTTCGTAAGTTTTTCTTTCCTTTGAACTTACTATCTAATTTTTTTTATACTAATCATGGGAAAAATATTTTGAACTAAGTATTTACTAATTTCTATTGATAAAATTCAGCCTAGGTGAATTTTTGAAAGAGAAATCAATTTTTCCACCGAAAACACAAATATCTCTATGCGAATCCTCCAAAGGTGAACCCTAAAACTCAAAATTTGAAATTTCATGCATTAACACAAGGAAGGCTACTGATTCTTGTATGATTGTGTTTTAAATATATTTTTGTTGTGTTCAAATGAAAAATATTAATTTAAAACATATTTTTGTATATTATTATAATGATCGGAAAATACCAAAAAGCTAGAGAACTTATGATTTTCACTCTAAACCCTAAAATTGAAATTTTTATGCATATGGATTACCTATGGCTACTGATTTGTACATATTTTGATTTTAAACTGATTTTTGTTATGTTTGGATGATGAATAATGGTTTAAATCATGTGTTTAAATATTACTGTAATAATCAGAAAGTACTAAAAACAAGAAAGATTCATGGTTTTCATCCTAAAACCTAAAGTTCAAAAATTTTCATGCATATATATATATATGGTGCCAAATGGTGCATTAATATGTTCTAAAATGATTTTGTTATGCTTACATGAAAATTTTTGGTTTAAACCATATTTTTGCATATTACTGTAATGAACGAAAAGTGTGAAAAGGAAGAAAATTCATGTTTTTACTTGATTGTATAATTTAGCCTACATTGGGAATTCAATCCCATTGTCTATAATTTTTATATGATATATTTTAATGATTATTGATATGTATATATGAATGACAAATGATTTGACTGCATGTTAGTTGAAGGAATAGCTCTAGACAAGTCTATAGACAAATAGGCATACCTAAGGTTTCCTAACCCTATTACTATGTTGTGAGTGATATGTGTATATGATTAAATGATATGGGAAATAGGTTTTATGATGAATTATTAATGAGTTAATGGGAAATGAGAATGATTATATGAATTGGTCATAAGAGATAAGCATGATACTTGAACGGTTACTTGTTAAGTGGACAAATATGGAAAGTGTTGATTGTACTAAGTTGAAAGTTAAATTAAATTGATTTTAAGATCATGATGTATTGTGTTTAACTTTAGAAAAGTCTTGATTTGAGTTGTTATGTGCTTTCATATGGGCCTATAAAGGCAAAGTATGCAAGACTTTAAATGTCAATATGTTCTGTGCAAGTGATGAGTGCACTTCTAAGTGCAACTCCAAGTGTATGTGAATGTTATATGTGCATAGGATAGTTATGGGATAGGATAGCATGATGTTAAAAAAATACTAAGTATTAAATTAAATATTATGTTAGAGCTTAAGGAGTAATAGAAGTTTGAAAGGAGCTACAAGTACCAGGAGCAAAAGAACGACAAGGTGAGTAAATATTATGTTATTGATACAAGTATAAGCTATCATGATATATGAACCTTTGACATTTTTGAAACCCAAGTTCTTTTCTATTTTCAAATACAATTATATGATTTCTTGTTAAGCTTGGGTTGCCAAAGGACAATTAGTCCAAAGCTATTATTGTTATTCAATGATATGAAAGATCCTTTGAAATTGTTACCTTACTTTACTTTCTTGAATCACACTCTTCTCTTATCTTATCTTTTGTCATGACTTCTATATATTCAAGTGAATTGAGCAAGAGTCTGTACTCACAAGTAAATTTGAGTGAATTGAGCAAGAGTCTTCACTCATGAGTGAATTGAGCAAGAGTCTTCACTCATAAGTAAATTCGAGTGAATTGAGCAAGAGTCTTCACTCATAAGTAATAAGTTTGATTTATGTAAACCTTGCTCATTTGCAAACTATGAACCATGACTGATGAATCATGAACTATATGTTATAAGTTATGGGTCCTTTCTAAGGAATATATATTATTACATAAGCTATATTATGTACTCATTGACATCATCTATCTCACCCCTTTTTCCTTATATGGTTCCAAGTGAGCAAATTTGAGGAGGCAAGGTGTTAGCTCAAGCAATCTACTCTGCTTGGGGAATTTCCTTATCCAAGTCTTTAATTTTCATGCTTCAATGTGATGAGTCTCTAGATGCTCTAGAAGTCCTTATATTAGGAGTTTTATTTTGAAATATTGTTCATTTGATAAATTATTTGGAGTTATAAATGTTATTTCCTTATGGGTTATGTTTAAAGTGTATTTTAACTACTCTTTCACAACTTAAGATTTTCTTACAAATGGTTTAATTAAGTTAATGCATGAGGTTTGATATGATGGGATGTGACATATCCTATCCCATAACTACCCCATGCATATATAACATTCATATAAACTTGGAGTTGCACTTAGAAGTGCACTCATCACTTGCACATAACATCTTGACTTTTAAAGTCTTGCACACTTAGCCTTCTTAGGCTCACATGAAATCACATTATAACTCATATTATGAATTTTCTAAGGTTAAACACAATATATCATAATCTTAATATCAATTCAATTTAACATTCAACTTAGTACTCTTAACACTTTCTGTATATATCAACTTAACAAGTAACCTTGAAGGGTCATTCTTATCTCTTTTGAACAAATCATACCATCCCTCTCATAGTCAATTTAAGATCACTAATTCACTATTAACACATCATAAGACCTATTTCACTTGTCACTTAATCATATACACATATTAATCATAATACAGTAATAGGGTTAGTAAACCCTAGGTAGGCCAAATCGCCTCTAGGCTTGTCTAGAGTTAATCCTTCAACCAACATGCAATTAAATAATTTATCATTCATGTACATATTTCAATAATCATTGAAATATCTCATACAAAAATTATAGACATTGGGATTAAATTCCCAATGTTGGCCGAATACACCCATCAAGGAAAAACATGAATTTTCTTACTTTTTGCACATTCCGTTCATTACAGTAATATGCAAAAACATGATTTAAACCAATATTTTTCATGTAAATATGTCAAAAATAATTTAAGAATATCAACATATGTGAATTGGCACCTCTTGTAATTTTTATACATGAAATTCCAACTTTTGTGTTCTAGTGTGAAAACCATGAATTTTCTTGCTTTTCGTACTTTTTCGATCATTATAGTAATATACAGAAATATGATTTAAATCAATATTTTTCATCTAAACACAAAAAAAAAAAATCAATTTAGAACACAAACACATTCAAATCAGCAGCCCCCCCCCCCCCCCCCCCCCATATATTTATGCATGAAAATTCTAACTTTGACTTTTAGGGTTCACCTTTGGTGGATGTGCGAAGAAAGAGTTGTGTTTTCAGTGGAAAATTAGTTTCTCCTTCAAAATAATCACTTAGGCCAAATTTAATTAAAATAAAAATAGTAAATTGACAGTCCAAAATAGTTTTCTCATGGTTAGTTTCATAAAAATCAAATAGTAAATTGAAAGGAGAGAAAAACTTACAAAAACGGTCATAAAATCTCAAGGTTGAAAGGCACCTTGTGAATTTCAGTTGAGAGAATATTTTTGAGAGAATTTTTTTATAAAAATTATGAAGAATAACAAAATGGTAGCTGTTCCTCTAGGGCTAGCCCAAATTTAGCTATATATGTGTAGGGTTTTGGGAAAATTCTAAGTTTGCCATTAATGAGCTAGGTTAGGAGTGTTTTGGTGTAGTGGGCATTTGGGAAATTAGGCCTTTTATTTAATTTATGGGCTGATTATAGGTAATTAAAAATAAAATATTTTTCTTATTATTTTCATTAAAATTTCTCCCAAAATATTTATTTAAATTTTTTTTTAAATACTCATAAAAATTGTTTTATGTTTAAAAATCGCTTTGTGCATGAAAATTTCAATTTATATGAAATAAATTATTTTATGCTTATGCACTTTATATAAATTAGTTATTTCACCATAATAATTCATATTATTCATATTAGAGCTAATTTAACATACCGCATAATCATCAATCACATAGCACATGGATTTTCATAAAAGCACACACTTAGTCCTAATAGCTCTAAATTCAAGCAATTTGTCATGAAACTCTTAGGATGGGTGTGAGTTGTTACATTTCTACACCAAAGTTTAATAATAAGAAAAGAGATTTCTCAACTCCTATTGCAATAAGAGCTTTAACAAATCAAAGCTAACCAAGGTGAGAAATTATGTTCATCTTTTCTTTTCTATGCTCTAAGGTTGATTTTAGTAATTTGGTTGCCTAAAATCTCTTTTATACCATATGAAGAATTTGACCAACCTAGTGTGAGTAAGATGTAGTCTTGAATGATTTTAGATGAAATATGAAGATTTGACTAAAGAATTAAAGGATCGATGGAAAGATAGGAAGAGAAAACATGAAATACACCTAAGTAACACTAAAAGGAGGATTCAGCCAACATTAATCAATGATCAAGGGAGTGTTCTAAATTCTGATTAAAAACATCTATGGTTATTTTAGATGAAGAAAAATAATTTAGAAGTGTTAGAATGAGTTTTGAGAACATGATTCAAGACTTGGAAACCTTAGAGGCATAAACATAGTTAAAAGAGGAAATTGATGTTCTAATACTAGATTGTGATAATTAAGTAATCATATATATTTTATGTTATGTTAATTTCATGTATTTATAATTAATTTGAAGATTTGATGAGAAATTATGAGTTTTCCCCAAATTTATCATAAGTAGGACAAGTTAGGGTTCATATGAATAAGAGTGAATTGACTCAAATTAATTAGTGCAAATTGATTGCTTAAGTGTTAATTTGATGAATCTACAGTTAATTTATAGTTTGAAAGTGAAATTGATAGTTTTCCCCAAATTCTAGTGTTTATAGAACAATTTGGAAATTTTGAGATTTAGACTTCAAATTATGAAATTGAATGTGGAATTTAGCTTAGAATAGCTTAGAAATAATAATAAGTATAAGTATGTGTAAACACTATTGGTACATCTCTATTATAAGTTAAAGTAATAAAACAAGTATAAGGTATAATTAGTAACACCATTAGTTACTAATGGTTATGTAATTGAAATGTTTTGGGTGTAGAACTTCAAGGCAAGGGCAAGGAAATTGCTTAAGATCATGAAAGACATTAAAATAATCAAAGAACGAACAAACAATAGGAGTAAAGGAAAGGTGAGTACTTAATAATATGATGTAACTATGCCTTTTGCTTTCAACCGTTGCTTGAATTACCATTCCTTGACATATACTTAAAATGACATTTGATGTGGTTGCCTATTGATTGTTGAACCCTTGGAAATTCACATCCTCCTTATATGATATTTGACCATGATGAGCCTTTTGCCTTAGTCCCATGTTATGCTCAATGATGAGAATGATTAATATGTCAAACTATCTTTCATTGATTTCCTATTGTAGATCTTGGATATGTTTTTCATTGATACCTATGAATAAGCAAAAATCCTCTCTGATGTGAGGAATTACATCAGACCTTATGCATTTGGTATAAGCCCATGGCTAGGGTGAGAGTATCCAACCTCAGTTAGGAGGGAACACCTAACTGCAAGGCCCGATCAGTCTTGCGTAGTGTGATGCATGTGAGTGAGCAAGGCTTAGGCTACCACTCTTTAAAATTCATATGTGGGAAGCTCTCTGCTCCCAAGACATTATTATTTTTGCTAAAATACATTCCAAAGTTCTATATAATCAATTTTGATTAACATCACTTCATTGCTACCTTGAATTAATTTGAGTGATGACCTCTTATATTGCCTTTATGTTATGTTATATTATTGTGTACTCATTGAGCTTGTTTCATCTTGTAGTTGTTTATAATTTTCTAAGTCAGGGTGATTCATTAGCAAGGTAAACTCCAAGCTACACTTCTTTACTTAGGACTTGGTAAAAGTGTTATGTTTGTGTTGCTTGTGTCATTTTGAGGATAAACAATCTAGAGCTCCATAGTGACTAAAGACTTAGTATTAAAGTATGTTGTGTTAGAGAGTAATATAAATAATTGATAAAATTTGTTATGTATATGTACTTATGATAGTAGGTAAGAATGTATGGATAGTATTTGTTAATATTTATAAATGATGTTCTATTCATAGTCATAAGATGGAACTAAAATATAATGGTTATAAATAAACTGTCAAAGTAATAATGGGAACGGCTAAAGAATGAATGTGGTTTCAATCTTCGGGAAAATGACCAAATGGAATATGTAAAATAATAATAGGATCAATGGTGTTCTACAGCTTTAGGTGATCTTATGTCTCCCTAAACTCTAGGACAGTCACAGCTTAGAAATTGGGTCGTGACATATCTCCTCCGAATTGCTTTTCTTCTCTTGTTGAGGTTGTGATTGGAATCTAGGTGGAGGTCTCGCATTAGACTAGTTATTCCAAGAGAAATTTGGATGATTCCTCCAACTAGGATTGTAGGTATTGCTATATGGATTATTATGCTGTCTTGGTGTATTACCACACAGTCCACTTGCTTAAGCTTGGCAAAATTATTCCCCATCTGGCAGTCTTGACTTTGATAACCTCCTCCACACCACTCATAATACATGACCTAAGCAAGTTTAGCTTATAAGGCTAAGGTATCAATCTTTTTGTTTATAGCCTCAAGTTGAGCTACCAAAGCTACCACATGATCCACTTGATAAACACTAGTAGTCCTGTTTCTTTCTTGATCTCTAGTGGGTTGCCATTGGTAGTTAGTAATGGCCATGTCCTTTATCAAATCCCTAGCTTGCTTTGGTGTCTTATTATTAATTAAATCCCCAACAGTTGCATTGATTGCTTGCTTACTTGCATAATTCAAAACATTATAAAGAGTTTGAACTTACAGCCAAAGTGGTAGGCCATGGTGTGGACACTTTCTCAGCAAATCATTGAATCTCTCCTAAGTGTCATACAAAGTCTCAGAGTCACTCTGCATAAATGAAGAAATATCATTCCTCAACTTTGCTGTCTTGGAAGGAGGGAAATACTTTTTAAGAAACTTTTCAGCCAAACCCTCCCAAGTATTAAAAGTTCCAGCAGTAAATGATTTCAACCACTGCTTAGGTTGATCCTTCAAAGAAAATGAAAACAACCTTAACCTAATTGCATCATTTGAAAATCCATTAATCTTAAATGTGTCACAAATTTCCAAAAAATTTGCCAAATGTGTATTAGGATCTTCATCAAGAAATCCATCAAACTAACATGATTGCTAAACCATCTGAATGACATTTGGTTTAATCTCAAAATTATTGGCAGTAATCTTTAGTCTCCTGATACTAGAATTAGCCCTAGTGAGAGCAGGCCTAGCATAATCTGACATTGTTCTTTGTTCTTTATCTTCCATTATTTCAACTTCTTCTTCTTCCTTAATCTTCTTAACCACAACCAGCTTTCTTTCCTTCAACTTCTTACGTAGAGTTCTCTCTATTTTAAGATCTACCTTTATCAAGTTGGATGAAATAGCTCTAGTCATACAAGAATTGAGTAACCTGAAATACAAAATACTAAGAATAATATTTAAAAACAAAAATCAAAAACTAAATCAATAGTTACTATTATTTTGCTAATATTATATAAAAGTTTCCCTGGCAACGACACCAAAAACTTAATGGTTTGTATTTATACTTCCACTAGGTTAAATAAACTCTAAGTCTATTGTACCCTAGTTATAGGCAAGTGTACCTATCATTCAGGTAGTATAGCATAAAAGAAGTCAATCTCACAGGGAAACTATATAAGTATTAGCTCAAATGTTAACTATTGTCTAGTGAATCAAATTTCAAGGAAGCTAGAATTAAAATAAATTAATGATTAAACTAAATTAACTAAATGCATAAAATAAGCCAAATCAATTGAAAAGAATTAATAAATAGATTATCTAGATAGAAATCCCATAGCTCCTTATGTATTTCATGGAATGCATAATCAATCAAATCAAACAATGAATCAAGTTGGCAATCCTAAAAGTAAAATTAAACCTTTCTCAAGTGAATTAATTCCCTTTTCCCTAAGAAAATTAAATAAAAACTCTTCTTATTCAATAGGTTAGGCAAAGCATTAAGATCAAGGATTTAAAAATGCTAAAGGATTTTGTAAATCCATCTCTAGTGCCCTAAGCAATCCCCAATATTCGTGAGTGATCAAATCAAATCAAGGGTATCTCTACTTCTCAATAAGAAATCAAATATCAAATCAACAAGCTAGTAATTGTCAATCATATTTTATCAATATAAATTATGAATATAACTCAATCTAACGACAATTTGATTAAAAATCTAATCATTCAATCTATACAATTAGAACTAAAGTTCATCCCATCTAGACAAAAAGAGTTTAGTTCATGGTAAATTGGAAGAATAATGAATAAGAAAGAAGAGAATGATCAATCAAACAATCTATAGAAAAGTTCTTAAAATTTTCTCTTCGATCTTGAATCACCCACTTTAAATCCACTCCAATCTCATTCTTCCCTCTTGATTTCGACTGTGAACTCTTCCTTTCTTCTCAAGAAGTTTTCTTGAAGTAAAACTCTTTGAAAAGATCAAACTTTCTCCTTTTTCTCTTTGAAACGTCTTTTAACGGATGCATTATTCGTTTACATGATTTGGTACATGCCCATGTTACTGGGCGTGTAGTCATCTGTCCCTTTATGAAAATTAGCTCTTCAACATGGGCTGTAACACACCCAAGTATACAGGCA
Source organism: Reutealis trisperma (assembly GCA_947687605.1). Classification (NCBI taxonomy): domain Eukaryota; kingdom Viridiplantae; phylum Streptophyta; class Magnoliopsida; order Malpighiales; family Euphorbiaceae; genus Reutealis; species Reutealis trisperma. The sequence goes on from CANTUT010000909.1 coordinate 150,616, forward strand.
GAATGGTGCAACACGCTTATGCTCTTAGGCATGTTGTCTACTATGTCTTTAAGTCTTTGCCTAAAATTCACCGAATTTGCTCCTTAGCTTTGCAATTTCTAGACAAATTGATTCTTGGCCTCCAAATCAGCTAAAACACTCAAAATGCTCTGATAGACCATTTAACAAACAAATTAAACTCACTTTAATGATAAAACCAAGTAAGAACAAGGGATAAAATATAGTCAAATATGCACTTATCACTTACCAATTGAGCCAATGCCAATTACCTTACATTTGATATTATTTCTAAACATTTTGTCGAAGATTTTTCATTAATGTGATGAAAAGGCTTGCATTTCCAGTCATATGCCTTGAATATCTACTATATATATACTATTCACTTTCCTTAATGGTAGATTTATGACAAACCTATAAAAAACATCAAATTACCTTTTCTTAGGTACCCAAGCATAATTAGGTCCTTGAAGGTTAATCATAGAAGGATCCTCAAGTTTCAAGTGAGCCTTCTTTATGTAGCAAAACATATTTATATGCCTAAATTCCATGTAATAGTGGCATTGAAACTTAGATAAGATTATTTATTTATAAGTCTTCTTCTTCTTTGCCCTATTGGTATGAAATGATTGCCTCTTTACAACATTATCATGTGAGTGCATACAAGAGCAAATATGATGTTGTGATTATAGGTTCTTTTGAGCATGCCTCTTGTTATACCTGAATGCGTGATTTACTCTTTAAGACTTAGCTCTTGAGCCTTATGTACCTTTTACATTCCTTTTAGGATTGGAAGCTTTCTGTGTGCTTTAGCCTCCTTGTTGACTGCCTCTATGCTAGAATTTTGAGGAGTAGAGGTTGATGAATAATGGAGAGGAGGATGTGAAAGTTGATGAACCATAAATGATAAGGCCATGTCTTATAAAGGTGGTCTTTGAGATGCAATAAGAGTATCCAAAGTTTTCTTTCCTTTCTGAAATTTGGAAATGGATGATCTTAATTCTTCAACTTCCAATTTTAAAGAATTGTTTTCTTTATATAAAGAAACAAGTGAGGAGGTTTTAGAAGAAATCTCTTTCAATGAGTCTTTGAGACTTACATTAGAGGTTTTTAAACTCAAAACAAGTTTTTCTAATTATTTGAAATTCTCCTCAAGTTTTGAATGCCATTTTTTGTAAAATTTCATTTTAGAATGATTTATTTTTGCATTTTAAAACCATTATTTTTTGCATTTTAGAGCTATGGCTTCCATTAGCTCATCCTCATCTATGTCATACACATCAATAATTTTCATCATCATATGAGTGAAAAGTAAAACATACCTCATTTAAAGCGTCCTCTAATGCCATAAAACATAGATTGGCAATTTCCTCATCTTCTTCATCATTTAAGAAGCCATCATCCCAAGTAGCCTTGAATCCCATCTTCTTGTTCTTATTCTTAGGATAATCAAATTTGATATACCCTTGCTTTCTATATTCACAATAAGTCACATTACTTTTCTTCTCCTTGCTAAAGTTAGAGCTAGAGTTAGATTTGAAGTTGGAAGGTGATTTTCTAAAAGGCCTCTTGTCTCTCTTCTTATTCTTAATGATCTCCTTGACCTTTCTTGAAAGCATTACTAGTTTTTCATCTTCATCTTCATTTTCTTTCAAATGACATGATTTCTCACTATCACGTGTTAATCCTTTAATGAACATTTGAGAGCAAGTGTCTTATTCTTCTCCTTGTCCACTTATAGATCTTCCTTCTTAATGGTCATCTCATAGAAGCTTGCAAATAAGAATATTCATAGGAAGCTTACCAAATCTTTATTGACTTCCTAAATGTTGACCACTTTAGTTTCATAGTGCTTATTTAGAAGAGCTTTAAGGATCTTATGATTGACATATTCCAAAGAATATGCTTTGCCAAATTTCTTCAAGCCAGTGACAATAGCTAGAAGCCTATTTTTCATATCGATGACACTCTCATTTGGCTTTATCTTGAAGAGTTCATATTCGATAATGAGTAATTGAATCTTCTTGGACTTAATTTTCTTAGATCATTTATGGTAGTTCTTCAATGTTCTCTAAATGTTATGGGTACTTTGGCAATGTTGGACTCTACCACATTCTTCTCTAAATAAAGAACTTAGAAGAAATGGCATTGCTCTCTTATGTTTCCCATTTGCTCTCTTTTATGCCTTAACCTAATTCTTTCTAAAGATCACCTCTTTAATGCCAATAACAACCTTTGATAGAGCCTTCCAATCTTCAAGGACATTATCCCATACATATATAAGAACACTATCTAGATATATACCTCCATCCCATACTTCCAATAAGTATACTTATGCCATCAAAGTGAGGCTTAAGGTGATGCATCCCTTTATTAGCCATCTTGAACTTTTCTCATGCGTTGAAGCTTATAAATATAAGACTAATAGAATAGGGTTCAATTAGCAGGAAATTAAAAAATTTTAAGATTAAAAGATAGGGGTAAAGAAGAGAGAACATAAGATTTATAATGGTTTAGATGTAACAAACCCTATGTCCACTCTCCAATCCTTAATTGGGTATTTTCATTATCAATGGAGTTTTAACAAGTTCATTTCTAACTTAGTATTTATGTTCATACCAAATCTTATAAGTGTTTTCCCAAAGGCTCACACATAAACCCTTTACAAGTGTTTTCCTAACGGCATACACTCAAATCTAATATAAGAGTTTTACTAGATTCACTCACAACCTAACAATTTACTAAGGCTAACATATAACCCTTTGTGCATTCAAAGCTCAACAACAAACACAAAGATAAAATAAATGAAGGTTTAAGGCCCAAGAAAATACATTGTAAGAGTTTGGCCATAAATGGCAGTTGTTCAATCATAATAAAGGCCATTGGAGTGGGTATTTATAGCTTTCACCTACCAAAGAACTATAACATATAATGGTGTAGCCAAATCTTTCTTCAACGGCCAGAAAATCTACATTTAATGCCTTGTCAAAGATGTATCGTGGTTGCGGAGCCTTAATTATAGTCGCGATATCCTTTTAATGGTTAGGACACGATTTTCATGGGCACGATATTTATATATATCTAACAGCTAGTGACATGTGCCACTTAATTATATGTAGTTCATATGTCTATTACAAGTGCTCTCAATGTCATAAATGTTGTGGTCACAACTAGTTTATCATAGTCATGATTTGCATACCATATCCTAAATAGCAATCATAACTCTACCCATGAACTCTACTGTGTCTCAATTGAAATTCAGGCATTTGTCTTGAATTAAATTGAGATTGTGTCTTGCATGTCACGCTATTCCTTTGTTGCAAGCATGACTTATAGGTCCATTTCATAACTTAAGAAATTTTCAAGTTTCTTGATTTGCAATATTCTCTAAGTTATTTTGCTATAAAATAAATAGTCAACACATATATTAGAACACTTAAATTTCATTGTCAATATCAAAATAGAGATTGACTAAATTGACAACTCAATTTAGGTCCATATAGGTCATATGATATATTGATCTGCCTACTAGTACCTAATATATAAGTACAGTTCATCATACTAAGCTCACATACTTGCTCGGTCTTTACCTAAATAAGCCTGCTAACTTGTAAGTAGAATCTTACAATCTCATTTTGCTTCACTTCTCTGAGACTGAGCTTGTCTTTCTTATAAAATCAAAGTCCTTCACTTTGCTTCAAAGCCTTTCACCTTGATTAGAGTTTAGTTCACATGTCTCTTCACTTCAACATATTAACTTTCTTTATTACTAAACAGTTCGCTTAGTTACATACCGTCTTGTTTGTAGAACTGACCCTTAGAATTGAAATGGTACTCTTCACCTTATTATACAAATATGTCCTTCATTGTAATACTCATTCTAGATCAATGACTGTGAACCCTCAATTTTGCACCTTCATCATCTGGCCATAGCTTGATACCTACTAAGTTTAATATGCTCCACAGAGCCAGCACGAGGATATTTAATTTTTAGACACTGACACTTTTCCTTCCCTTATTAGACTTTCTGTATTAGATAATATTTTTTCAAAACTAATCGGATCTTTTCTCAAATTGACTGTTCAATTGTTCTAAGATTAATTTTGAGTCTATCGAAGCTGATTGATTAATTTTCTGAACCTTATAACTCCCAGAAATTGATTCAGAAGTCTTAAAAACTTATCCAAAATCTCCAAAAATTGACCAAAAAAGATCTCAAAAAGCAAGCCAAACTTGCGCCATGTGGGCCATGTCAATCTGACACAAATCCGTATTAGTACTGCATGCATTCACATAGCTCTGATGTAGATCCACCAAGTGCTGATGTAGATCCATGCCCCTCTACGCAGATTCGTATCAATGCTTCATTTTTCTGCACCTAAAATGACACTTTTGCCCCTTTCAACCCAATTTTTAACCCCTTTTCAACCCTATCCTTTTGGTCTTTTCAATTTTTCAATTCATAAACTAACCTCACCCACTTTTCCTATAAATACCCTCCTTCATCTCTCATTTCTCTTCAGCCCTTGAGTTAGAGTTAATAGCTATTCTCTAATTCCTCTCTTCTTCTCCCTCCAACCACTCTCTAATTAATTAATTAATCTTTTTCATTAATTAATTATCTCACCATAACCAAGTTAATTAATCTTTTTAATTAACTAAAACTCATTTTAAAAAAAAGTAATCGCTCAATTAATTAATTAATTAATCTTTTTAATTAACTAATTAATTACTTTTCAAAATCAAATCAATCCCTTTTTTTCAAATCCATCCTTCATCCAAATTAATTAATTAATCTTTTTAATTAATCAATCCATCTATCTTTTTCATCATATTAATTAGTTAATTAATCATTTTAATTAATTAATTAATTAATCCCTCAATCAATCCAATCATCCAGTCCCGATAAAATGGAACTTCGGTCCGATAAAACCCTCCGCCTGCCAAAAGCAAAGGAATCAGCCATTTTCCTCACTCTCAAAACACCCAAACCAAAATCAATCCAATCAACCCCTCCACTTAATCATGCAATGAACTACGTGGGTTTTAATCCTCATTCAATGAAGTATGTAGGCACATTTGGAACTTAAATACAAATGTCAAATCCAAACCCCAATCATTTTGCTTTCCCCTTTTTTTTAATTAATGTAATTTGTGGATGTTTCATTTTAACTTTATCATTACACTCATACCATGTTCATGCATTAATCATGATATTTGTCATCTATGAAATTAATTTTCAAATCAAATTAAACTTACAAGCCAAATTTAGATTATTTAAAAACCAAAAACCTAGTCCCCAAACTCAATTGTCACATCCCAACTTTAGAGATACGACAGTCCTAAAATGCAAGGAGACATAAGGTCACCCATGCCCATAGAACCCATTGACACATATGTAAATCATGCCTAAGATCATTTCAAACCTCATATAATAACTCATTTAAAACACTAAATGAAAACCTTTAATTGCGGAAGACTGTAATTAGACACTTGACATAAAATCCATAAGGAAATAATATTCATAATCTATTCGGAAACTTAAGAAAATAATAACTTCTCAAATAAACATCAAATACAAATATTCCTAGAGCATCTAATGACAACACTTCATAACAAATATTATTAATGACTTTGACAAGGAGTTCCCCAAGCGAAGTAGAATGCTTGAGCTATCACCTTGCCTCCTCATACTTGCTCACCTAGAACCACACAAGGAAAAAGAAAAGGAGTGAGATAGATGATCTCAATGAGTAAATGGTAAAACACATACATTAACACATATTCCTTTGAAAAGGAAACTCATAGCTTATACACATAGTTCATAATTAATAATTCATGAATCAGGTTGCATTTTAGTAAGGGTTCAATTTAACAAGTTTGCAGAAATCACACTTATAACACATTGAGAGTGAAGGCTATCTCTCTATCACTCAAACACATAGAGGAGAGGTGGCCTTGAGCCAAATTCCAACTCCTATCACATAGAAGGCGCAAAGTATATCAGGCCCCACGGCTAGAACTGCCCCTTTTTATCTGAGGTGGATACACTACCCCTATCTATCAAGATAAGATCGTGTGCAAAGATTCCAATAATTACCTGCATTAGCATGAGGACTTCTGCATAAAGAGTTAAAGGTACCATAGCTAGAGCTAATGGTGTTCACATATAACAATAACATATAGAGTCATATCCTTTGTCAATCTATCTACTATGACCCATATAGAGTCATATCCTTTGGAGGTTCTAGGTAAACCAACAATGAAATCCATAGTGATGCATTCCCACTTCCATTCAGGTAGTCGAATCTCTTGTAGTAATCCTAAGGGTCACTGATGTTCATACTTGACTTGCTGGCAAGTCAGGCAGGATGCTGCAAACTTAGCTACATCTTTCTTCAATCCAGGCCACCAATAATTAGCTTTCACATCATGGTACATCTTGGTAGTTCTAGGATGAGCACAGTAAGGTGTCTGATGTGCCTCCTTCAATATCCTATCCTTTAGTCCATCCACATCAGGCACGCATACTCTATTCTTACACTTTAAAACTCTATTGACTATCTCAAACTTAGGATTCTTTCCTTCTCTCGTCTCATCCTTCAACTTCATCAAGTATGGGTCCCTATCTTGCGAATTCCTTATTTCTTCCATTAACTTAGATCTTACTTGGAAATGAGCCAATAGAACTCTTGATCCTCTAATCTCTAGTTTCAATCCTCGATTAAACAATTCCTTTAGTTCCTTCACAATCGGCCTTTTTCTCACATCCACATGGGCTAGGCTTCCCATCGACTTTCGACTCAAGGCATCTGCCACTACATTTGCCTTCCCAGAATGATAGAGAATCTGATAGTTATAATCCTTCAATAGTTCAATCCATCTCCTTTGTCTTAGATTGAGGTCTCTTTGGCTCAAGATATATTGAAGACTCTTATGATCCATGTAGATCTCACACTTCATCCCACACATGTAATGTCTCTAGATCTTTAGGGTGAACACTACTACGGCTAACTCCAAATCATGAGTAGGGTAATTCACTTCACGTCTCTTTAGTTGTCGTGATGCATAGGCGATGACTTTACTATTTTGCATCAAAACGCACCCAAGTCCTACTCTTGAAGCGTCGCAATAGACCGTGAATCCTTCTTCTCCTTCTGGTAATGTCAAAACTGGTGTCGATACCAAACACTCCTTGAGTTTCTGAAAACTCTTCTCACAGGACTCTTCCCAATTGAACTTAACTTGTTTTCTTGTCAACTTGGTCAATGGGGCCACTATCTTAGAAAAGTCTTGTACAAATCTACGATAATATCACGCCATGCCTAAGAAACTTCATACTTCTGAAACTGTTGTGGGCCTTGGCCAATTTGCTACTGCTTTAACTTTCTTAGGATCAACTCAAATTCCTTCCTTACTTACTACATGTCCAAGAAAGTTGACCGACTCCATCCAAAATTCGCACTTAGATAACTTAGCATAGAGTTGGTGATCACGCAACATTTGAAGCATGATCCTCAAATGTTCTTCATATTCCTCTTTATTCTTTAAGTAAATCAAGATGTCATCGATGAACACAATCACAAATTTATTGAGGAATGGCTTAAAAACTCGATTCATCAAGTCCATGAAAGTAGCAGGAGCATTCGTCAAACCGAATGGCAAAACCATGAACTCGTAGTGTCCATATCTAGTACAAAAGGCAGTCTTGCAGATATCTTCTCCTTGGATCTTTAGTTGATGATAGCCAGACCTTAAGTCAATCTTGGAGAAGTGACCAGCTCCTTGCAGTTGATCAAAAATATCATTGATCCTCGGCAATGGGTATCTATTCTTCACAATGACTTTGTTAAGTTGACGATAGTCGATGCACATTCGGAACGAGCCATCCTTCTTCTTCACGAACAACACTGGAGCGCCCCATGGTAAACTACTTGGTCGAATGAAACCCTTATCAAGTAGGTCATGCAATTGCATCTTTAACTCCTTTAACTCCATTGGTGCCATACGATATGGCAATATCGATATCGGTTACATTTCGGGTAGCAGTTCGATGTTGAACTCGATCTCATGATTAAGGGGGTAATCCGGGTAAATCTTCAGGGAAAACATCCATGAACTCGTCCACTACTAGAATGCTCTCGTCTCCAATGGCAGCTTCTTTACCAGTGTCGGCTACATGGGCTAAATATGCTTCGCATCTTTTCCTTAACATCCGCCTCGCTCCTAAGGCCGATATCAAGTTTAGAGGATTCTCGTTCCTATCTCCTTAGTATACAAACTCCTTCCCATCTCTAGTTCAAAACTCGACAAGTTTCTTCCTATAGTCGATACGAGCTCCATGCTCATACAACCAGTCCATCCCTAATATCACATCGAATTCTAGTACGTCTAATTCTAGCAATACTATCGGAAGTGTTTGTCCATTAATGTCCACATCATAGCCCTTATACTCATACTTCACTTCCATCACTTCCCCTAAAGGAGTTGCCATTACTAACGGTTCACTCATCAATTCCTTATCTATACCCAAATACTTAGCAAAACAAGGTGACACAAATGAATGGGCAGCACAAGAATCAATTAAACATTTTGCGCTAGAACTTTGGATGGGGATGATACCTGTGATGGTAGTGTGCGAATCGCAAGCCTCTTATGGATTTAATGCGAAGACTCGACCCTGGCCCTTATTCTCTGTCGTCAGTGCATTCCCAACCATTGGCCCTTGTCCTTGACTCCTTGTCCTTGCATTTGGAATGGCTTAGATTATGATCACACCGTGGTCCCATTCCCTTTACTCCTCATCTGAGGGTAGTCCTTTATGAAGTGGCCCATTTGCCCACACCTAAGGCAAGTGCCAGTATCCTTCTGGCAGATTCCAGGATGTTTCTTTCCACATTTGCCGCAAGTTGGGATTTCTTGCTTAGTCTGACCATTTCGTGGTCCACACGATGAAATCTCCTTCTTTTGTTCTCCTCCATTTCTGAACCTTACTATATACCCAATCAGGATCTAAGTGCTCCTCGAGGTCCTCCTCTTCGTCAGGGGTCTTCTCTTTCATGGGGCAAATTACAATTACAACTTTCTCGAGCATCCTTAGCCAAGTTCTTTTACAGGTCACACGGGGTGCTCTAGGTCACAGTCCTCGAGCAGGTGTAATCTTCTTGGTCATCTGTCAAAAGAATCGTAAGGCAAGGAAACAATAACAAAGATTACTAAAATCTACTAGCATTTCATGGAACTATGCTAGCGATAGACTACAAGTGACATGATAGGAAAATTTCCTATGCTCTAGGATTTTACTTAAACAACTCATATAAAACGAGCCTAAACTAGACTTTTAAAAACTATGGCTCTGAAACCACCTTTGTCACATCCCAACCTTAGAGATACGACAGTCCTAGAACATGGGGAGACATAAGGTCATCCACGTCCATAGAACCCATTAACATATAACAATCATGCCTAGGATCTTACTGATCCTCTTTCATTAACTCATTTAAAACATTTAGATGAATACCATAAATTGCGAAAGACTTAAAATGAATCATTACATATAAAATCAACATTCCCGGAGCATCTAAAGACAAGACTTCATAAACATAGTATTATTGATAACTTGGACAAGGAATTCCCCAACCAAAGTAGGATGCTTGAGCCATCACCTTGCCTCCTCACATTTGCTCACCTAGAACCACACAAGGAAAAAGGGTGAGATAGATGATCTCAATGAGTAAACAAAAAGGCACATTCATTATCACATATTCCTTTGAAAGGAAACACATAGCTTATATACATAGTTCATGGTTTATAACTCATGAATCAGGTTGCAATTTAGCAAGGGTTCAATTTGGCAAGTTTGCAGAAATCACACTTATAACACATAGAGTGAAAGCTATTGCTCTATCACTCGAACACATAGAGGAGAGGTGGCCTTATAACAAATTCCAACTCCTATCACATAGAAGGTGTGAAGCTGATCAGGCTCCATGGCTAGAACCGCCCCTTCTAGCTGAGATGGATACACTACCCCTATCCATCAAGTTAAAATCGTGTGCACAGGTTCTGATGATTACCCGCATCGGCACGAGGATTATGTATAAAGGGTAAAAGGTACCATAGCTAGAGCTATTGGTAAACATAATTAACAATATCACATAAGGCAACAATAACATGTATTTCAATAACAATAGTGGTTTAGCTTTCAAACAATGATACAATGAAAGTGTAGTTCCAGAATAAATACAAGTTAGGGTGTTAATCACAAGAAGTTCTCATTGGATAACAAAATAGCTTTGGACCAAATGTCCCTTGGCAACCCAAGCTTGACAAAGAAATCATATAATAATATTTAAAATGGAAAGAACTTGGGTTTCAAAGATCACAAAGGTTCACATTCAATATCACATTCTTATAACATAACATGATGTTGTTCACATTTGTAACAAGAACATTGTGTTTACTCACACTTGAAGAATGAATACAATGTTTACTCACCTTGGGGTTCCTTTGCTCTTAGTACACGTAGTCCCCTTTGCACTTTCTAAAGCTCCTCAACTCTAACATAATATTTGATTTAATGCTTAGTATTTATTTACTCATGATGCTCCTATCCCATAACTACCCATGCATATATAGCATACATATACACTTAAAGTCCACACTTAGGTGTACTCATCACTTGCACATAGCACGTTGACTTTAAAAGTCTTGCATACTTAGGCCTTATAGGCTCACATGAAAACACATTACAATCATATCAATATCTTTTTAAGATCATCACAATATCATTACCTCAATATCAATTTGCTTATCAATTATCTTAGTTCACTTTACACTTCCATACATGTCATCTTAACAATTAATCCTTCAAACATCATGCTTAACTCTTATGATCCCTTTCACTTCATTAACTCATAACCATATATTCATCATTAAGTCATCATAACATCTAGTTCCATATTTCCCAATCACATTTGCATTCTAATCACAATATAATGTTAAGATACCTTGAGTATACCTTAAGTACACCATAATGCATTTAGGCTCATCTAGGATCATACCTTCTACTAACATGAAATTTTATCATTTATTACACATATATACATGTCAACAATCATCAAAACACATCACATAAAATTTATAAACATTGGGACAAAAATGTTCATATAGGCCGAATGCATCATCAAGGTAAAAACCAAATTCTTCTTCTTTCCGTACTTTCCATCTATTTCAGAAATATGTAAAAACATAGTTTAAACTAAGATTTTTCTTGTAAACATAAAAAAAATCATTTTAGAACTTAAATTCATAAGAATCGGCCACTATTGGTGATTATTAATATATAAAAATTCAACCTTTTTCATTATAGTGCACAAAACCATAAGTTTTCTTGTTTTCGATATTTTTCGGTCATTTCAGAAATATGTAAACAGATTGTTTAAACCATTATTTTTCATTCAATCATAGAAAATATCAGTTTAGAACACATCCCTTCATAAATCAGCAGCCATAGGTAGGGTTTATACAAAAAAATTCCAAGTTCAAAGGCTTAGGTGAAAAATCATGAGTTTTCGCGCTTTCCGCGCATTTCATTCATTTCAGCAATAAACAGACACATGATTCAAATCATTATTTTTAATCTAAACAAAACAAATATCATATTAGAACACCTATACATACAAATGGGTAGCCATGTATTCATGAAAGAATAAAATTTTCTAACTTCCAAGTTCTAACACGAAAACCTTGAATTCCTTTGTTTTTCGAAACTTTTTGGTCATTGCAAAAATATTATTTAATCCAATATTTTTCATCAAAACAAATCAAAAATTAGTTTAGAATACAATCATGTACAAATCGCGGCCCCCCCCCCCCCCCTCCCAATGATGTTTATGCAATAAAATTATAATTTTAAGTTATAGAATTCACCTTTGGAGAAATCTTGCGGAAATAAGGTTTTTAGTAGAAAATAAATTTTCTCTCCCAAAAATTCACTCAAATAGAATTGAATCTATAGAAATCAGTAATCAACAATTCAAAATAATTTTTTGATAATTTATTTCATACAAATCAGTTTAGAAATCGAAAGAGAATAAAAACTTACGATTACGGTCACGAAATCGCAAAACGGTAAGGTGTTTTCAATATTTCGGTAGAGAGAAATAGTTTGAGAGGATTTTCTGCCAAAATATAGAAAGAATAAGAGAATGGATGCTGGAAACCCTTGTTTGGCCGAAATTTAGAATAAATATTACGGTTGGAGTGGAATTTCCACTAATACCCTTAATGAAATAGGTTATGAGGATTTTTGTGTAGTAGGCTTTTGGGTATTTGGGTTTTCCCTTTAAAATTTTTGGCTAAATAGAATTAAAATAAAAATAATATTTTTCTTATTAATTCTAGAACATTTCCCTCAAAAATATTTATTTAAAAATATTTTAAAAATACCCATAAAATTATTTTTTGCTTAAAAATTGTCTTATGCATGAAAATTCATTTTATTTAAAATAAATTCTTTTATGCAAATGCACTTCATGTAAATCATTTATTTCGCATTAGCAACACATATTATGCATATTAAAATTAATTTAATATGCCACATACTCATCAATCACTTAGATCACAAATTCTCACACAAGCACACACTTAACCTTATTAGTTCTAATCAAGTAATTTATCACGAAAATTCTTAAGGTGGGTGTGGGTTGTTACAGATAATAACAAAAGTGGTTTTGGACCAATTGTCCTTTGGCAACCCAAGCTTAATAAGGAAATTATAAAGTTTCATTTTAGAATAGAAAGAACTTAGGTTTCAAGAATGTCAAAGGCTCACATAACATGATATCACATATTTGTAACATAACAAAATGTTACTCATACTTGAAGCATGATTACAGTGTTTACTCACACTTCTAGAATGAATATGAGGTTTACTCACCTTATGGTTCCTTTTCTCCTAGTATACATAGCCCTGGGACTTCTAAGACTCCTCAAGCTCTATTATAATATTTAATGGAATACTTAGTATTTATTTGATCATGATGCTATCCTATCCCATAACTATTCCATGCATATATAACATTCACATACACTTAGAGTTGCATATATAAGTGTACCTCATCACTTGCCCATAACATGTTGACTTTAAAAGTCTTGCACACTTAGCCTTAATAGGCCCATATGAAAACACATTATAACTCATGTCAATACCTTTCTAAGGTCAACACAATATCCTTATCTTAATATCAATTCGCTTCAACAATCATCTCAGTACACATAACACTTCCATATATGTCAACTTATCAATAGCCTTTCAAGCATCATGCTTATCTCTTATGACCAATTCTTTCAATCAATCACTTCATTAATTCAAGACCATTAATTCATTGTTAATTTATCAAAAATCCATATTATCCAATCACATTCAAATTCTAATCACAACATAAGGTTAAGATACTTTAAGTATACCAAAGTGCCTTTAGGCTTGTCTAATGTCATACCTTCGACTAACATGCAATTTTATCATTTATCATACATACATACATGTCAATAATCATCAAAATACATCACATAAAAATTGTAGACATTGGAATAAAAATCTCATAGTAGGTCGAATGCATCATCAAAGGAAAAACTGAATTTTTTTACTTTTCGCACTTTCCATCTATTATATTAATCTGTAAAAACATGGTTTGAATCAAGATTTTTCATGTAAACACAACAAAAATAATTTTGGAATATTAATTCACATAAATTGGCAGCATATCGTATTTCTCATATGTGAAAATAAATTTTTTGGGTTCTAGGATATAAAACCATGAGTTTTCTTATTTGTGGTATTTTCCGGTCATTACAGTAATATGTAACCAGGTGATTTAAACCATTTTTTGTCATTCAATCATAGAAAATATCAGTTTATAGTATCTTCATATATGATTCAGCAGCCATACATAAGATTTATACAAAAATTTCTAAGTTTTAAGCCTTAGGTGAAAATCATGAGTTTTCGCGCTTTTCGCGCTTTCTGTTCATTATAGCAATATGCAAACACATTATTTAAATTATTATTTTTCATTCAAACTAAACAAATATCATATTAGAATCCATTCACATGCAAATCTAGCCACATATTTAATTAATAATAGAATTTTTCAACTTCTAAGTTCTAGCACAAAAACCTTGAATTCTTTTGTTTTCTGAAACTTTCCAGTCATTACAGAAATATGCAAAAATATAATTTTATCCAATATTTTTCATCAAAACAAATATATCAGTTTAGAATGCAATTATACACAAATCGCCCTCCTTTAGTGATGTTTATGCATAAAAATTGAAATTTTAAGTTACAATATTTACCTTTGGAGAAATTTCATGGAAAAATTTTTATTTTCAGTAGAGAATTAAATTTCTCTCTCAAAAACACACCCAAACTGAATTAAATCTGTAAAAATCATAAAAAAAAACCAGTTCAAAATAATTTTCTCATAATTTATTTCATAGAAATCAGTTAAGGAATTGAAAGAAAAGAAAAACTTATGATTACAGTTAAGAAATCACAAAACTAAAAGGTGTTTTCTTAATTTCTGTAGAGAGAAATATTTTGGGAGAATTTTTCTATTAAAATACAGAAGAATAGAGTGATGGCTACTGGAACATTAGGGCTGGCCAAATTTTACATTATTATATGTAGGGTTTTGGGCAATTTCCACTAATACCCTTAATGAGTTAGGATAGGATTGTTTTAGTGTAGTGGGCTTTTGGGTATTTAGTCTTTTTAATTAATTTAGGGCTGATTATAGGTAATTAAAAATAAAATATTTTTTCTTATTATTTTCTATAAAATTCTTCTCAAAACATTTATTTAAAAATTATTTTAAGATACTCATAAAATTATTTTTATGCTTAAAAGTCGTCTTTTTGCATGAAAATTCATTTTACGAAAAATAAATCATTTCATGCTAATGCATTTTATTCAAATCATTTATTTCATAATAACAATTCATATTAGGCATATTAAATTAATCTAACATGCTCCAAACTCATAAATCACATCACACATGAATTTCCATAAAACCACATATTTTGTCGCAACAACTCGAAATTCAAGCAATTTGTTATGAAAACTCCTAGGGTAGATGTGGGTTGTTACATCAATCTAGCTCGAGGCTAGTAATTTTATCCTTGGATAAATTAATTGGAAATTAATGAATTGGAGTCAATTGGGTTTTTTCTTAATTTTCCCATTTAAAAATAAGTTAAGGTGGCGACTCCCAAAATCATTTTCAAAATCAACTAATCTAAACCCGAGAGTTTCATTATGAGTCTAAACTTAAATGAGCATCCCAATTCCCTGTAATGGATTGGGTCAGTGCTTAGGCGAGGCCTCACAGCAATAAACATATATTTGTTGGATATAAAGACTCCAAATCAATTATACTTACTTACATTCAATAACAAACTTGCTTTTATTGTCCTAATATTCTTAAATTCACAAAATTTATATATATATACAAGGAAAAACATTAAAGGTATAATTCATGCTAGTTCAAGGTGTTATAGCTATATACCTCTATCAGAAATTGGTTTGAGAAAGATTATTTATTACTTCATTTTTCAATTAATCCAAATTAAATTTCTTCCCTTTTTTTCCAAATGAAACAGAAGATTTCAAGAATAATTTAAGGATTCAAGCAATCTTTCTCTCTTTCCTTTCTTCTTTCTAGGGAGTATTAATTAGAGTGAAGTGAAATCCTTGAGGTAAGTCTTTTAAACCTTTGATTTTCATTTGGGTTAATTTAATTGAAGTTTAATCATGAGTTATGACTATAAGCAAGAGACAAGTTTTATTAAGTTTTGTTCATAGACACCCTAAGTATAGAAATCCTAAGGCTAAGTATAGTTTTAATAGTTATAAGATATTATGGCTAGTAAGGCATAAGAATTAAGAATCTATGATTTGATTTGAGGAATTAATCTTTAGATTTAAGGTTCCAAGAATCAAAGTTAATAATTTGATTTGGTGATTCATGTGTAGGTAGATGAGCCAAGGATTTGATAAGCTTCATGTAAGGTTAAGATGAATTAGGCTTAATTGTGGGATTATAACAAATGAGGTAAGTTATGAAATGTATTAATGCATAATAAACCACCATGAATTATTTTGCTTAAACTTTCTATTGATCTATTTATTTTAAATGACCTGTATTGCCTTGTGATTATTGATAATATGATTATTATAATTATTGTTCATTAAAACTATGATTTTTTCATAAACCCACATTGATTCATTAATGATAAACCCTCTTATTGAATCTAATATTATTGATAAATGATTATTTGTTCATGAAAGGCCATTTGGACTAACCGATTAGTGTTTATGAAATGATCCTATTAAACCATGACCAAACTTATAATCATGTATAATAGAACTCCTAACTAATGGGAGAGAATCAATTAGATCATGTGCACCAGTGACTCTACTGACAGGGTCTAATTTATCAGTGCCTTACTTAGGGAAGGCAATACCCTAGGCATGTATTCAAATTCGTACACTTAAAACATAAGATTTAGCTAGGGAGGGTAGTACCCTAGGCATGTACTCAAAGAAGTGCATTAAAATCTAATATATGTTCAAATGTTATAGAGACAATGGCATAATTCCACCCATGAGAGAATTGATATATGTAATTATATGTTTCTAATATGACATTCTAAAACTTTGGTGCTTTTCTTTCATATATATATATATATATATATATATATATATATATATATATATATATATATATATATATATATATATATATATATATATATATATATATATATATATAGTACTTCTTGATCATCCTTCTCCATCAATAAGCTATAATATATATGTTTATTTCTCTAAGATTGCTCTTTGTTAATATTTTAGTGATTGTGTCCTTGTGTGGATGCTGCAAAAAAAGACATGGTTAATACATTAAGTGTTTAGTCAAATGAACGAATTGTATAAGATGATTACATGGACAGTATTTTTAAATTATGATTTTACTATGGAATGTGAATCCCCTTAGAATGATGGTTAATTATGATTAATTATGTATTGATACAAGGTATATATGGTGATAGTATTGGGTTCTATGAATTTTCATTGGTCTTGTATCTACCCATTGCTTAGGATCATTGTGCCATTAGAGTCAGGGCATGACAGAGAAATATTACAAGATAGCAATTCTATTCAAGCATGAATATACTATGCTTTTTACAGTATTTGGAATCTTGTATGCAATGATGGAGCTAGAGGCTGAGGGGACCATGGACCTCCCTAACTTTTGAAAATTTTAATATATAGTATGCTAATTTATATAAAAAATAAAATTAGTCTACCAACTTTTGAAAAATTTAATATATAGAAATTAGTATAAGGTTCATATTGTACTTGGTCCCCCAATGAAATAATCCTGGCTCCATCACTAATTTTCTTTCTACTTTGATGTTAATCTTCTTGGAAGAGAAGTGTACTCAAATGGTTGGTTATTTTGGGGTCAGAATATATATGGAAGCATCTGACTATTGTTTAATGAAAGGGTGATCTCTTTCAATATTACTCAATCTACCTTCAAGATTTGTGCACACTTGCCATAATTTTAGAGTCTTGTTTTTTACATTGAGATTGAGAGAATTAAATGGGAATGATGAATTTAATGTGTCAAAATAAATCATATAATTGTGTATTCTTTGGAATTCAACTTGGAAAAATTGGGTTTAGAAGGACAAAAGTGGAGGAAAAATGAAGTATTGCTAAAACATTAGAATGTGAGATAATTGGACTTAAATCTATTGTGGTTTAGTAGAGATGGGGAGAACATTTTAATTGTTTTGAGGGTAAGATGTGCTATTGTAAAATTTCTCTCTCTCTCTCTCTCTCTCTATATATATATATATATATATGAGTTTTCAATGGTTACGTCTCTATGAGTACCCATCATAAAAATTATTATATATATTAAATAATTATAGATATTAGTGTAAGCATTAATTATAAATGATGATAGAGAGTAATTCTTGTAACAAGTTTAATAGGTTACCATTAACATTAATTGCAAAAATTCTTTTTATTTTTTTACCATTAACATTAATTATAAAGATTCATTTTAAAATTTTATAATACTATATTAATATTAATTTAATTAATAAATTTAAATCATCTTAATTAGTAATTTTTAATTGGATTAGCTATATTATATAGAAAAAAATACCTTAGCAAATCTTAATATGTAAAGATTTAATTAATAATTTTACATCTCAAATGTAAAAAATAAATAAATAAAACACCATAAATATGTTTTATAAGACTTGTTCTAAAATTTTGTTTTAAACTCAATTTTGGACTTTATGTGTTTTTTTTTTTTTTTTTTCATATTTTGGGTTGCTGTTCATTTGACTAGAAGATTTTTTGACTTGTATAATTTTTCTTAGTTGTGTTTTTAATATGAAGTTGGTCTGAAGAAAATGGATTGCTAACAAGTTGAGTATTTTCGAATACTTAATCCTATCATACTCTAATAAAACATGTTTAATAAGTGTATTTGGAATTGAGTGGGTTAGGATTTAAATCCTTAATATATTTAGATAGGATTTATTTTTATCTGTGCATATCAAATATCCATTTAATATTAATATTTTATTTAAAATTTTAATATTTATTTGATTGGTCTAGATTTTATGACTTTTTTCTTCACATAATAATAGATTATTTTATTAGTAATGACTTTCACTAATATTTGTAAATTGTAATAATTTCACTAATATTTGTAAATTTCTTTTTGAGTATAATGGTTAGAAATGGATTTGTTAAGTGCTGCTGTCTCATTTAAGATATCCATTATATATTCTCAATTTGATGTAATTTAAATTACTACTTGAATATATACAAATTTAATAAAATTGATAAAAGATTATTACTTGATATGCTCCTTTTCGAGCAAATTATTAATTGTTCTTATATTTTTAACGTGTTTTTTATATAATTATTACCTTATCATGACCAAATTAAGTAAATTCAATAAAATGACACATATTTAAGAAAATATCTAAAATGAAATTTATAACTATTGTGATAATATTTAAGTGATGTGATAAGATTTGATAGATGTCTATCCTATTGGATGGATGTCTATCCTATGTTTCTCCTATTGGATGGATGTCTATCTTATCTCTATAGTTAGATATTCTTTTGCAAATAAAACTCTTTTTCTATTCCTATCTTTGTAATATTTTACACATATAAATATGTATTACAATCAATAGAGTTAAACATATAGAAATTATCTCTCTTTTTTCTATTCTCTATAATTGTTCTTTATTTTATAATATGTTATTAACACGAATCATTTTACAATACTATTTATAATTTTGGATAGTTTATGATTTACTATAACCTAGTTAAGGCGAAAAATTTGAAGAAATAAGATTCAAGATTTATGATAAATAATTTTTATCTAATTAATTACTATTATTATTATTAATATTTATGTATTCGTTTCTTTATCAAATGCATTTTGAAAAAAAAAAATCAAAATTACTATAACTCAATATATAAATTAATAGCCAAATCATAAACAAATTTTTGGAATATACTTATGATTTTTTTTTGGAATAGTTAATCTTTTTTTATTATTATTATTATTCATAAAGATTTTAAATTAATTAATTAAATATTCTAAATAACTAATTAAAAAACTAGCATAGAAAAACTATTTAATAAATAAATGATAAAATATTCTATTCTAAATAGTTAATCGTTTTTTTTATTATTGTTTCTCAAATCATTTTTTTGAGATTTATAAAGATTTGATATATTATTTAATGATTAATTAATTCAATTTTAGTTCTTAAAAAACTAGTATTATATTTTAAATTATAGTTAATGAAAAATTAGCATTATCTACAATTCATAAAGAACTAATAATAATTACAATTCTTAAAAACTAATAACATTTACAGTTTCTGAAGAACTAATATTCTCTAGAGTTCCTAAAAAATTAATATTCTTCACAGTTTTGGAAAACTAATAATCTCTATTATTTCTATAGAACTAATATTCTCTACAATTCTTGAAAAATAAATATTTTCTATAGTTCTTGAAGAGCTAATTAAATAAATAAATAAATAAAAATTTGATGAGGGACTAAATAAGCCCAGCCTGGGCCTAGACCCAATAAGTAATACATAACCAATAAAGCCAAGCTCAAAAGAGAGTAATCCATTCTCTAATCATATCAGGTGTCCTAAGCGACCTACTCCAAGCAACATAAGTTTAATATCCAATTCGGATAGGAATTTCCTACTTATTGTTCCAAATAAAGTTAGGACCTGCTACCTATAAATATCTCAATTGGAAAGCTTAAAAGGCAAATTCAAATACATTATATTTCGATTACATTAAATAAAACCTTTAGAGAAATTATCTCATTCTAGTTTACTTTGTATTATTTAATCCCATTTAATTCATTGTGCATTAATATCATTTGTTTGGTTGAAATCAACTCGATCAAATTGGTGCCATCTATGGGAAAAATTAAACAAATTGTTATGTCTCAATGCCATTCGGATTGAAAAACATCGGAGCAACTTATCAGAGGTTGGTCAACAAAATGTTCAAAAAGCAGCTCGGGCGAAACCTAGAGGTATATATGGATGACATGATCATTAAAAGTAAAAGCTTTGAAGACCACTTAAAGGACCTAGTGGAAGTGATGGGAGTCATGAACGAATATGGGATGAAGTTAAATCCTGAAAAGTACATTTTTTTATTCAAGGAGGCAAATTTCTAGGGTGCATGGTGAATGAAAAGGGGGTTGAACCAAATATGGACAAACTTAAAGCAATTCTAGATATGATTGTGCCTTGTAGTGTCAAAGAAATATAGAAACTCATAGGGAGAATCGCTGCCCTAAATAGGTTCTTATCAAGGTCTGCTGAAAAGTACCTCCCTTTTTTCAAAAAATAAGAAAGTTAGCCTGCTTTGAATGGACAGAAGACTATCAGCAAGCTTTCTATGAGTTAAAAGCATATCTTAGTTTGAAAAAAGTGTTGAGCCGATCATTCCCTGGAGAACAATTGTACATCTACTTATCAGCCTCGTGACAAGCAGTAAGCTCAGTCCTAATCAAGGAAGAAAGGAGCATACAAAGACTGATCCATTATTTCAGCAAGGTGTTGCATGGCACCGAGTTGAATTACCTCCCTATTGAAAAAGTAGCCTATGCATTGGTGTTATCCACGAGAAAATTCAAAATCTACCTATAAGCTCACCAAGGCATAGTGACAACAGACCAGCCCTTATAGAAAATATTACATAAGCCAGAGACATCAAGTTGAATGCTATGCTAGTCAGTAAAACTAGGAGCATATGGCCTCCAGTACAAGCCCAGATCGGCAATCAAGGCATAGGCCCTCACCGACTTTATATCATAATGTTCATTTGGTCTAAAGAAATGAATAACGAGGTCAGCGTGTTGGCAAAAGAGCAGAGTCAAAGAGCAACAGATAGGAGCTATTTATTAATGGAGCTAGTAGCAAAGATGGCAGCAGTATAGGCATTGTTATAAGAAATAGCCAAGAATTCTCGCCAGAATACGCCTTTTGATTAGGATTTGAAACCACCAACAATACCACAAAATATGAGGCTATAATCCAAGGACTAATGTTCACAGATTGCCTCTAGTTGTAGTCACTTCACATTTACAGCGACTCATAGCTCATTATCAGGTAAATACTAGGAGAATTTGAGGCTAAAAAAGCTACCATGATCAACTACTTATAAAAGACAAAAGCTATAATCCAAAAGATGAAAGGCAGAGGAGTAGAACTACAAAACCATAAGATCCCAAGAGAACAAAATAGCCAGGCAGATGGATTCTTCAAGTTAGTTGCCACCCATCCTGTCAAGTTGCCTAGAAGGATCTTTGTAGGATACTTGGCTAACCCAAGCATCCAAGAGGGGGAGGAAGTAATGGACATAGATAAAGAACCCTCATGAATATATCCTATAAAGAACTATCTGGAGAAAAATGAATTGCCCACTGACACTAAAGAAGCAAAGAAAGTTAAGCAACAAAGTGCTCACTTCTTAATCCACTAGGGCATACTATACAAAAGAGCCTTTTCCCTCCCTTGGTTAAGGTGTCTTAGACCAAGTGAAGCAAAATATGCCCTCCAAGAAATACATAAAGGGTGTTGCGGAATGCATATTGAAGGAAAAATTTTAGTTACTAAGATCATTAGACATGGGTACTATTGGCCCCATATGAATGAGGATGCAATTGCTTTCATCAGAAAATGTCAAACTTGCCAAAAATTTGCTAGTGAAAAACATATACCAGTAGCATAACCAAAAACAATCACCAGCCCATAGCCATTTGCAAAATGGGGAATAGACATAATAGGTCCTTTCCCTATAGCATCTGGATAAAGAAAATTCTTACTTATAGCAGTGGAGTATTTCACCAAGTGGGTAAAAGCTAAACCTCTAGCAAGCATAGACTTAGTGTACCAGTTCGCCACCTTATTGGGCTTACTGTTGAAAAGACGCCTCTGTTTCACCTCGTTGCACTAGGCTCACCGATCGCTAGAGCAAGTAAATATGAAGAAGCACTGGAACATGCGAGTTGTTGGTCATATACCTAGAGCTTTGCATATGACCTCGAATTGATGGAAGTCTTATATGAAATTCAGAGAGAGCATCATTGTCACATTCCAACTCTTGAGATATGACGATCTTAAAATACGAGAAGACATAAGGTCACCCACGCTTGCAGAACCCATTGACACATATACAAATCATGCCTAGAATCGTACCAAACCTTATATAATAACTCATTTAAAACATTATATGAAAACTTTTAGTTGCAGAAGACAACAATTAGACACTTCACATATAATCCATAAGGAAATAATATTCATAATCCACTCGGAAGCTTAATAAATAATAACATCTCAAAATAAACATCAAAAATAAATATTCCCAGAGCATCTAATGCCAATACTTCATAATATGGTATTATTAATGACTTTGACAAGGAATCCCCAAGCGAAGTAGAATATTTGAGCCATCACCTTACCTCCTCACATTTGGTCACCTAGAACCACACAAGGGAAAAGGGGTGAGATCTCAATGAGTAAACGATAAAGCACTTACATTAAGATATATTCCATTGAAAAGGAAACTCATAGCTTATACACATAGTTCATGATTTACAATTCATGAATCAGGTTGCAATTTATCAAGGGTTCAATTTAGCAAGTTTATAGAAATCACACTTATAACACATGGAGTGTGAAGGCTATTGCTCTATCACTTGAACACATAGAGGAGAGGTGGCCTTATACCAAATTCCAACTCCTATCACATAGAAGGCGTGAAGCTGATCAAGCCCTACGGCTAGAACCACCCCTTCTAGATGAGGTGGATACATAACCCCTATCCATTGGGTTAAGACTGTGTGCACAGGTTCCGATGATTACCTGCATCGACACAAGAACTTCTGCATAAAAGGTTAAAGGTACCATAGCTAGAGCTAATGGTAATCACATATAACAATAACATTTAAGACAACAATAACATGTATCACAACAACAATGGCAATTTAACTTTTGAACAAAAGATACAAAAATAGTGTAGTTCCAGAAAGAATATAAGTTAGGGTAATAATCACAAAGGTATTATCATTGGATAGTCAAAAATGGATTTGGACCAAATATCCTTTGGCAACCCAAGCTTAACAAAGAAATCACATAGTCAATTTAAAATGGAAGTGAACTTCGGTTTCAAGAGTCTCAAAGGTTCTTATAACATAATCATGATAACTTGAACTTGTAACAATAGCGTAATGTTTACTCACCTTATGGTTCCTTCGCTTCTAGTACACGTAGCCCTTTTGAACCTCTAAAGCTCCTTAAGCTCTATCCTAATTTTTAATTCAATAATTAGTATTTATTTAATCATGATGCTATCCTATCCCATAACTATCCTATGCACATATAATATTCACATATACTTAGAGTTGCACATAGAAGTGCACTCATCACTTGCACATAACATGTTGACTTTAAAAGTCTTGCATGCTTAGCCTTAATAGGCCTATATAAAAACACATTATAACTCATATCTATACCTTTCTAAGATTAACACAATATCATTATTTTTATATCAATTCACTTTAACAATCATCTTAGTATACAAAACACTTTCATATATGTCAACTTATTAATAGCCTTTCAAGCATCATGCTTATCTCTTATGACCAAATCGTTCAATCAATCTTTTCATCAATTAAAGACCATTAAGTTATCATAAAGCCCATTTCCATATTGTCCAATCACATTCACATTCTAATCACAACATAAGGTTAAGATACCTTAAGTATACCAAAGTGACTTTAAGCTTGTCTAGGGTCATACTTTCAACTAACATACAATTTTATCATTTATTATACATACATAAATGTCAATAATCATCAAAATACATCACATAAAAATTATAGACATTGGGATAAAAATCCCATGATAGGCCAAATACATCATTAAGGAAAAAACTGAATTTTTCTTACTTTTCACACTTTCTGTCTATTACAGTAATATATAGAAATATGGTTTGAACAAAGATTTTTCATGTAAACACAACAAGAATCATTTTAGAATATTAATCTATATGAATTGGCAGCAATACATATGTTTCATACATGAAAATTCAAATTTTGGGTTTTAGGATGCAAAACCATGAGTTTTCTTAATTTTGGTATTTTTCGGTCATTATAGTAATATGTAAACAGGTATTTTAAACCATTATTTTTCATTTAGTCACAGAAAATATCAGTTTAGAACATCTTCATATATGATTCGGCAGCCATAAATGATAATTATATAAAAAAAAATTCCAAGTTTTAAGGCTTAGGGTGAAAATCATGAGTTTTTGCGCTTTTCGCGCTTTCCGTTCATTACAGTGATATGCAAACACATGATTTAAATCATTATTTCTCATCCAAACAAAACAAATATCAGATTATAATCCATCTATATAAAAATTGGCAGCCACATGTATAAATAATCATAGAACTTTCAAACTTCTAAGTTCTAGCACAAAAACCTTGAATTCCTTTGTTTTATAAAACTTTTTGGTCATTCTAGTAATGTGCAAAAATATGATTTAATCTAATATTTTTCATCAAAACACATCAGAAATCAGAAAATCATGATACACAAATCGCTCCCCCTTAGTGATGTTTATGCATAAAAATTTCAATTTTAAGTTACAGGATTCACCTTTGGAGAAATCGCGCGGAAAGATTTATGTCTTCGATAGAGAATTATATTTCTCTCTCAAAAACTCACCCAAACAGAATTAAATCTATAAAAATCAGTAAACAACCAATTCAAAATAATTTTCTCATAATTTATTTCATAGAAATCAGATAGAAGATTGAAAGAGAAGAAAAACTTATGAATATGGGTGATAAATCGCAAAATTGAAAGTTGTTTTCTTAATTTCAGTATAGAAAAATATTTTGGGAGAATTTTTCTGTTAAGATATAGAAAAATAGAGTGATGGCTACTAGAATGAGAGTGCTGGCCAAAATTCTCATTATATATTAGGGTTTGGGGTGTAATTTCCAAGTTTACCCTTAATGAGTTAGGTTATGAGTGTTTTAGTGTAGTGGGCTTTTGAGTATTTGGGCTTTTTATTTAATTTATGGCTAATTATGGGTAATTAAAAATAAAATATCTTTTTTTATTTTCATTAAAATTTCCCCCAAAAAATTTATTTAAAAATATTTTAAAAATACTCATAAAATTATTTTATGCTTAAAAATCGCATTTTTACATGAAAATTCAATTTATGAAAAATAAATTATTTCATGTTAATGCATTTTATTTAAACCATTTATTGCATAACACTATTTTATATAAGGCATATTAAAATTAATTTAATATGCCCCAAACTCATAAATCACGTTATACATGAATTTTTATATAGTCACATAATTTGTCACAATAACTCTAAATTCAAATAATTTGTTACTAAAACTCCTAGGTAGATATGGGTTGTTACAATCATCAGATTGATGTAGAAATAGTTGAAACATTCATTTAAAAATGGAGGGAATCAAAGACCAGCTTTGATTTGATGATAGAAGAAGAAATAGTGTACATTATCCTTCAACATCTCTTAGGTTTCTACTGCACCAACGCTTTTAAAAATTCTATCTTGAGATTTTGGCAAATCAATGGCAAATTTTTCTTGGCCTTCTAAATTTTCAGCATAAGGGCTGAGATCAACAACCTTCATAACAGAGGCCACTTCGCCCCATGCATTTTTAAATCAATCTTAATACTTTGGTAAGAAATCTCTTCCTTTTGAGGTGCCATCTTAAGAAATTTCGATAAAAATCGATGGAGACAAAGAAGAAAGGAGAACTAAAAATCTTTGAAAGTAGAAAGAAAACATAGAAAGAAAATGGGAAGGAAAAGATGAAGAAGATGAAGGGTAAAAGTTTTTTTTAATTTATTTTTAACTTAAACCCTAAAACCACACACTAACTAATCATTTTAAATTCAGAATGGTGAAACGTGCACTTGCACGATAATAACTGGGCCATATGGCGAGATTTTAGAAAAGAAGCTGCCTTTATGTTTAAGACTACAAGATGACAGGCATGTGGTAGGCAAAACATAGACTTTTGACCTTCTGCAATGATGACCTCACTGACGAATTGAACTTACTAGGTATAAAGGCACCTTACCAAAAACAATCCTAGCTAAACAAAAAGAAAAGGAAGCATAACTCGAAACAAGCTAGATAGCTCGCTTTTAAATTAGTTTCAAGCAAAGCACACATACTACTGTCTTCGCTGAAACAAGGGGACCACTGATGAGGAACTAAATAAGCCCAGTCTAGGCCTAGGCCCAATAAGTAATACATAACCAATAAAGCCCAGCTCAAAAGAGAGTAATCCATTCTCTACTCGTATCAAGTGTCCTAAGCGAACTACTCCAAGCAGCACAGGTTTAGTATCCAATTTGGATTGAAATCTCCTACTTATTGTCTGAACAAAGTTATGACCTACTATCTATAAATATCTCAATTGTAAAGCCTAAAAAGTAGATTCAAACATATTACAGTTCAATTACATTCAATAAAACCTCTGGGGAAATTATCTCATTCTAGTTTACTTTGTATTATTTAATCCTATTCAATTCATTGTGCATTAATATCATTTGTTTGGTCGAAATCAACTCAATCCAAATTCTTAAAGAACTTGTACATTATGTTTATGAAGAACTAAGTATCATAAATCATTGAGAAACTAATATCCTAATTTGTTAAATGATTAATATTCTACATTCCTAAAGAACTAAATATATTGTCTATGAGTCTTTAAAAGACTAATTTAATTATGATACCATTAACATATTACTTATTTTTAGACAATATCGAATTTAATGAAACTCAAATTTATAGCCCTCAACATCACGAGTATTTATCATATGTACTAGATGCCAAAATTATTGAATTGGGTCTTAATTAATTTGTTAAGTGGTTCACCTTCTAATTTTCTTAGAGGCATATTCATGGCATAAGTAATATCCAAAGCGGGAATGTTATAAATAAATTATCATATGTAGATATTATTTAAATGTATTTGGATATACAATTTGGAAAGTTATGATGTTCGTCAAATTCAATCAAAGGATAACTTGGCAAATCTATTTATAAAGGCACTCCCTATAATAACATTTGAGGAATTGGTGAACACAATTAGCATGCGTCAGTTATGAGATCTTTGTTAGAAATCATGTATTCAGGGAGATTCTTGTTCAATGTGCTCTTTTTCCCTTAGTCTAGATTTTATCCCATTGGGTTTTTCAAGTAAGGTTTTTAATGAGATAGTATTATGGCACAAGTTCTACAAAAATAATGTATTTTTTTCCTTCACTAAATTTTTTTCCCATGGGATTGTTTCTTAGTAAGATTTTAATGAGGCATTTTATTTTTAATGGACATCTAAGGGGGAGTGTTATGATAATATTTAAGTGATGTGATAAGATTATATGGAAGTCTATCCTATCTCTATAGTTAGATATTCTTATGTAAATAGAACTCTATTTTTATTCTTATCTTTGTAATCTTTTACACCTATAAATAGGTGTTACAATCAATGGAGTTAAACACACAAAAATTATTCTTTCTTTTCTCTATTCTCTATAATTGTTCTTTATTTTATAAAAATAACTTAGTAATTTTTATTTTTCTTATTTTAGCTTTAGCCTTTTGTAAATATATAATTAATTATATGAAATAAATTTATTACTATTTGGTGCAAAAATATCTGGATCAATGCAATAAATATCTTTAGATTATTTTTATATTGGCTTGTATTTTAATACTAGTAGAATCTAGAAAATTGTGCTATATGATATGACTGTTCTTACACTTTTCTGAAATTTATGAATAAAATAACAAATTTTATATTATTTTCATTGAATCAAGAAAAATTACAGGTATTTTTTTAGAGTAATAGTAGCATAGACAATACTATTTTTAGATCTTGCTATGTTTGTATGAACACAGAGAAAACAAAACCCGGATCTAATATATATAGGGCTCAAAATGTTCCGTTAACAGTAAATATAGGAATTCGTACAATAAAAATAGCTTGAAAAGCTTGTATTTAGATCACTTGCTGCTGTCAACTCGCCTAATAGGAATATGATATATAGACTCCAGTAATCGTCAATCAAGAAAATAAGGAGGTATTTAGGCCGAGCTTGTGCCGTTAACCAAGATCACCAAAAATCAATTAGAGAATTTGAGTGTGCATTGAAGTCAATGATGATTTCATACTAATATTAATAAGGGTATTTATAGAGATTTAAGAAATCCTAAAACTCTCAGCTTTGCCAGCTGACTTCATGGGCTTTGGTAATTGATCTTTGGACTCATCAATTCTTTAATGATCTGGACCATGAGCTTTATAATTTAGGGCTGGTGTAAACAATTACAAAAATTTACTTTTTTTTTGTTTTTTTGGAGTACAAACATTTTCATGTGTTGCATTTCTTGCATCATTTTGACAATCTAAAGGAGCATCACATTATGAAATGTGTGCAATCATCTATTGGTTATTGGGCTCGCCTACAGATCAGCCCGATCTTGTTCATCTTTATAATTATATACAACTAATAGTTTCTAGTCTAACTACTAAATTATTCATGATTAAACCTTAGCCACTAAGCAACACGTAAAATCTAATACTTAATTTTCATACACTTGAATTTGATTTTATAATCATTAGTATAAATGCAATGAAATTCACATCAATATATATATATATATATATATATAAGTTGAATCAATCAATTTCCATAAGTTCAAAAATATTATTATTCATGTAATATATATATATATATATATATATATATATATATATATATATATATATATATATATATATATATATATATATATATATATATATATATATATATATATATATATTTTAAATGATTAAAATTTCTCAAATAGTGCATTTTTTAAATCATAAAATAATGCATTTAATGCCCTTCAAAGATAAATTTAATAAGAGTTATAATTTCAAAAGTTAATAAATTATGATAATTATTATTAAAAAATACTAAATTAATAAGAACCGTTTGATTTTAATCCAATAGCTAAACAATCAATACCTATCATTGGATAAAAATTGCAATAACCATTAAAATCACACTCATATATATATATATATATATATATATATATATATATATATATATATATATATATATATATATATATATATATATGATGTTAACAAATGTCTCCTTGACACTTGTTAAATATTTAATATTTTAATTATTTTATTTAATATATTGATTATACTCTTAATGGAAGCTTCTATTTTCAATGCCCATCAATGGATAAAAATTGCAGTAACCATTAAAATCACACTCATATATATATATATATATATATATATATATATATATATATATATATTATGTTAACAAGTGTCTCCTAGACACTTGTTAAGTAATTAATATTCAATTATTTTATTTAATACATTGATTACACTCTTAATGAGAGTTTCTATTTTCAATGCCAAATTTAATTAGACAATTATCTCTCTCTTTTATCTCTTAATGAAGCCAAAAAATAGAAAATTGCATGCACTCTCTTTATTGAAAAAAAAAAATTCCATCAAAATTTTTTTCTCATAAAAATTCCCTCCAATTGCAAGAAAGGAAATGGTAATGTTTGTCTTTTGATTAAAGAAAATTCCTAATATAAAAAGAAAAATATTATCTTACATAAAAGAAAATTATTTCATTTCATAACATTTTCATTTAGGTTAATGAAATTTGCCCATAATATTTGTAATATGGTGGTTTGGCTTATGTGATTTGTAGCTGTTTAATGTTTTATGTGGTTCACATTAAATTTTTTCTAATAAATGTCAATATTTCTTGTAGAATTAGCGAGAATAAGAAAACATAAAATCTACAATTAATTTATGGAATAAGAAGGAAAGTACGTAAATCTGTAATTTGATAAAAAGAAACATAATAATATATTTGAATTTGAATGTGATTTTTATTTTTATAATTATAGGAAATTTTATTTTTTAACATAAAAATTTATATATGGATTAAAAAATTATAGCAATATGATACAGTATACCATTTATTTTTTTATATTTTTGTAAGAAAGGTTATGAATTTTTCTAGAAAAGAAAATTGGAGAGAATTTTTTTCAATAGAAAGAGTGTAGTGTAATTCCCTTTTTTTTTTTTTTTTGGCTTCATTAAGAGATAAAAGAGAGAGAGAGAGAGAGAATTGTCTAATTAAATTTGATATTAAAAATAGAAAATTTCATTAAGAGTGTAATCAATACATTAAATAAAATAATAATATTAAATACTTAACAAGTATCTAGGGGGTCACTTATTAACATAACTCACACACACACACACATATATATATATATATTGGGCTGCAAGGAACCTGCACCTAATAATTTTTCTCACCTAATAAGAATTACAAAAATTTTTTTTAATATATGAAAAAGTATAAAGAGAATAATACTTTTTGCGAGATAGAAATTTTTTTAATTATGAAAAATTTTGTCTCTTTGTTAATTTAACTACTTATTTGTAATTTGTTAATCTACATAATAAGACTCAAAATTTCACAAAAGCATAATTTTTTTTGCAACTAATAAGAATTGAAAAAATTCTTGTAATATACAAAAAAGTATTAAAAGATTGTAATTTTTCAAAAGATAATAATTTTTGTAATTATGAAAAATTATTATTTTTCTGTTAATTTAGCCATTTCATTTGTAAATTATTGATTTACATAAAACAAGTCAAAATTTTTGTAAAATCATAATATTTTTTGCAATATGTTTATATAAAATTGTTGATTTATGCAAAATAAGTATTTTTTTTAATAAAATAACAATTTTATTTATAATCATGAAAATTAATTTTTTTTTCTTAATAAAATTTTACCAATTTTGTTAATGTAAGGTCTACATTTAAATTATTCTTATTTTATGTATGAAGAATTCATGATAGATATACATTAAATTTGTATATTATATTTATATTTATAAAACCTATTTGTTTCTATTTGGTATCATTTTTAATGGAATAATTTTCATACTTAAGCCCAAGTTAAATCAAATGATACTATATTAAAATGAAGAAATTTAATTTGAATTAGAATACGAATAACTTTTAATAAATTTATTTAATTTTTAATATTTTATGAAAATTGTTCATGAAAAATAATTGATTAAGTTTTTTTTTTATTAAACTCGATCAAGCTAGTTAACAATTGT
>CANTUT010000910.1:7500-170000 GCA_947687605.1 Reutealis trisperma
CATAAAGCCCTAGAACGACACCCTCTCTAACAAACCTTTATTCTCCAACAGTTATATCATGCGCCGCCTATCTGGCTGAGCAAACCACCATTAAACATGGAGGACAAAAGGCCAAATCAGAACATTGAAGGGGTGAAGGAGACTCTCCACCAATTCTTGACCTTTCAGATGGATTTTGATGATAGATTTTGCAAATCCATGTATTATAACTTTTGTTCTTTGTTTGGTTTGAAAAATTAAACTACATTAATGAATTTGTTAGTATCATCATGCTCTAAATTTTTCATTTTTTGAGGGTTTTAAAAACTCATATGAGAGAGGTGGATTTCAATCAAATCAATTATTTTGAGCAAATGTAAATTCTATTAAAAATTTTATATTCCAAAATTACTCATATTAATATTTCAAAACTAATTATTATCTTAAAACTAAAATTATATTTATTTATAACAGATTTGAGGGTGTATTTGAAATTTACTTGTAAAATTTATAAAATTGTAATTATTCATTTAAATATAAAACTTATAGATTTCAATTATAAATTTCAAGATTTTATTCTTGTAAATAAATATCCTATATATCAAAATTTTATAATTTCATATTTCATAATTATAAATAAAGCTGAAATATATTAAAATTCTATAGTTTGACATTTCATAATTGATAGTTTTTGTTTTCAAGGATTTATATCTTCATCATCATTATGTGTTATACATTTCTTTTTCATTTTTTTTTCAAATTGGTAATTATGTATAATATATTTAAAAAAAAAATAAAAACAGTACTCCGTTAGCTTATCGACGGCGTTTTTACTTTGTCCTTTTCTCGTTGCGGTCTTTCCATAGTCCCTCTGTAGGCTCTCCAGCACTTCTCACTTCTAGTCTTGTGGGTTTTTCCCAATCTGCTTCTCAACCCTTTCTTCTTCTTCTTCAGATCTCTCCCTCTCTGTTTTCTCTGTTTCTCTGATATATATGTGCATGAAATTGATTGGTTTAACCCGTAATAAACTGCATAAAACAGAAAAACAAACAAAACCCATTTGTAACTAGATCTGAAATCAAGCAAAATTTCGAATTTCTACATTCAAATGGCATCCCCAAATCCTCAAACCCCTCAATTTGACATGCACAAATTTTTCATGCCCACAACAACCACCACAAACCAAAACCAAAACCTAAACCCTTCTAATCCTAATCTGATGATTCCACCACCAACATCAATTCCTTCTTCTTCTTATCCTCCTACTGGTACCCACTCTAACTTTCCATTTCAATTCCCTCAACAATTTCACCATAACCATGTCCCTTCATATCCTTCTTCTCATGAAAATCATACGCAGAACCTCCACCACCCTCCTCCTCCTCTTTCTAACATGCCACCGCAGCGCTCTCTTTCTTACCCTACACCCCCTCTCCAACCCCAACCCCAACCCCAACCCCAACAACAGCAGCAGCAGCAGCAACAGCAACAACAACAAAACCCTTCTTCTCGCAATAATAATGAGCGTAGTGGGGCTGAAATTATGGCCCTCCTCCGCCCTTCTCCTCCTACTCCGACCCAGCAGCAGCAGCCACAGCCTAATCAAGACCTGCCACCGCTCCAGCTGCATCAGCATCCTTCTTCTCCGGAATTATCTGCTGGGAACAATGTCCCGCCGGTGGGACCCATTAGGATGCCGAGCAGTAAGATGCCCAAGGGTAGGCGGATTGCGGGTGATCATGTTGTGTATGATGTGGATGTGAGGTTGCAAGGGGAGGTGCAGCCTCAACTTGAGGTTACGCCCATAACCAAGTACATTTCGGATCCTCAGCTATGCTTGGGAAGGCAAATTGCTGTCAATAAGACATATATTTGTTATGGGTTGAAGCAGGGGAATATTCGGATTCTTAACATTAATACTGCTTTGAGGTCCTTGTTTCGCACCCAGTCTCAGGTCGAATTCAATCTCAGTCTTTGTGTTTTTTCTCCTTTATGTTGTTGGTAAAATTCAAGCTGCATTGCTTTTGCTATGTGTGTGTGTGTGTGTGTGTGCGCGTGCGTGCGTGTTCACTATGTATAGTTATTAGTTTTGCAAAATTGGAATTTTGCTATTTTTTATATGTATAATAGTTTGTAACATATCAAGGAGCAGAATAATGATTTATTGGCTGTGGGTTTCACTGGCATTATAGGTCATCAGTTGTTTAATTTTGTTGATTAGATGAAGGAAGGAACGTTTTCTTTTTTCCCTTGAAGACACAAGACTATGTTGCATGGAAACTCTCGGGAGTTTTTCGGAAATGTTTCCTGTCGTGAAACTCATAGAAATTTAATTGAAATGTTCGGGATACTTTTCCGTAATTTGGAAAAATTGGAAACTCATTTTCATAAACGGAAACCTGTTTCCAAGTAAAGAAAAATATTCATTCCCGACTTAATAAATAAATAAATAAATATATATATATATATATATATATATATATACATATACTTCTATATTTTTTTATATTTACGCATTTCCCTTATGTTTCGTTTTCTATATTTTTCAAAAATGCCGTTTTCTTCCGTTTCCCGTTTCCATGCTACCTAGACACAAGGTTGATTCTTGTGTATGTTTGTGTTGCCATTTGGAAACGAGGTTTGCTTTAGTGAAAGGATAGGTATTTATATGAACATAAACTTTATTTGAATGCTTGAAGCTGTTGCGTTGCATACTAAGTGCTTTATTGGATGAATGAGAAAAGTTATTGCTAATCATGATAGCATGTTCTATTAACAAATATGGAATATAATTATGAATTATGGATATGAGGCTATGCAAGTTGACAGACATGGTAGAAAAGAATAACTTAAGTCAATCAATTCTTGATCCCAAATTAATTGGGGATATAAATTTCTGGCAAAATAGTAAACTCAAATAAATCAAGTATAATGATGAACAATTATATATGGTAAACACAGCCCGAATCGGCATAATTCTTTTGCATCTTTTTTCTCAAGAGGTGTCTGGTTGATTTGTTTAGCTAGCTATATGTTTTTTAATGCCCTAAATCTAGTGGATTGGAGGAAATGAACATCCATATAGCAACCCGAACTTGTTTGGGATCCAAATGAAGTTCAGTTGAGTGTATGCCCTTTGTATGCTTAGGATAGTAATAATGGTTAATTATTTATTTATTTTTTCATTCTGAAGTATTTTTGTTCATTGCATCACCAGCAACCTCATTTTGCCATAAATACTAATAGGGTTGTTAATCAATATGGTTTCTGCATAAATTAAAGCAGTGTTATTCAACTTTTATTTCGTTTTCTATTTGCTTAGTTCCATCATGACTGAATTTTATGTGGCATCCTGTTGGGTCTTTGGAAAGCTTTTATCAAAAAGAATGTTCCAAAAAAGCAATTTTTTGATCATCAAGATTCAAGACATGGATATTTATTTAAAGAACAGGAATCAATTTGAGCTAGTCTGCAGTTAATGGGGGAAGGACAATAGGATGGTTGACTTAAAAGTTGCTAAATTATTATTGTAAGTTTATTGTATGTTTTGGTTGAACCTTTAGTGCATTCTTCTTGGTCAGATAGTATATGTGGCTGCTATTGCAAGAAGCAGAGAGGTTTTTGCACTGATTTTATTTGCTCTGCTTGTCAAATGAAAATTTCTTGGTCAACTATGACTATCAAATTCAAAAAATTTTCATTTGCTTGCTCAACTATGACTAAGACAATCTTTTATGTTGGTTTGAAAATGGAAGGCTTGCAACTGTTGCACACACGTTATCGATTAAAATGAAAAACTATTGCACACATCAGAGTAGCTTTTGCCATTTAGTTATTATTTCTGTTTGATATTGTTGTTTGGGTTATTTCTCTTATAATGATTTCAAATATGGTATGTTTAATCTTAAGTATTCCTCTATGGTATCTACAACATGGTCTATTTTGGGGTTTCTTTTTAATGGTTTCTTAAATCAGTGCAGAGGATTTATTTGTATGTTATTTTGAGAACTTAATTGACTATTTAGAAGGGTGGATAAGACATTTGTTTAGGTGCCTATATTATTTTGCTTGCTTGCTCATCTAAGAGGTCTATTTCTCTCCCAGAGGGTCACCGATATGGCTTTTTTTGCTGAGGATGTTCATCTCTTGGCCAGGTACCTTGCTTTCTGGATTCTGTAATTTTCTATTCTTGTTTGCTTCGTGTTGTATGACTTGTTCTTATGCAGTGCTGGCATAGATGGACGGATTAATGTGTGGAAAATTTCTGAAGGTTCAGATGACGAAGATAAGCCACAAATTACAGGAAAGACTGTTATTGCAATTCAAATAGTCGGAGAGGGAGAAATTAAAAATCCACGAGTTTGTTGGCACTGCTACAAACAAGTATGGCACCGTATTGCTTGTTCCCCCACCCTTCCTCCCTTCAAAGGGTGTCTGCTTTTTCCATTTTTGCATGGTTTTATTTGTTATTCTTTTCATTTGTGAAGTTGTCATATCTTGCTTGTGACCTCTCTGCATCACACTTTAAATAGGAAATTTTGGTAGTTGGGGTTGGTAAGCGTGTTCTTAGAATTGATACTAACAAAGTTGGAAGGAGTGGAGTCTATTCATCGGAGGCACCTCTTCATTGTCCTGTTGACAAACTGGTTGATGGTATCCAGTCGGTTGGAAAACATGATGGAGAAGTGACTGATTTATCAATGTGCCAATGGATGACCACCCGTTTGGTTTCTGCTTCTATGGATGGAACGGTTCGTATTTGTCCTTGTCCTTTGGGTGTATTTATATTTATTTTGTTCATGAATATGTTTTTCTAAAATTTCTTTTTAGCTAGTCATTGGATACACTTGAGCTTTTGTGCATCCTTTAAGCATTGAAAATTTGGATACTGGCATTAGATTTTCTTTTCTGTTTTTTGTGTCTGGCCTTTTTGATTTATCCTGAAGTTTTTTGCATAGATTAATAGTTGGATAAAAAAAAAAAAAAAGAAGAGAATTCGGAATTGAAATCAAAAGAAAAGAAAAAAAGAAAGCAAAATTCGTCCAAAAAGAAGAAGAGAGAAAAAAAATCAGCAAAAGAGGAGAGAAAAAGTGTTTGTATAGGCTGAATTAACTTCCTAGTGTGAGACAGACAAGGAAAGGCAGAATTAGGTCAATGAAACCGGTGAAAAGAATAAAGATATTAACCATAGAAAACTTGGTAGTTCAACTTCTGGCTGCAGTTATAAGTAGAGAAGTTCTTGAAGCTCATTAATTTTTTGGCTGGGGAATGGTCCACTGTGAGTTTGATTTATGATAACTTATCTCTCACGTTCACATCTTTATCTCTGTTTATTCTATTGGTGGTTCACATCTTAGCTTTTTAATTAATAATGTCTCATGTTAAAAATATGCTTATGCTTAAAAACACATTCATTTATTACTTAATCAGAATTGAAATTGAAATAATCCATCTAAATATGTTAGTTGAATTCAGTTTCTGTTTCTTTAAATGCATTTCAAGGTGTTATGCTAAAAGGATTGTGAACACTAATACCACAATGGACATTAGATGCCCTTGTATCCATGTAATATAAATTTAAGGATTGTGAACACTAATACCACAATGGATATTTGATGTAGGACAGATTTAGATAATCTCTTCTACTTTGAATTTTTCAGAAATTAAGGGGTTAAAATTGTAAACCAGAGCCGATTTTACAGGAACTAGAGATAAGTAAAGGGAAAAGGGGAAAAAAACTTCTAAGAGTCACACCTAGGGTTGAATTGAGTCACACAATTCTCAGCAATAATGCAGGGTTTATTTTATTGAATCTGAAAGTTGTCTAATAATGGTTACAAGCCTAAGTATTTATAGAGTTGAAACTAATCCAAAGCATGTTTGGATTAGGAATCCTACACTAGTTTTCCAACTAGAAAAACAAATTAATACTAACTAGGAAATACTAAACCCATACTAAATCCACTAAAACTCCTAAATAAAGACTGCAAAATAACAATAATAAAAAACCCTACTGTTCCAGCAATTCTGGAAATTACAGAAATACCCTTAATACCTAAAGTAATGAACCAGCAGCTGTATTATATAAATATACCCATTATAATTCTAAAAAGGCTGAAATTACTTTATAATTTCTCCAATAAATCCCATATTAAATCTAACACATAATTCTATGCTTGAATCCTTGAATTTGAAGTTTCTTGTCTTTCTATTCTCCAGCAATATTAGATGCCCTTGTATCCACGTAATATGAATTTAACTTGGGCTTGCAATGATTTTTATCCTCATATATGTAGACACTATTGAGAATTAAGGACTTGAAGATAGAGTAGAATCTTTCTGGGATCATTAGGTGGTTTCTTTTCTAGTCTTTATTGCATTATTGGAGGAAGGCAATTTGCTGGGAGATATTTGCTATATATAGCTTAGGATGCTCTCTGTTTTTGCTCTGCATGATGTGTTTGCATGTTTTAATTTTATTTCCAAGCATGCTTATTCCTACTGATGCTTTAATTGATTTATAGAAATTTAAACTTTGTTAGTAATGTTACTTTAAATTTTCGTTTTGTGACCAGATTAAGATTTGGGAGGATCTCAAGGCATTGCCTCTTGTCGTATTGAGGCCACATGATGGCCTGTCTGTGTACTCAGCTACATTCTTGACTGCTGCCAGTCGGCCAGATCACATTGTACTCATCACAGCAGTACGTGTCACTAAATATTTATTTTTGTGGCCAACTGAACAAAAAGATTATAGTGTTTGTAATTTTAGTCTGCCTTTCCAATTTTTAGTCTATCTTTTTAAGTTTATGAATTCTGTGTAATCTTTTACATTGTGAACAATTTTAGTCATTTTATTTGAATTAAAAAAGATTATTATTGTATTGCTAATAAAAATTAAAAACTAAAAGTGATTTTTATTTATCTGTCCCTTTCTCCAACCTCCAAAAGTGATTTTTATTCATCTGTCCCTTTCTCCAACCTCACTTTTCTCCGCTTCCCTCCCCTCCCATCGTCCTTTTCCTTCCCCTTCCTTGGGCATGGAGCACCCAAATTATTTTTTTTTTTAAAGAGTTAATATGATCATTAAGGTTTTTTTTTTTTTTTAATTAATTGAGATGGCATTTATTGAAGTTTCTGAAAATGTAATTTAAGCTTTGCTCACTCTTGAATATAAGCATTTCATGTTCAGGTTCCATGACTTGGTTAATTTTATTTTTATTTCATGCAATCTTCCAAAATTTTGTGAACAGGGACCTCAGAATCGGGAAGTGAAGATATGGGTCTCATCCAAAGAAGAGGGATGGCTCTTGCCTAGTGAGGCTGATTCATTGAATTGCATTCAGACTTTAGAGCTGAAGAGTTCAGCTGAACCTCGAGTAGAGGAGGCATTCTTCAATCAAGCTGTAGCTCTGTCCCAAGTGGGCCTCCTCTTACTTGCAAATGCTAAGAGGAATGCTATATATGCTGTGCACTTGGACTATGGTCCTAATCCAGCAGCAACCCGCATGGATTACATATCAGAGTTCACAGTCACCATGCCTATCTTGAGTTTAACAGGAACTAGTGATGTTTTACATGGCCAATCTGTTGCTCAGATTTATTGTGTCCAGACTCAGGCTATTCAGCAGTACACTTTGGAGTTGTGCCAGTGCTTGCCTCCATTGTTGGAGAATATGGGTACAGAAAAGTCAGATTCTAATGGTTCACATGAGCTAGCTAATGTTGAAGGAGTTGCTGCTTTGGACTCACGTGGAAGTGGCTTTTCTGACATCCCCTTAAGCTCTGCTTCAGTTGAAGCTGCTGCTTTGCTAGAGACCTCTTCAAATATAGACTCTAAGTCTCTTGCTTTGACTCCAACTAATGATGCTGACATTACTTGTGTCACATCATCTCCCCATTCCTCAACACATAAGGGTTTTACTGAGGTTACAGTTGCAGCGAGGCTTGAACCAGGCCCTCCACCCAGTGAGCAAAATTTAAATCAGCCTGTGATTGATTATTCAGTTGACCAGCAAATGGACACTATTCGCACAAACTTATCAGATGTTCCTTCCATGGATAGTGACTCAAGGAATGATGAAATGAAAGGTACACAAGAAGATAATTCTGGCATGCTTAACCCGCCTATCATGTTTAAACACCCAACACATCTGATAACTCCTTCTGAGATTTTGATGGGTGTCCCATCTCCCAACAATAATAATGAGGTCAAGACAGAGGTTGAAGCTAGTATTCAGGATGTGATTGTCAATAGTGATGTTAGTAATACAGAGGTGGAGGTTAAAGTAGTTGGTGAAGCAAAATCTACTCAGAATGATGAATTTGGCTTCTGTGGAGAACCTAAAAACCTTGTTTCAGGAAATAAGGAGAAGTTTTTTTGCTCCCAGGCTTCAGATCTTGGTATTGAGATGGCCAGGGAGTGTCGTGCCATATCGGCAGAAACTTATTCTATGGAGGAGCCTCAGCAAGCTGATGGTGTTGGTGTGGCTGAGTTTCTTGTCCAACCTTCTCACACAAGTGAGGAAGAAGTTCATGACTCCACAAATGATGTATCAGGGAGAGTTTCTGAATCAACTACACCTGCAGTAGCTCAGCAATCAACAACTCCAAGTACAAAGGGGAAGAGGCAAAAGGGGAAAAATTCTCAAGCATTAGGTCCATTGTCTCCATCTCCAAGTGCTTTTAATTCAACAGATTCTTACAATGAACCAGCTGGGTCTTCAAGCCTCCCTTCTTTGGAGGCTGCCTTTCCTCAAATTTTTGCCATGCAGGAGATGCTTAATCAGGTAACTATTTAGCTTTGGACATTAAAATGTCCCATCATTTTTGTACAATGCCCCTTGTTCTTACATAATAAGTAATTTCAGTTTTGGGAAAATTTTCAAATGCTTCACATTTGGATTGCTGATAGGTAGATGTTTTGATCTCAGTGAGGTTTGTGGCCGCTTTTATTATTGTTATTATTTTTACTATTTTGTTTTTTAGTGCTGAAGCTGAAGATTTGGCTCAGAAACCCTTCCTCTTCCAGGGGATGTTTTCTTACTTTTAGCATGGGAAAGATGGTGATGGAAGATTCAACCAATAACTTTGATTGTGTGATGTTTTGATTAATGTATACTTAATGAATCATAACCTGAAATCTAGCATTACTAAAGTAATTATATTATATGCAGTAGTTTGTTAGTTTCAGGGCATAGCCACCTTCCTACCAAAAACCAAAGAAGTGAAACTTTATTCTTGTTCAGCTCAAGGTTGCACGGAAATCTCTATAAGCTCAACGTTCCCGTGTTGGACACATTTCGGATATTAAAACTCTCGGAAACTTCTAGGAACTGTTTCAGAAACTTAAAAAAAAGTTTTCCATTATTTTTTATTTTTTTGAATTTTGGAAACTTTTATGAAACTTTCGGGAACTTAGAAGAAACTTTTGGACACTTCTAAGAAACTTAATTGAGAACTAATTAATCTTGATAGGAAAATAAGAATAACTGTAGACTAAGAGGAAAAAAAATAAGAATAACAATAGAGCTTAATTGGAAGTTATAATTTTTAATGATGATGTTGATAGTGATAAAGATAATGAAGTAGAAAAGTAATTACAAATATTTTTTTTGATATTTTAACTTATTATGGATGATTATTTAGAAAGATTTTAGAAAAATATTATATTCAGTTATCTGAATTATTTAATTATATTATAGTATTTTCACAGTTTTATTAAGAGATAATTAAAGTTAATGAAGTAATATAATTGATAATGAAATATTTTTATCTTTTTATATATAAAATATATGTTTTTTATATAACATCTTTCCGTTTCATATCCTATATTTTTAGAAATTGGCATATCCTTATTTCGTATTGTTTCGTATCGCATTTCCTGTTTTCGTTTCCTGTTTTTGTTTCCATGCAACTTAGGTTCAGCTCATATGTGCAACATTTCTTGCCTAAAACTGGCTTTCTGGATTTGCATCATACTGGTGTGATTTCAAAATATTAGTTTGTGATGATGAATGTAATGTGATCTTTGATCTTGGTATTTGTCTCTCTCTGTCTTTTGCAGGTCATGACAACTCAAAAAGAACTGCAGAAGCAGATGTCAAACATGGTTGCTGTCCCTGTTTCAAAAGAATGTAGAAGAGTGGAGGCAGCTTTGGGACGGAACATTGAGAAAGCTGTCAAAGCAAATACTGATGCACTGTGGGCTCGGTTTCAAGAAGAGAATGCAAAAAATGAGAAGCTATTGCGAGATCGCACACAACAAGTAACAAGTTTAATCTCTAACTTTTTGAGTAAGGACTTGATGGCCATGCTAGAGAAAGTAGTCAAGAAAGAATTGGCTTCAGTTGGACCAGCTGTAGCTCGTACAGTATCTCCTGTCATAGAGAAAACAATATCTTCAGCAATTGCAGAGTCATTCCAGGTTAGACATTTGGAAATGTGATGCTTTTTACTTGATATTGATTGTTTTCTGATTGATGTGTTGCATTGCAGAGAGGTGTAGGTGATAAAGCAGTGAATCAACTGG
This sequence comes from Reutealis trisperma, assembly GCA_947687605.1. Lineage (NCBI taxonomy): Eukaryota > Viridiplantae > Streptophyta > Magnoliopsida > Malpighiales > Euphorbiaceae > Reutealis > Reutealis trisperma. The sequence goes on from CANTUT010000910.1 coordinate 18,011, forward strand.
AGAAATCGGTTAATTCAAAACTTGAGGCAACTGTTGCTAGGCAAATTCAAGCGCAGTTCCAAATTTCTGGAAAGCAAGCTCTACAGGTATGCACTAATGCAACTTGATCCAATGCCCATAATCATATATAACTGGTTGAACAAGATATCTAAGGGTCCTTGTCTGGTGCAATGTTGTCTTAGACTTGCAATCCAAGGGGTTGCAGGTTCAAACCCTGAGAGCAGCTATTAGTGCAAGCTTCTTGAAAAGAGTAGGTTATGCACAGAGCTTCCTACTGAGTCCTACTTTGGTGGGACATGTTTTTGTAATGGCATTTTATTGTATAAGATGTAGACTGAAATTAACTTAATTGCCCTTGAGATGGTGCATATTACTATATTATTTGAATCAGGGATTGTTTGATCCATCCATTTTTCTCACGCAGGATGCCTTGAAGAGTGGTTTGGAAGCTTCAGTCGTACCTGCCTTTGAGATGTCATGCAAAGCTATGTTTGAGCAAGTAGATTCCGCATTTCGGAAAGGGATGGTTGAGCATACAACTGCAGCTCAGCAGCATTTTGAATCTGCACATTCTTCATTGGCCCTTGCTTTAAGGGTGTGTTTCCTTATGCCATGTTACAAAATTTATTAGAGGAGGGATTCTAACTCCTCTCTAACATACCTGTGATAACTGATATGAGCAAAATATCTGTTTATTTTTTGAATTTAAAATTGTGTTTTTTCTTTCCCAGTTAGACTTGTTACCTGTGGATTTTTGGCTGATAAGTTATCTCAGAGTTTTTGACTCTTAAGTGTCATGAGGATATTGAAAGTTAACTGGTGTAGGACTTTCTAGTAATGCAACTTAGAACGATTTGGATGTGCTGCTCATTCTGGCAGTTTTGCTGCTGTCTGTTACATTGTTGTGTGTTTGAACTTTTTTTTTTTTTTTTTTTTGGTTGAATGCAGGAGGCCCTCAACTCTGCATCATCGTTGACTCAAAACTTGACTGGGGAATTGGCTGAAAATCAAAGGAAGCTGTTAGCTCTTGTGGCTGCTGGTGCAAACACAAGTTCGGCGAATCCCTTGGTTACACAACTGAGCAATGGACCTTTGGGTGGTCTTCATGAAAAGGTTTGTTGTTTATAAACTTAACTATGGTTATCATTTGTCATTAGCTATCCTGAAGATTTGTAATTTTAAGAATTTGCTGTCAATATTAAGGTTGAGGCACATTTGGATCCAACAAAAGACCTATCAAGATTGATATCTGAACGCAAATATGATGAAGCTTTCACCATTGCTCTGCAAAGGAGTGATGTCTCAATTGTATCTTGGTTATGCTCTCAGGTTTCAATCATCCTATCTATACTTGATTCTTTTGAATGTGGTGTGATGAAATTTGTGTGCAGCTGGAAGTTGATTGTTTTTTGTTCATGAAGTTAGTTTTGTCAAATATTTAACTTTCTTTCACTTCATTTTTTTAATTCATTAAGATAAATGTCAAAGTTGTCATTTTCAATTGGATCCTTTTCAAGTGCTTACATTAACTTATCTGGAATTTCTTGGTTATTCAATGCTATCCTTTTGTTTTTATATAGTCCCTTCTGGTAGTGAATTTTCTGAACTTCGAAATCAACTGAGAAAAATTGTCGTGCAATTGCCTCTGCTAGGTTGATTTGCGTGGGATATTAGCAATGGTTCCTCTTCCGTTAAACCAAGGAGTATTACTTTCTCTTCTACAGCAGTTGGCTTGTGATGTGAGCAAGGATACTGCTCGAAAGCTGGGATGGATGACAGATGTGGCAGCTGCCATAAACCCAGCAGACCAAATGATTGCAATGCATGTACGACCAATCTTTGAGCAAGTATATCAGATCCTGCACCATCAACGGAGTTCACCTTCCATCACTGGTGCTGAACTCGGAACAATTCGTGTTTTGATGCACGTCATCAACTCCATGCTTGTGTCCTGTAAATGATTCTCCCTTCAAAACCACTGCAAAATACGATGAGTTTTGAGCTGGTAGGAACTTTGTACAAATCTTTGATGGTTCATACAAAAAGGTGTCCGGTCTTTTTTTTCATTTTCTTCTTTTTAGAATTTAGGGTATAATATTACTGTGTTTCCTCTGTTTCAGCAGAGGTTCAAGAATTTAGTGTTTTCTTAATTTCTGGGTATAACGGTACTTATCGTATTAGTTCAGGTGCTTCAGATTTTCTCCAACTCATGGAACAAGTGCAAATATTAGTTTTGATTTATCTTAGATTTCTTGGATTAAATGAGGTTTCAATCAAATGCGGATCATAAGACAAAAATAAGTAGCTCAAGGCTCAATTTAGGAGCATTTATCCATTGCACCTGGTGCATCATTTGAAACGGGATTATATTTGTCCAGTGATTCGATCGCTGGTGAAGCCACGGACGATGATATTGAGATCAGTTTGGTCGATGATCACCGTGGACTGGCACCATTTTTTTTGTGGGTGAAACTAATTGAGAAGGCATGAAAGCAAGAAAATTGTATTCATATGCCTCTTGATTTCAATCCAGATCTTTGGAATTCACTTGATATTTCAAGATCTTTGGAAGGGTTTCTTGTGGGTTTATATTTATCAATTATCACAAACCCAACAAGTAGTTAAGTTTTTACCTTCTGTTCTGTGGATTTCATGAATTTTGATTTACAATCTGACAAATTTGTCAAAATAATAACAATAAATTTGATAAACTATTTAGACTTGGTTGTGCATCTCTTCACTATTTAAAATTTTACTGATCAAAATTATGACGATTCCCTTTTAGTAAGTATTCATAAGCCGTAAAACAATATGATTTCTTACTCGATGAAAAATTGGTTGGCTGAAGAAAACTAATTTCTTTATTTTTAATTATAAGTTTTTTTTTTTTTTTAAATAATCTCATATAAATATTTTTATGATATTTATCAGTGATCCAATGCGTTAGCTATGCACTAAATGAGTACACATAAAATTTAAAAATATTAAAGTCAGATCGGGTTCAAAGTTGCTACTCCTAAGTTTTACCACTAAGATATTACTGTTTGGCTAGTAACAAACACTTCTATCATTATTTAATAATGGAAAAATTATATAGTATTTTGGTGTCTGCACAATATTTTTTTTATGTAATAAATTTTTAATCGTTCTTCAATCTTTTTAATCGTTTTTTGATCTTTTCTTAGTTTGTAACTCTTCGACTCTATTTATGACTTTATTTTAATATTTAGCAATTAAAAAAAAAATTCTGTTATATTTTCTCCAATTTCAGGGACTAAAAATACTTGTAACAAATTCATAAACCAATTGTGTAATTTTTCTTTTAATAATTTATTATTCATTAGCAGAGTTATTCCCTTCAAATTTTAACCTTCTTTTTCACAAACAATTTTTTAAATATTTATTTTACTTATTTTATTGATAACTTTAAAAAATATTATTTCTTCTGTACCGTAAAAATTATTCATTATTTCTTTTTAAAATATTCTAAAATATTTGTCCACTCTAAAAATAATTATAACATAATTATAAAATTTGTTTATTTTATTTTTATTAATTAAAATGTGTGTATTCTAAAAATTAATAATAAAAAATAATAATAATTGAATATATATAAAAATATAAGTGAAAAAAATCTAATAAAATTTATAAATTAACAAGTAATTAATAGTAATTAATAATATTTTTTAAAAATTATATGAGAAAAAAAATGAATAATTTTTTTGAGAAAAAAAAAAAGTATTTCAAGTGCCTCTTTTTATTTTTTAATTCTTTACAACATTTTTTTAAGTTGAACTTAATTTTTATATGATAAATAAATAATAATTTTTATAATGGATACATTTTCTTTTCTTATTTTTTAAAAATATCTTATCATCCATAAAATTAAGTCTAATACATTTTATTTTTCAACAAATTGATAAGTCTCATGTACTGTGTTTATGGTAAACATTCTTTTATTAATAACAATTTATAAATATGGAAAATACTAAATGCTCAACTATAAAATTTTAAAAAAATAAAATTTATTCGATTATTTCGAGAGTAAACATAAAAAAAAAAAACCGGCTTTAAAGGGGAAAAAACCGTGATTAGAAGTATTTACTCTCTCTCTCTTTTTTTTTTTCAGTCCTCCTCAAAAGAGGGGAAAAATAAGTGTAGAATTTTATACTAAAAAACATTTTTCTACACATTTGTCACAATCAAAATGACATGTTTTACAAGTAAATCAAACTAAAACCCTAAAAAAGAAAATAAAATTGATCTTCAATTAGATTCATTGAATCTTCCCATTTTCCTCTACCAGCATTGATCGGTCTCCCATCTCCGGGTCGGGTAATACCCGTCCGAAAACCCGAATCCCGTTGTTCCTCTTCTTCTTCTCTGGTTATATCTGCTACTAGCCGCTTCAAGAGACATATCATAAAGCGCTCTCGCCGCTGGATCCGACAACGTTTCATAAGCGTTATGGATCTCTATGAAATCTCGACCGTTCGATTCGACCTCCTCGTGGATTGCATCTGGATGATAGAGCTTAGCTAGATTTCTGTATGCTGTTTTGATCTCCATTAACGACGCCGTTGGTTTGACTCGGAGAATCTCGTACAGACTCGTCGTTTTGCCATAATTAGCTGGAACCGGCTCGACCAATGTTGAAACGGCGGCCTTAATAGTTATTCTCCGGTGAGATCCATTGACGAATACAGGAGAGAGGTGCGATTTGGGAGGTGCATAGAGTTGTTTTTCAGTGGCCGGAAGAAGAGGAGTTAGGGTTATATTAGAAGTAGAAGCGTACATTGAAAGAGGGTTTTAGGGGGCAAATTGTGAGAATGTGAAATTATGCAGTGTGAATTGGAGGAAGAAGAAGGGAGAATTTTTATTATATATAAAGGGTCAAAGAAGAAGAAGCTTTTTATTTATTTATTTAGAAAAGAAAAAAGAGAGGGAGGGGACAAAATTGTATAAAAATAAAAAACTGTGGGGGCTGTCTGGTTTGAAAAATAATTTCTGGAGGCGCAGGATGTGTCATTGCTCAGATAATAATAATAATAATATAAATAATAAATAATATAAATAATTTTATAATAATAATAATAATAGCTTCTAGAAGAAATCTTCTTCTGGCTTCTCTTTCCCTTATAGTTGGCTTCAGGAGCCGTTATTAAACAAATGATATTATTTTACAAACAAATTTTTAGATTGCGTTATTATAAAATAAAATAAAATATTTTTTTATAAATTTTATAAAAAATAATTTAATTTATAAAAAATATAAGAAAATTATAATTTTTATAAGAGAGCTATTTTTTTCATAATTTTAAAATAATTTTTCTCTTTCATTAATTTACAATTTTTTTAAATTATTATTTTATATAAAATAAATTAAAATTAAAATTCTAAACTTGTCTTTTTTGTTTTATCAAATTCTCCATTAGCAATTATCACAGTAAATAAAATTTTGTTTAATCAATAATATTACTCATATCAGTAATTACTTATCTTAACATCTATAAACTTTAGAAATCTCAATACTCACAATAGAAAAAGAATTATGGAAGATATAACAAGTAAAACTTATTCTATTAGTGAAAAATAAAAATTGACATAGATTTCTTTTTTTAATTATAAGTGAATGTGACATATGTTTATAATACTCATCTAACATGACACTAAATTTAAGTAAACTTTTACTTTAATTTGAGCTGGTAATTTCCATTACAATAAATTAATAAATTTCTATTAAAAATAGTCAAATTTTAAAGTATGTGATAAAAATTACACAAAGTGTAAAAATTCAAAAAAATTTTGTAATTAGGCCATATAATAACTAGTAAATTAAGATTGTAATTGTTATATGCTAAATTTTTATTTTCATTCCATTTAACTAAGAACTTCAAATTTTGACATTTTCTTTTAGTTTTTATATAAAAAAAAATTATTTTCATTCAAACGATTCATCAAGTTAATTAAAATATATTTCGCGAATATTTAAATTAAAGATCCATTTAAATGTATCATAATTTGAAATGACTATAAACTTAGATATTTTTAAAATATTTTTCTTTTTTATAAAGCCAGTATAGATTTCTTAGGAATATAAAAAAAATCAAATTTGGATAAAACAATTAATTATTATTAAAAATTAATAAATATATTGAATGTAATCTCAAGTGTTTTATAAACTAAAAACTTAAATTAAAACTAACCATTCAATTTCTCAACCAAAAATTTTTATGGTTTTTTATTTAAATTCAAATACATAAATTATAATTAATGATTAATATTATTATTTTAATAAATAAAAATGCTAAAAATACATATTAAAAGTAGATAAATAAAATGTAATGTAATATAATCAAATGCATTTTTAATATACTTAATTAAATATATTTAATTACACTAAAAATATATTTAATTACATTATATTATATTACATCACAGCCTATCAAACGTAATTTAAATATATTAAGATTTTGACGAGTTATTATCATAAATAAAATATTGCATAAATGTGGGTTTACAACCTAGCTAACTAATTAGATACTCCATGCATTTTGGTGAACAACTAGTAAGTAGTAACCGATTAGGTCAAAGAAAGATTAATAGTCTTATTCGGTTTGGATTTTAATTCACTTCTCATATTGATTTTTTTTTTCGATTTTTCATATTAATTCATTTGTTCAGTTAATTAACATTTTTTACTATATATTTTGTCATTTCCATAAATTCATTCTTTTCGTAAAGTCATATTCTAAATCTCTTTAACTTTATTAATATAAAGTGATGATATACAAGAATCTACTTTTATTTGTAAGAGAAAATAATGATATTTTATGGATTATTTAGTATTGTTATATTTTATTTTTTTATTCAATTATAAAAAATATTATTAAAATATATTTATTTTTATTCTAAAATATAAAATTTTAGTATACAAAATATTAACAAAAATAATTCAAACATCTGACATCATTTTTAGTTTTAATTTTTTTGTCATATTATTTTAAAAGTTTTTATTTATGAAAATAAGGTAGATAAAACAAGCAAAATAATTTTTTTTTATTTTGTATTTTTTTGAGAGATCAAATAAAAAATTAATTTTAATAATATATATTTATTTATTATTTAAAAATAAAAATAAAAAAATAAAAAACAGCAATTATGCCAAAATAAAAAAAAAAAAAAAAAAGGGTCAGCCGAAGGCTAAAGCCAAGACAAAATGCTGAAATTGTGGCTTCAGTTGGGCCATTTGGCTCAAGTACTAGTGAACTGCAATCAACTCTTCCCAGAAATTATGGCTTGATATCTCGCACTTGCCATACGTTCTAGAAGCTAAAGACCCCACAATACTCGTCATCTCTCCTTGTAACCACCTGCGCCACTTGATTTTGTTCTAACCTCCCAAATTGTAAAACCAATGGCTGAAATTTTTAGAAAAAGACCATCTAGCTTGACGCCAATCATTTGCCAAAAAATAAAAAAAACAAAAAAAAAAAAAACTTGACACTAATCTAGCTGCAATGAACTGGACGGCTATGATTTTCGAATTCATTTCGCACATGCGAAGTCTTCTAGAAGCCCTTGTTACTGTCACTGTTGCTTCAAGTCCTACTTCACAAAAGCAGATAAGGTTTTTGGGGCTCTTTTGGCGTTGTCTTATGGACATGCTATTAGTCTTACCACGTGGAAGGACTTCTAGAAGGCGTTTCTTTGCGAAAGAGCAATGCAAAGATATTTTCTTTAAAAAAAAAAAAAAGTTTTATTATTAATAATTATACAAGTCTAAATCATTTTATTTACATAAAATGTGAATTTGTATTTGATGAATGATGATAGAATTTTTTTTTTATTTTTTTTTTGACAAATTTTAATTCTATCTAAGAGGTTTTAACTCCATACTTTACAAACTTACAAATAATTTTAATAATATTTAATTAAAGATTTATTAATATATAAGCAAAACAATATCGGATATATGCAAATAATGAAGAACAAAAGGATAGAAAAGTAAATACACTATGTTTACTTATCAGTTCATAAAAACGTCGTCGTTTTTCATTGGTCTAGTAGAAAATATAGGGCCACATAGGTATTTTGCTTTGTCCAAAACGATTGCAAAATTGTAATGTAAACTTTATAGTAAAATTGGGACTGCTGAGTTAATAATGTAATAATCAACAAAAAAATGATTTGCAATTTTAATTATTTTTTTTATTTTCTTTAAAACATGTTAATTAAAAGAATTGATGGGAAATTTTAACAAATTAAGTATTTTAGTGGGACTACAATTGGAAGTTTTACAAGTTATATGAGATTTAAATTGCAACATTTTTAATTGTAAGGAGGTCTTTCAAATAGGAAATGGATTGTCCTTTATAGTGAGTATGACTTTATTAACTTAATCCTTTTAGTAATAATGATGCTATTAATTGATGGGGTTTGGATACTAGAGAAAATGAAAGTTACGGTCTACCACTAATCCTCCACTCTCTTTTATTAATTGAATAGTTTAATGAAACTTAATTTCTTCCTTGACAATGACCTAATAGGTTTTCCACAATTTTTTATAAAGATTTTAGAAGATTGAAAAAATCACTATTAGTTGGAGTCACTCCAACATCATATTTCCATTGGTTGATAACAAAATATACAGTTAATAATTAATTAATATTACAGTCAACATAAATGTGTGCTTTGTCAAAGAAAGTGGGATACAATAGTTAATAACTCACAACACATTGCCATTTGTCAGTATTGGCTTGGGAATCTTACAAAATTGGAAGAGAAGGGAAAAATTCTATAGGAATATTATCTTTTTCCTAATCATTTTACATTTTATAATAATAAAAAAATTCTCTCTTGAACAAAAATGAAAAGCAATAATTATCTCCTATTAACATTTTAAGAAAAACAAAACATTATATCTTGCTTCTCTCTCTCTCTCTCTCTCTCTCTCTCTCTCTCTCTCTATATATATATATATATATATATATATATATATATATATATCAACTCTCCATCAATGTTATTAAAATCGGATTGATTCGATAGATAAATTCAGTGATTTAATGAATCGAGCACTAAATTAGGTCAAATTTATAATCATACTAGATGGGACATTGATTTACAAAAAATCATATAACTTAAACGATTTTTTATTGATTCGACTAACCCGATGTTATCTAGTTGATCCGTAATATATTTTATATTCACTAAAAATACTATCATTTTAAAATGATAAAAGATACGTTTTTGAGTTTAGGATTTCTATTCTTTTTTTATGGACTCATATATATATATATATATATATATATATATATATATATATATATATATATATATATATATATATATATATATATATATATATATATATATATATAAACTAAAATTTTTGGGTGATATTTTGAGACTTATATTATTTTGAATTCAAAATTATGTTTAATTTTTAATTTTGAGTGGAAGTTTAAGTACTCATAAATCTTTTGATATTTTATGTTTATTTTGTTAATAAATTATAAATTTTATTAATTATGTTAAATTACCAGTTTAACCATCGATTTTGTGGTTGAACTACTAATTTTATTTATAGACTGGGTTGACATTTAGGCTAGTTTAATAACACTGCTCTCCCCTAAAAAAAAGTTAAAAAATTATTATAATATATTAATATATGTATATACCTATAAAGCCCTTAAAAGATAAAAATATTAAATAAATTAAAAAGATATAATTTAAAATATTAGTTATAATAAATATCTTTAAATAAATAATATAATATAAATATATATTTTTTAATGCACATAGTAATGACTTTAGTTTCCTAGCATAGTTATATGTTGATTTAGCAATAATTCACAACTTGTACTTTTATTAGATTTTAGGCACCCCTTTTCTTAATTGAATTAGGTTTAATCAAATTATTAAACTTTATAAACATATTACTAAAATCACTTTCAATTATGTGGACTTGAATTTAATAGCCATTGATTTGTCAAAATACTTCGCGAAGTATGAGAATGATTTAGAATAAATTCCAAGCTTTGCAAGAAAGAAGGATTAATCGAGCCTTGGCAATATATCTTGTAGTTTCAAATAAAAGAAAGTAGAGAGAGAGAGAGAGAGAGAGAGAGAGAGAGAGTATTTCAGTGAAAACAAGGGATGTAGAAATGTAAAATTGTGTAGATAGATGGGTGAGCTTTTATATGATTCACACTTTTGTATACATATATTTCATTTTTATCATTTAATATTCAATTTTTTTTTTCATTTATAACATTTAATATGTAATTTTTTTTAGCATTTAACATTCAAAGTTTTTAATGAACAAAATTGTGAATTATATCACATGTCAAAAAATATTTTAAAATAATTTTTTATTATATGTTAAAATATTCTTAAAAAATATAAATTTAATATAAAAATATAAAAAAAAGCACAAAATTTGACTTAAAACTAGTTAATATAAATCTTAATATAAATTATGTTTAAGTTAATTAATAATTTATTTTTTTAATTACATAGAAAGTGAAAATTTTAAAATCTAATTATTTCAAACTAAAATTTTATTTAATAAAAATTATTTGAAGAAAATACATTATAACTAATTTAAGAATAATTAAAGTATTAATAAGTGAGTAAAAAAATAATTTAATTATATGTGTATATATATATATATATATATATATATATATATATATATATATATATATATATATAGGGAGCAGAGAGAATGGGTGCGATAACCCAATTTTATAATATTAATGTAATTTTTGTATCTTGAAAAATAAAAAGGGACAATGTGCTCTATGATATAAACAATAGGATCAAATTTACACATTTTTCCTAAAATATATAAAAGATCTATAAGTGAGTGGGGATGTGAACACCTAATTTTCCACCTTTAGAGCCTAATGAGGAAAATAAGAGCCTCTTTTATAAAAAAGATGAGTTCATAAGTCGTGATTCTAAGGCTTTTGGAGAATAAAAATTAAATCAAAAAGCAAAAGGCTCAAATACAAAGATTCGAAATTTGAACTGCTCAAAGGGGAAGCAGGCCTAGGCCTGTGCCTGCACCCCATGGATGGGGTCAGATTTTAAATAACAATTGTATATATCGCATCAATATTAAAATCAATGTAATGAAATCATATTGAATTTGCTGTTGCTATTATAAATTTTAAAAATGATTAGCAAACTCTGCAAATCAATAAGAATTAGGTTTTAATGTTCAAAATATAATATATTCAATCAATAAATAGTTAAATAAGTATAATTTAGATTATAAAAGCTCAAATTACATAACATATTTATGAATAGTGCATAATAACAATAATTAAATTATATAAATTCCTAATCAAATACCGTCTTGACTTAAAAATACAATTTTTTTAATAAATTAATCTTATTTTATTAATTTCTGGGGAAAAATCATGTTATTTAAAATGAATATGGTGATAAAAAAAAATCTTCCCTATTCTAAGCAAATAATGTAACATTAAAAAATAAATAGATTATAAGATTGATTAATCACGACCAAAAAGTTCATCATTTAAGTTTTTAAAAATAAATATATGAAGACAAACATGACCATGATGTAAAATCCAATCATTAATTTATCCCCACAAACAAAAAAACTTTTTTAAATAAATGAATTTTATAAAAATTATCAGTAATATTCTGAATACATGAAAAAAAGAAAAAAAAAACTCTTATATAAATAATGTAAAAAAATGTAAAAAAATAATGTACCAATAATTTACACTAATAAAATAGAAAAAAATTTAAAAAGCATAAAATAATAGTTTTTTTTGAACAATATATTCATAATTTACGTTAATAGAATAAAAAATTTAATAATTTAATAATAATTATACCGATACGTCATGATCATATCGATTGATAATGGTCATATTGGTATATATCGAGTGATACAATATGGATTCAGAACTGATTCTTATTAGCACATGTATAACATTTGAATAACAAATTAGACCTCTCAAAAATCTATATAAATCGGCCAATATTGACTGTTATTTAAAACTCGAGATGGGTGCAGCCTAAGACACTCACCCCATGGCTTCCTTTGGCCTAAAATTTCTAGAGCAGCCTCGCATGAGGCATATGCCATAATCACCTAGTTTTCTATTTTGGTGTTTTTCCTAATTTACTCTTTTCCTAAGTAGCTTGAATCTTATTTAAGAAGAGATGATTCGGGGAAAATATTACTTCCTAATTAAAAAAATATTTTCCTAATTAACAATACTTTTCTAATCAAGAAGTTAGGATTTCTTCCTAAATTGTAAGAGGAGATTAGCATATTAATAGGAGCTAAGTTCTCTTTTCAAAGGGACCAAAAATCAGAGATAAAAAAGAAATTTTAGAGAGAAAATCAAAAAGAAACCAATGAAAAGGATAGAAAAGTTTTGTCAAGTAAAACCTCCAAGAACTTAGGAATTGAACTTTGTCAATGATTCTTGCGATAAGGAAAAGGTAAAAATCATGATGATAGCAATTGAGAGCTAAAGTCCTAAACTAGGGATTCCCAGTGCTTTCAGATACCTTGCGATCCAAAATTCTAAGGGATAGGTTTTGAAGAAGGGACTTTTAGATTTCTTTTTTTAATTCATTGTCATATTCATTATTGGGTCTTGAAGGATTAACTGCTAACTTTTATAATTGATTTTCATTTTATCTTCTCGAATTTGTTTGCTTGATTATTGATATTCAAACCAATTTTTTAACTCATCAAAAATGAGTATTTTTCTTTCAATTTCTTTATTTCCTTTTCTTTTGATATTATCTATAATTTTCCATGAGTTTTGTGAGTTTTTAATGTAATTCAAACTCTCCACAAGGAGTATTTAAGGATCAAAAGCAGAGAAAATCATAAAAAAAAAGCAAAATCAGACAGCTACCTAGAAGAAGTTCTGCTTCCCATCCATGGGGTGCCTCCCACCTTACATGCCCCATGGTCCTTTGATTATGTTCTTCTTGCCTTTTTTTTTAGTTATTTCTTTTATTTTTATTTGCTTTATGTTTCTTGTTAATTTGGTAATTGGGATGACTAGTAATTAGGTTGATATTTTGGATTATTATTCATTGAATTGTTTAATTAGAACTTTATATTTTTAATGAATTAACTGGTAATTAGGACAACCAACGCCTAAGTTAATTTGATTATTATTATTTAATTATTTATCATATTGTATATTGTATTGTTTGATTATTATTGCTTGAATTGTACCTGCTTAATATAACTATCATGTTAATAACATCATTAAACCTAATCATATCCTAAATTAAGTTTAACTAGCAAGTCAAAATCAGCCTCATAACCGGGATAGCTTAGGTACCTAACACCTTTCTAAACCCATATTGACTTTTTTATCTGGATCTCTGGATTAAAATGGTTAGGTAAGAAGTTAGGAATCCTAGTCAACTATATTTTTTCTAGTTTTCAAAAAACTGGATGGTGACTCTATTCTTTGTTTTAAAGCTTGGCCTATTTCATCTTCTCCCAACTTTAAGTTGGAAAACAATGCATGGTCCACCCACCTAGGATAGGAAATCTGGCTGCCAACAAGGTGTTAGACTTAACAAAAGCTAATTGATTTTCTGCTAGTGGTTCCAACACTTGCCCATCTATAAGCTTATGTGTGTATAGATCTATGAACTTTAATAGTCCAAATTAGACATTTGTCTAGTGCAATTCTACATAACTATTTGGGTAGTTTCTTCTTAACATTTGACTAGAGACATAAAATCCTTCTTTTTTTAATCTCTTAGCACTCTAGACCCTTCCAACCTTAATTTTGAATATTTTAGAAAGTATTAACTTATGATATTTGGTATTATTGTATAAATAGTTTATAATAGGCTTAAAAATTTAGGGATGATCCAATAATTAGATTGACAAATATAGATTTGGAATTGAAGGTTGCTAAAGTTCTAGATTGAGGTAGATCAATTATTGTATTTTGGTTAAAAGGGGCATCTTGAAGTGTCTAAATGACATGAAATTTTATAGAAATGTTCTTAGGAATATTAGCTCGGTCTTTCAAAATTTTCATGGATTTTAGAATTATGGAACTTGAATTACACTTCAAAAGTTACAAGCTACACAGATTTGAAAAGTTAGTTGATAAAACTTAAAACTAATGCTATATTTAGTTTATGGAATAATCAAGGAATATAATAGCAATTTCATGTGGAATAGTTATTTAAGTTTTGGTTCAAATTTTAGGCAAGAAATACTAATTTTATAGAATAATAATTCCACAAAAAAAAATAAAGAATTAGTATTATTTAGACTGTGGAATACCTTATTTTCATTTTTACCCTTAAAAAATGTTGGCAAATCCAAACTCACTACTATTACCTTTTTTTTTAATTTTTATATTTACATTTTTATTTTTTAAATTTTAAGTCAAAATAAAAATTTTATTTATTATCCATTTAAATTATTTCTTGAATAAAATTTGATAAAATTATATTTAATTTTAATATTAATAGTGAAATTAATTTATAAGAATATTTTAGTCATTTATGTGAATAGAATAATTATTTTATATTATGAACTAAATTATCGAATTGAAATAATTATTCTATTCCTATCATATTTTATTTTTCAAAAATAGTTATTATATTCTTTTTGTATTTTGTTCTACAAACTAAACATAGGCTAAGGGATGATTTCCAATAAAAGGAAATGATTGTGGAAGAGTTTTGAATGGTGTTATGCATGTAAAAAATTAATGGAAGCACTAAAGACACAATCACCTAGGTTCATTACACTCGTACCAAATCACCAAGGTGCCTATAAGGGTCTAACTAATGGTTGTAACTCATGATATAATTAATTATAGCCCCAAAAGATGAGGTGTATGCCGATTAAATTGGATATTTTTTGCTCTATTTAGGACATACTTGGTGTCTCTAGTCTTTTAGAGATGCTTAAACCTTTACAAGCATTCTTATTTTAAATAAAATCCAAGCTCATTTAATTAATCAATAATTTTTTTAAACATCATCATCAAGACTTAGGGTTCCAAAATTGAGTGCCTACAAATAGATGGAGTGACAAAGAGGGAGAGAACTTTTGAAATTTTGCTTATTTGAGGCTACATTGAGACTTGTCAATGAAGTCAACAGTTTCATAAGAGTTGATATTTCATTTTTATTTTGTCTTTCTATTTTTCAAACTGTAATGAAGTAAGTCGACCAAAGCTTCAATTACACCACGACCTTTATTTTGGGTCACAATGCTTATTTGCTCATGTTACTATCAAAGAGCCCATATAAGTGGGAGATCTTCATAATGGTTGTTAGTGAGGGACATATTCATGGATTTGACACTACACTTTAACCCAAAGTTTTAAAACATTGGGTTTTTGGGTCTTTCTTATTTATATGTCCCTCTTTAATCCCATTTCTTTTCAATGTGAGATTCCACACACTTGAAATCCTAATAGCTCATACTGAGTAACAGTGAAATATAATCTTTTTGTTATATAAAGTTTTTCGTAACTTGTTGGATTTTGTGCACCTATAGACTTAACTTTGGCATTCAACACGAAGCCAATATGGACGAATTCCCTTTAGTGCCATGTAAGTCAAATGAATATCAACCAGCTCAATTCCTCCACAAGGCACTGATGAGTTGCATAATAAACTAATTGCAATATTTGAAACTAATATTCCCCTAACGTTCTTGAAATGAACATCATATATTTTCACACGCGATGGCTGCATAAGCAACTATAGACAAACTATATGTTTATGAATCTAATAAAATTTGTGGATGATTAACTCAATGATCATATTAATTAGAATATATACAACTATATATATATTATTACCTGCAAGCTATCACGGGAGCCATACTTTTGATATATAATGATGGAATTTTTGGCAAAGTTCATGATGATGTCTTAAAAAGTGATGCTTGAAACCATACTTGGTGGAGGTGCAACCCAAGTTTTGATCCTTACACCATTTGTGGTATTAGACAATGTACAATTATTTACTAAAATTTTATTAATATCACTTTTATATCATACTTGCTTAGAATTCCAATACTGTTGTAAAATAATAATGAAATTTAATAAGTATGACATTCAAACACATACATAGCCAGTGTCCACATATGCATACCTAATTCCATGATCTAAGCCATAAAATATTTTATAGATGGTAGCATTAGTGACTCCTTGTCAGATGGAAATGCAATCATCACTAGTTCTACTAGTACTTTTAGATATATTCACAAAATTAGTGTTGCTTACATGCATGCTATATGTGTTAGGACTTTCATCAGGAGCATCTATATTGAGATGTTAAGCTGTAATATCATTATAGTCTATGATATGAAAATGACAAAAAAAATGTTATTGATGGAATTGATCTCATTAATAACTGAATTGTTCACCCTTTGGAACTTGATTGACTGCACTGTGTATGTCAAGAAATTACAAAATAACTTCAATTTTTATAAAGAGAAATATGGTTTTTTAAGGAAAAAATTAAAAGTAGAATTCTGGATGCTTACAGTTGGAAGTCTAATGCAATCTTTATTTTTCTTACAATCATTGTACTTCTAAGCAGTAGCCACTTATCCATCAAATGTTCCTCCACCAGTTATGATCAATTCATCAATTCTTTGAAACAAAAACCAAGAACCCTTAGAATATTGACTCAAATCATCTATTACATTTCAATCTTGAACTTTAATGATTATTGGTGTGGAGCTTTTACATGGCCTTTGAAATACCATAGGCATTGTCACAAAATTCCCTTTTGGTATGAGAAATTTTGTAGGATCAATATTGGTTTGGCATGATGCATTGCATGCTTTTCATAAATGCCTACATAAACATATACAAATAAAAGTTGTGAAGAGTGAACGTTTGATTTTCAACCCTGGTAGCCCGATGAGGAAGGCAATCACTAAGAAGAATTCATAAGTCTTAGGATTTAAGGATGATGCTAATGTAGGATAAAATCAGTTAAGTCTTAATTGATCGTAAAGAAGGGTAACCCCATTTAAGAGACCATTCATTCATAGGCCTGGAGTATGAATCCAAGTGGCAAATCAACCAATCGAAACTCAGGATTCATCTGACAAGGCACTGGCTTGCCCTTAAGACTCGTCTTCGACCATGTCATCAAAGCTCATTCACATCATCAATGGTCATCTTCGTAAGGCTTGAGCAGTATACAACTCACCCAATCTCACATCAGGCTAAATCTCTACCTTGATTTGTGTTAAAGTCATTAAGTAGACTACTGCAAAAGCAGGGTTGTGCATATTTAAATTGATGCATGCACATAAAGGTGCCTAGGGTGGCTATCACCTTGCAATAGTGGCTAAATGCATATAGGGTGTTAGAAGAATGACACAAGAAAGGTTGCTTGTCCATCAAGTTAGGCTATCCCATCTACCAGTCTAGTTGAACCACTATAAAAAGGAAGAAGGACGAGAGGGGGGAGATTCTTATGAATAACTTCTTGAGACTAAAGAGCTAAAAGAATCAATGGAAGCCACTAAGGGCTAAAGTCCAAAAACCAAAGATTCCCAATACTTTCAGATCCCTCTATAATCTAGGATACCTAGAAATATGTTGCGATTTGAAGACTTTTTTTAGGTTAATATTTAAGGACTTTTTTTTTTTAAATTCTAATAATGTTATATATAATCATTATGTATCATTTTTTGTTTGATTAGTTTACTTTATGTTTTGGTTTATTTAAATACTTAGATATTGTTGATGAGATGTCATCTACAATAGTCATGATGATCAAGACTAGTTCTTGAATCATCATGCTCAACTAATTAATTTAATTTTTCCATTAAGATCAGTTACACGTAAAGTTTTTATATAGGTTTATCTTAATCTATGTTTTAATAACTAAATTATTATAAGGTTTTAGATACCATGAAAGTTCTTGGTGGATTAGCCCCTTAAGTTTTTCTATTATTCTTAATATGAACTACACTTAATATCATAACTATAAAATATTTAGTGAATAATCAAAAAGCTCAATATGGAGGCGACTATGTGTTTAAATAGAGAGGTGAGCAAAGATATTCGGTGTGGAGAAATGAGTTAATGAGCTCAATGTAGAGAGGCAAGCTAAATGACTTGGTAAGTCGAGGAGCTCAGTGTAGAGAGGCGAGGTGAAGAGCTCCATGATGAGCTCAATATGGAGTGGCGAATTAAGGAGTTTGATATAGTGAACCGAGCTAACGAGCTTTATATAGAAAGGTAGATAGTTGGGTGCCAAAATTATAGCTTTTCAACTTGCTTGTAAAATATAATAAAAAAGGCTATTGAATTAATTTCCTCTCTTTAGTAATTAGGGCTAGACCTTAGGTATTCATAATCTGACTTAGAAAACTCCACAATTTTTTTTTTTATGTTTACTTGCACGAAATTAATAATTCTCACTAATTAATAATTAGAGTATGTTATAAAGTTCAATTTATTACATATTATGTAATGGAATGAATGATGATCATGTATTAAAAATGTCATCAATAAAAGTCAAAAAAGCCAAGCTGATCTTAATTAAACTTAACCAGTGAGTGAAAGCTAGCCTCACAGCTGGGCGAGCTTGGGTGTCTAACATCTTTCCAAGCTTGTATATAACTTCCTTACCCAGATATTTGGACTATGGTGTTAGGTAAGAAGCAAGGGATCTTAGTCACTTTCTTTTCCTATTTTTAACAAACTAGGTGGCAACTCATTTCTTCATTTAGGCTTTGACCCAGTTAATCTTTCCCCAACTCTAAGGTGGAAAGCGGTACATAGTCCATCCATTCAGGGCCAGAAAACTATTATGACTAAAACACATATAGTGGATGAACATGCTACAGTAGGTGTGGAAAAGTGCAAATAGAGAACATGTTATCATGGGTATGGAAAGTTATTAGGACTTCCATAAATATGAGAACAAAATATTTCTCAACACCACTTAACCAATCTCACAAAATCAATCAAGCAAATCAATCGAACACAATTTTAGTAGCTCAATTTTAGTTTTTGCAATTTACTTCAAATTACAATAGCTATTTCATGACTTCTAGTACTGTCCAGTTCTCATTAGTTTTTATTTTCTTCATGTTTTTATAATTAAATTCTTATTGAACTAATTCTAACTTTTTAAATTTCATAATTAATACAAATTCCTAGTTTTCTTCAATTGTTCTTTCTATTTATTGCTCATTTCTTTTGCATGACTAATTTTAGTTATTTTAGTAAATATGTTTTTCATAAGTAAAGCTAATTAAGAATTTAGAATTAATTTGGTCACTTATTATTTTACAAGTCATAGAATTAGAAGTTAGATTAATAAGCACTTTAATTTGTTATTTTATTTTTGAGAATCCCCTTGTATGTCATGATCACTTTATATTTTATTTGTTATTTGCAAGTCATAAACTTGTTGGCTCCATATTACAGCCATCAAAGACTATGCTTTTCAAGTACAAACAACTTGGCATAAGAGCCATTAGCTAAAGGCATTGTGCGGGAACTTTGTGGAGGCTTTTGTTGCATGGTGCACATCTAGTAGGTTGGCTTAAGCTAAATACTGATGGATGTTCAAAAAGTAATCCATGTATTGTTGGTGGAGCTAGGATTTTCAAAGATAGTAATGGTTTTTTATAAGGTGGTTTTATTATTAATATTAGTTATTGTACTATAATTGATATTGAGTTATATGTAGTGCTGCTAAGTTCCAAGGTCTATTTATGGCCTTAAGAATTTTTTTTTTTTGTATATATATATATATATATATATATATATATATATATATATAATAAATTCATTAAAAATGCAATAATTACACAAGAAGAAAGTAACTTCACAAAAACTGACAAAGAAAAGCTAGCAAGGAAAAGATAACATGCCTATAAAATATACCAGAAGCAAAATAACTTTTATTAATTTCATTCGTTGTTCTTGAACATATGAGTAGTGCACATATTTATCCTCCAATTTTAAATGTACATAAAAATATTTAAACTATATGAAATTATAACCATATGGTCCTTTTGCCCAACTTCCATTAGATCCACTAATGGCTAGTTGATGTGGCAAGTCCATTAAGTTTTTTTTTTTTTTAATTTTTTATGCCACTTCAGCCCTCTAATACCTTTTTTCTTCTCTCCTTGCTATGCGTCTCCTGCAATGAAAATGGCTTCCTCATTTTCAGTTTCTCAACTATAGCCTCTTTTTGTTTTTATTGTTTTCTTCATTTAGTCTCTCTTTGTTGTTTAGTGCTAGAGCTTGTAATAATGGAGGAAGTGAAGGTAAAGGCGATGATTGTTAACTGTTTATTTTTAATGGTGTTTTTATTGCTATGTTCTTTTGCTTTACTGGTTAGCCATAAAGGTTGCCGGCATCAGAGAGGGCTTTAGATGCAAGAAGGATACAACTGGAATCAACTCAATATGTTGAAGCTTAAAATCCCATCCTCTTGCCTTTACTTGCTGGCCTTTGGCCATAATAGGCATAGGAAATTTCAATGGCCATATTTTGGATTTGATATTCCAATGATGGATCGGTGACTTGGCATGTGTAGAAATGAAGCTTAGGAGGAAACTATCTTACCCATGTAAAGACTGCTAGGAAAGGAGTTCAGAAATAGCCTAAATTAGCATTGGATAATTTCAGCTGGTAGTGGTTTTAGGTGGAGCGTGCAGTGGTTTCAAGGCTATTAGCGAAAAGGCTAGTAGCGCTGAGCTCGCTGAAGGCTGGACTTCTAGCCTGTGTTGGCTGTGTCGGCTACCAATGGCCGAAAATGGGTGGATCGAGTTTGGCAATCATCTTTCTCTATCTTTCTTTTTTGCCCTATCTGGGTATTCTGCTTTTTCTATTTTTTTTTTGTACTTTTGATATGATGATTTCTGTTGAAGATGATGAATTGATGTGATTTTGGTGATAAATCAAAAATTGTGATGACTAAACATATTAATTTTTGATGTTATTATTCATCAAAATCATTTGTAGAAGAAGATTTGATACTAGGTTAGAATTCACAAATATCTATTTTGTTGATTATTCAAAAACTAATTTTAGCTTATAAAATTGAGTTTTGAGTTTGATATGTGTAATTAACTTATTATTGGTTGAAATATTTGCAAAGTGGATATGGTGTTGAACAATCTCTTTTTGATATCAAAATGTTATTTCATTATGAAGTTTCTGAGAATGGTGCAAATGGTTTTAACTTGGCGAGAGAAAGTGAAAGAAAATTTAGTGAGAGGGAGGGAGAGAGCTTGAATAGGGCTGATGTGGCATTAAAAATTAAAAAATGCTTAGCTAACTTGTCATGTCAATTTTCTGTTAGAATTCTGATGAGAAGTTAGATGGAAGAACTATCTAATTATAAGGTAGTATAACTCAATGACATCTCACCATATTTTAAGATTGAAGGACCAAAATATACATTAGTCAATTGTTTGAAAACTATGAATGAAATTAACTTGAATAACTTGTACTAAGCCCAAAAAAAAAAAAAACTAAGGGGAATTATATTTCCAATCTCCCATTTTCTTTTTACACTCTCTTTCTTTTTACAATCCCTCTTTATGTAAAATTTTCTTCTCACAGCTCCATCTTTTCCTTTTCTACCTTTTTAATTTTTACAACCCCTTTTGCCCAATCAAAAAAATTTTTCACAACCCATTTATAATTATATAACCTTTTTTCACTTTGTAACACTCATTTTTCACTTTTATCACCTTGTAACCTCCTATTCAATTATTCCCACAACTAAACTATTATTTTCATTTCCCTCTAATACTAATTAATTAAAATACTAAATTTTAATTAATACTTTTCAAGTTATGTTTTGATTTAATTTTCTCTTAAATTATAAACTTTTTAATGGTCTCATATTTGTCAACTCTGTATCTTTTAATGCGCTAACTGCATGTACGCAAAATAAAATTAAAAAGTAAAATAATATATTTTGAGGAAAAATCCAGCATCCACAAAAGTGAAATAATCCTATTGCGCCTATCTTTATATATATATATATATATATATATATATATATATATATATATATATATATATATATATATATATATATATGTTCTTACAATTTTTTTTATTGGTATATGCTATTAATCTCCAAGCTCACTTATGTATCCATGAGAAAATTTTTAAAAATGCAAAAAGTAATTTATTGAGAAAGAAGGGATCGTGAATTTAGGCATAAAAGTGATTATATATAAGTTATAAGGGTAAAAAAAATAATTTACTTAAAATATATAAATAATTTAATTTATTAAATTTTATGGAGAGTGTAAAGAGAAAATACTGGGTCAGAAATAGAACTTCCTAAAACCTAAGATAAAAAGCTAAAAAAGCCGAAGTAAGAAAATAGATTTATAAAGCCAACTGCAGATTCACGGATAAGACAGAAGCCTATACAAAACAGTACCCAGCCATATATATATATATATATATATATATATATATATATATATATATATATAAAGATACATAATTGTATTTATAAAATTTTAGGTATTGTATATTGTCCTTTTTTTTTCATCTTTAATTTTCTCTGTTTTTTTTCCCCTTAATTTCACACAAGGTTTTCAAAACTTGGCCCAACGAATTTGTGTGGGCTCAGATGAACCCAAAGACTCTGGGCCTTTCAATCTAAGTTGTTAACTTAGCTATTGGATGTAATATTATTTAATCCATAATATTAGACAAAATTAAAATTGAGAAAAATTACATTATATGTCTTTTTTTTTTTTTTTTTTTTTATGTTTTATTACATTTACAGGTTGTGTTATTATCTTTTCTACTTTGTATTTTTCCTTTCTTTCATTTTCATGACTAAGTTATGAGTGGGACCCAAAAGTACAATTAATTGTAAATGCATGATATTGCTCAAGAGTCAATAAGTTATAGGATTTTCTAATTCCTTTATAAAAATTTTATCTTTTATTATTATTATTATTATTAAGTTAAGTAAAAATTAATTTTTATATATAATATTATATTTATCTCATTTATCTTCTCACTGAGTATTTCTATAAAATTTTAAATAATTCATGTATAAAATATATTAAAAAAATTTATTAATGCATTTTAAATTTAATAAAAGTATATATTATTAAGTATAAATTACAATATATATATATATATATATATATATATATATATATATATATATATATATATATATATATAAATGTAATTTAAAATTGAAAATTTTAATAAAATTTATTTTTAAATCAAATAAATTTTAAATTTGATTCTTTCAACTTATACAATGTAAAAGGCTAATAATTCATACTACATTTTAAAATTTTAAATCATTAGATTATTTTTACAATATAATCAATAATAAATAATTTTATTAAGAGAATACCCCACCATTATAATACATATAGCTGCAATATTTAAATATTAATTAATAATTTAGGGAGCAATTATGTTGCATATCAACACACAAATTCTAATGATAAATTATTATAGTAATAGTAATATTAATATATTAAAAGTAAGCTTATTGCTAAAGATTATAAAGTATGAGAGGGAAAAATTGCAGTTACTAACTATAGTTCTTATCTTGATTATTTTGATGCTCTTTTTTCTTTTTTTTTCTCATTTTATCATTTAATTATAAGATTTATTTTTTGTATCCCATTATAAATTTGTTCAATTCATATATGAATATATATATTTATTTGGGTTGATGAGTAAAAAGGCTGGAAAATTACATCCTCCCAAATTGAAAATTATATTTTATGATTTTCCTTTAAAAAATTATCTCACTTTAATATTTAAGTTTTTTTTTTCAATTTTCTTGAAAAATAAATTAAATATTAAACAATATTAAATAGTTCTTATTTATTAGAAATATTCTTTTCTTTTATTTAACATATACTGTTTGCTGTGATATTGTGAGAGTATACTGAATTTGTGTTAGATACTAATTATTTGCTGGAAGTATATGGTTTTTTGTTTAATGTATACTGTTTGTTGTAACTTTTTATTTTATTCAAAATCCATAGCTTATATAAACAATATTAGATACTAATTACATTGTGAAAATATATTGAATTTATATTAAATATTAATTATTTGCTAGAAGTATACTTTTTTTTATTTAATATATACTTTTTGATTTTTTTTTCAAAATTTATGGCTTTTATAAACAGTAGTAGATACTAATTATATTATAAAAATATACTGAATTTGTATTACATACTAATTATTTGCTAGAAATATATTGTTTATTATCTACTGTATATTATTTGCTGTAAATTTTTATTTTGTTCAAAATCCATGGCTTGCATAAATAATAGTAGATACTAATTACATTATGAAAATATACTGAATTTGTATTAAATATTAATTATTTGCTAAAAGTATACTATTTTTTATTTAATGTGTGCTATTTAGTGTTACGTTTTATTTTGTTTGAAATTCATGACTTGTATATATAATAGTAGATATTAATTACATTGTGAAAGTATATGAAATTTTATTTAATGTATTTCATAAATTAAATATTAAATAATATTATATACTAATTATTTGCTATAAGTATACTATTTTTTATTTAATATATACTATTTACTGTTACTTTTTATCTTGCTCAAAATTTATACGTTGTATAAATAGTAGTAGATACTAAAAGATTTTTGTTCAGATGTTGTTAGAAAAAAAGTTTCAAAATTACTAACAGTTATGAAGCCTAAAAAAATAATTTTAGAAAAAATAGTTTGAAATTATTGTATTAGTGTTTTCAAACCCTAAATTTAATTTTTAATTACCTTTAATTTTAAATAATGACAAGTTTGTTTAGGTTATTTTAATGGTTTTCATGATTAAAATAATTTTAAATTTATTAAGAAAATAAAATTTAATGATGTTAAATCAGTATATTTAATATTATCAACAATAATATTAGTAATATGTGTTGATTTTGTATTGAAGTTGTTGTAATTATTTTTCTAAAAAAAATATCATTTCAAAACTTTAAAAAATAATATAAGTGTAAAGTTAAATTATTTTGAAATTTTTATAATTGTTTTGAAATTTTTATAATCAAAATATTAAAAATAAATTTAATTTTCTTCAATCAATATACATTTTTAAATTTTAATACAATAATTCAAGTATGAGAAGATAACACTAACAATAATTTTCTCCGTTTCTTGTTGTATTAAATTGTGATAATTATGAGAGCTCAGAGAATTGAAAAATGAGGGCAAGAGAGAGTTATAGCATTTTATTGGTTAAAATAATAATCAAATAGGGACCACCAAATATTACTCACAACAAATGATTTTTTTGAAAGGGTGTTATAAAGTAAAAACTCTCTCTCTCTCTCTCTCTCTCTCTCTCTAAATGCTAATGGGAAAGTTACAAATGGATGGTTATAATATGTGGTCCCATCTCAGATTTGATGAGGTAGTGACACGTGTACAATATTTTGGTTGCACTCATATGCTTTTTGTTTGGTAAGCGTAAAATTTGTAAATCAACAAAAAAAATGGAGCTATTTTAGCAAATTGAAAATTCAGGTGGTCAAAAAGTTACTCTCTTTTAGTTTTTAGGCTATTCGTATAAAAATCCCATTAAAAATTTTGTTTTAAAATTGTATTACAAGATTTTCACAATTTTATTTTGTTAGCATATCACCTGCTATGTACACTAAACTTTAATAGAAAAATTATATATGAGTGTAAAAAAGATATTAGCATCTTCATACTTGGCAAGATAATAAACATATTCATAACAAAATTGTAAAATATAATTCAGAGTATAAAAAAATAATTAGAACAAGAATCACTACGAACTTTTCTTTTTTGAAATTAAAATTTTGTCCAAAAAAAAAAATTTTTTTTGTCATCTTCTCAACAATAAAAAATCAAATAAAATAATAAACTATCAATTTATTCTTAGAATACCTTTGGATTTTAACTCTTCATGTTCTATGTTCTCCGAATCCCAATCCCACCACACAACAACGGTATAAAATAATTCCTACACAAAATTCAATTCCCTTTCGCAATAAAATCTAAAATAATAGAAATCTAACTACTAATCCTAACCAAAACACAGTAAAGCATATAAATTTGAAAAGCAAACTCCATATTCTAAATGGGTTGAAACAATACCACTCAAGGTGGTAAATCAACAATCGGTCATTAAGTTTTTTAGAGAGTACATACTTTATCGAAGTACTTTACATTAAACAATAACTACCAATTAGGAAATTGTATTCATAGGAGAGGAAGTGAAGGAATTTTGCAAAGGGTATGGTATCAAACTCTTCCACTCAATGCCATACTTTACACAAGCTAATGGCCAAACTGAGGCAACTAATGAAGTTATCAAGATGAATACTCAGAAAATGGTTGAAGGCAACCCAAGAGTGTGGCATGAGCTATTGTTGAGACTCTCTGGGTTATACAAACCATCCTAAAGATGGCGGGCAATCTCCAATAAGTTAATGTATAGGCATAGTGATTTCAGTCGAACTCACTGTGAAATCCATTAGAAGAAGGTACAAGGATGAGTTAACAGCTAATCAATACACTTAAGCAATGGCAAGGGAATAAGATGATCTAGGTTATAATCGACTTGTTCTGTTAGACCAAATGCAAGCTCAAAAGAAGAGAGTTGAGAGAGCTTACAATAACAAGTTTGACTTAAAGGCTTTAACATTGAGGATTTAGTATGAAAAGTCATCTTGCTAATTGGACATAAAAGCCCTATGCTCGATAAATGGTCACTTATTTGGGAGGGACCATTTGTGATGAAAGAAATCAAGGGAAATGATGGTTATTAACTACTAGATCAAGACGGAGAGCTACATGATCAGTCTATCAATGGCAAGTTCTTAAAGACTTATATGCCATTAATTTAGGAAGGAATAAATTGATCCTTATTCGCTAAACGAAAGGAAGTGTAGTTTAAGGTTATATAGGCCAAACCAAAAAAGTGTGTTAGTTCGGCCTAAAGATTCAAAACGTGTAATTTAGAAGTCCATTTTTTATAAGGCTAATCCAAGTTATAACTACTTTTACTTAGTAAATTTGAAAGCTTGTCAATAAAATCATTTCTGTTAGAAACGTATGCATCTATATATATATATATATATATATATATATATATATATATATATATATATATATATATATATATATATATATATATATATATATATATATATATATATATATATATATATATATATATATATATATATATATATATATATATATATATATATATATTGTAGCCATTGAGTTACAAAGTAAAATTGTTCAAAATAAATTCAATGGTCGATCATCTACAAGTTCTTTAAAAAGTTAGAAATGTAGGTAAAGATCTCATCTAATTAGCTCTTGGCCAAGACATTATGGGTCTTGAGCACTTAAAACTCAATCGATAATTTTTTTTTTCTTTTGTGCACCAACTAATTCTAGTTCAGCTTTAGTCTTCTTAAGTTTCTCAACATTCTTAACTTTTTGTGTATCAACTCGACTAGCTGAGACTTGAACTTGCGAATTTCTTATTGATGACTATGGATCTCCTCATTGAAGTGCTTGGTTTAAGCGATTAAAGCCTTGCCTTATTGAGCAGTTTCAGTTTCCTTTTTCTTCAATGCCTGAATTAACTGATCTATAATGGCTACATCACTAAAGCTTTCTTATGTCTTGAAATTATTCTATCTGCAATCTAGTTATTTTGGATTGGTACATCAAACTCTTTAATGAAATTTTTAATTGTCACCTTAGCACCAATGTTGATATTACTCATAGAGGCATTGGTAAAGAGAAAAGGGGGGACTTCCTTAGCTAAATTAATTAAGGATTCATCCAAGAGGAAAGCAAGACCGAGATCCTTAAGGCTATTAAGATAGCTTAGGTGTTTCTTGATTTGCTTAATTAGTCTCTATCTTGGCTATGACTCACAAAAGTCTTAGTTTCCTCTATGATATGTTGTGTTGTTTCCTCAGCTCCTGCAGGCATGGAGTCAAAGTTGGTAAAGAAATCAATGAATTTATCCCAAGGCTCCTGTAAAGATTAGGCCAATTATAATATAACTTAGTAAATAATAAAGAAGGAAGATATAAGTAGAGGCTTACTAGTTTTGTGGTAATTTCTATACCAACTTTTGCAAGCTTAGAGAGAAGGACTTTAGCGTCATCAACCTCCTCCACATGTTGACAAGTTTCCTCTTCAGTAGCATATGGTTCTTCAATGAGTCCTTTAGCTGAAGAGACAGACTTATATAAGGTTTGTTGAGGAGAGGTTTTAGACTTAGCCTGTAAGGGCATTTTCTACCTTATCTTTCCAAAAGAAGTTTTAAAGAGAGTAGGAGCTGATGTTGATTTGGGAACACTTGGTTTTTATATTGAAGCAAAACCAACACGCATTAAAAAATGAAGAGAAAATAAAAAAGTTACAAAGTTGAGAACTTCCATTATTTTTTGCTTTCTTGGCAAAGGCTCTGCAATCGTCAACTCTGGTACTTCTCCAGGCATGTTAGGGATCTCAAAAGGGATGACATCTATAAAAGGACAAGTCATATGTTAGCTAAGCTATATAAAGGAAAAAATCAAAAGCTTAGGCTAACACCACTTATTAGCACCCTTATACCAATCTTCAAAATATGAGCTGACCTAAGAAAGTCGATTCTTTTTCCTACCTTTGGCTAGGCTTAGGGATAGTCTAGCTATCCTGAAAGGAGCATTAGTGATTTTCAGCTATTTAAATCATGGAACCCTAACAAGAATCCACCGAGGGTACATCATTGCCTCTTTAGCCTAATTTCATCTTTCTTAAAGTTGTTTTTTTCTTCTATTAAAGTCTCTTGTCTTCTTTTTGCTAATTCTTCTATCTTAACTAAAACTTTCCTATTAGGCATAATTTAATTGTTGGCCTGAACTTATTTTGTCCGCTGAGACATCTCGTTCAATTTCAGATAATTATATTTAAAACCATAAAACTTTTCAAAATCTATTGTTTTTAGTATATGTATAACCTTTGTTATGGCTGAAGCGAATCCATGCATAGTATCAGAGGAATATATGTTAGATTGAGTTCTCTTAAAAACTTTAAAAGAAATGGTGAAATCTTGCATTTCCTAGAGTATGTCGACTAAACCCTTTATTCTTTTACTTGTAAAATCAGTCCACTAAAAAAGTTCAAAGTAGTCAAGAGATACATGGAGATCATACATCTCCAACTCGACCAATCTAACCTCATGTAAGTTATTGATTTCTTGGATAATTTCCAGAGTGATAGTTAGCCAAGTGTTCCTGACTCATTATAGGAATAAAAAATTAGGATAGGAAAACATGGAACTTGACTGAGCTATCGAGCATATAAGTTGGGATGGTACACCTCAACATTGCATTTGTTATCAAGAATGGTGAAGTGTAAGTCCCTAGCTATTAAGACGCTAGCCCAAGATTCCACCTACTTATTCAAGGTAAACTCTTCGTTTATTGACATAGAGGAGTACTAAAATCTAGTCCACTTAGGGCCAAACTCTATAGAGTGAAAAGGACAAAACTTTCTATTTTCCCTATGCTCGATGGTATAGAAGAAAGAAAAGACTTAGTGGAAGTATTGGTCCCTAAATGTAAAACTCCTAACCATTAACCATAGTGAGGAATGGATTTGGTGGGGGCCTTTTGGGTGGTATGGACCAATTCAATGAAATAGTTCATCAGCCAAATTTGAATCATCAATAAAGGACCACATGCTAAAGCGATGGATCGTGATTCACCATCATAAAAGAAGGTATCTAAATAGCCCTATAAATGCAACCTGACATGCAAGGTTCATGCACTAACCGTCTGCCTAGAGCTAAAGTAATGGCTACTTTAAGGTGCCTTTTTG
Source organism: Reutealis trisperma (assembly GCA_947687605.1). Taxonomy (NCBI): domain Eukaryota; kingdom Viridiplantae; phylum Streptophyta; class Magnoliopsida; order Malpighiales; family Euphorbiaceae; genus Reutealis; species Reutealis trisperma. The sequence continues at coordinate 47,910 of CANTUT010000910.1, forward strand.
GTCACCATTATCGAAGTTGTGCAAAAGATAGGCTTACATAGCTATTAGAAAATGTTATGTGCTCTTCAAAGCTAGGTTCCGCATCTAAAGTTCGATCAAGTTCTACAAAATTGTTATAGTAACAAAAATTTTTAGCAAATGAAATATCATGGTTATTTATATTCACTTCTAAGGAAGCATCCATGATTTCACTTGTTAATGAAAGATTAAAAAGGATGGCTAAATCAAAGAGAGTGATAGACATAGCATCGAACCTAAAGGTAAGGACATTACAATTGGTTGATAACCATCAATGTTGGGAATAAAAGATGTTTTTGGACAAGGACCCTAGTGAGGGTGAATTCTAGCATATCCTCTATTCCTAAGGACTTACAGCTGCTAGAAAATGTTGATTTTAGGCATTTGTGCCAAGCAAGAAAGTCATCAAGAATGGTCGGCCAAGGTTGAGGGTTTTTTGTTCGGGTCTATTAGAAAAGGAAGTTTTTATAGTTAAACCTAGTGATCGAACTATTACAATAAAGGAATTGCTTGAAGTTAGTACCTTGAACCATGACAGTCAACTCTAAAATCTAACTAGATTTAAAGGGGATTAATACCTTAAGAGATATCAGTAGTGGAGATTTGACCATGATGTTGTAAGTTGCATTTGGGGTACCCGTACCCAAATTAACGACTTCCTTTCCCTTTAACTTAGGCATCCTAACTGAACCATGCAAAAAATAACTAATTAAAAAATTACAATTAAAATAGATTAAGTGAAGAAGAATTCAAGGAAAAGTTAGAGTACTTACTTCAGGTTTGAATTAATGTGAAGAATAGGAAGCCTAGAGAGAGAAAGTGAGAAAGCTAGAGAGAGAAGCTCTAGTTTTCATAGAACATAAAAAGTAAAAAAGGAAAAGGAAACTTCAACTATTTATAGGCCATTGGTGAAGATGAAGAGACACGATCTCTCGGCTTCTATGGGATTCAGAATTTGAATTCTCTAATTGCCAATAACAACCAACTCTGAAAGAGTGCAATCCTTCACCTTTTCAAGGAAGAGGGTTGCAGGAAACATTGTTAATGTCAGTCTAAAATTGCATTAGGCCTAATATCCTTATTAGCATAGTTATTAAACTCGGACCAGACCGGTAGGCCGACCAAGTGACTCGATGACCCAGATGGTTGAACCGATGATCCATTATGACCTAATGGTCTCATAATTTTCAACTTTTTTTTCACTACACTATAAGAAATTGTCGATATACCAACTAAAATTAGCGACCAAAAATTTCCAGTCGGTATTTACTATCAGAATACCGACCATATACTTAAAAATAGATTTAACGACCGTTTACTGACCAATCTCAAACTAAAATTACCAACTGAAGAAATTCAGTCCCAGAGTATGGCAGGAATAGCTGGGGCTCTAAAGTCACCAAATACCAACCAAAAGCTAGGCCAAAACTTTCACGCAAAATTGTAGTGGGAAAGTACTTAGCGACCTTATCTCAAAGAAAGCGTATGTCTCAGCCTTCACTAAGCCTACACCGGTAGATAAGAGAGACCTGTATCTCAGAGTTGTTGGAGGATTCAAGAAGGGCAAACTCTATGGGATAGGTTCATAAGCACGCAGATATTACATAGATCCCAGTGCTAGTCCATCTTCTGCTCCATTGCCTCCTACATCTGAGCAGATGTAGCAAAAGATAAACAAACGAGTTCAAGAGGCGGTCAGAGACATGCAGATGTAGATGCAACAACAAATGGAGCAGCAGTTGTAGTAGCAAATGCAGCATCAGCATTAGCAGATGCAATAGGTGAGGGATCTCTTACGGGCCTTAGCACAGAATTCTAGATTTTCTCTTCTACCTCATCTGCAAACTGTCATTGCTCATCCTCCTCCACTTGATATGCAGACTACTGTTGCTCATCCTCCTTCACCTGATCTGTAGACAGATATTGCTCGTCCCCCTCACCCTATTGTACATCCGGTGATGATGATAATGACGATATCATGGATTTGAATACAGAGGACACTGTAGATTTAGATTAGGATTTATGATTTTCTTTTTTTTTTTCTTATATACATGGAATACTATTTTATTATTTTTTTGTTATACAAATATATGATTTTAATTTTTTATTAAATTATATTTTTTATTATAATTTGTTGTATAATATTTGCATTTTATTTATTATTTAGTACATTTAATATTTCTATTATTAAATAAAAAATTAATATTTTCATTTATCAACCGATTTACCAACTGAAATGAATATATTTACGGACTGTTTACCAATTGATATAAATTATTTTTTAATATTTTTAAAATTTACAGACCGATTTGGCGACTGTTTATATTTATTTACTGTTATTTTTACCGATAGATTGCCAACTAGATCCACTTTTAACCATATTTTAAAAACAGAATTACCGACTATACATATTCGTTTAACCGACCATATTGCGGTCAATGAATTTACTGACCGATTCATCATTCGATCGGTAAAGTTTTGCCGACTAGATTTTTGCTGGTGTTTATTATTGGTCGGCAGTTGGTTGCTATTGTTAGTTACTGACTATTTTTTCTTATTTGTCAACTGATTATTCGGTCGGTAAATTGACAGTTTATTGTAGTGCTATAACTTGTTTTTATTTAGATAAATTATTATAATATGCACTTTTATTTTCATTTTTGAATATTTTTTTTAATTATTTTGCATTTTTATTCTATATAGTGAAAGTTAGAAAATTTTCATTTTATTTTAATCCTTAATGTTAAATTAATTTTAATCCTTGAAATTTAATTATATTTGATTCTTAAATTGATATATAATGAAATATTTGAACCTATTTACACATTTTGATGAAAATATAAAAATTAAAATTATTAAATCTCAGTTTTTCTTTTTTTAGTTTATAGGGTGATTAACGGATATAAAAGATACATAAAAGATTTAATAGACTTATTTATATCTTTTTTCTTTATGTTTGTAAATTAAAATATTTAGTTTGTAAATTTTTATGTAGAAGTTTATGTACTTCTAAATTTTTTAATATTTTATATTTATTTTATTATATAAAATTATAAATTATATATTTAATTAATTAAATTGATTCACCGGTTAAACCATTAACTCGTTAATCCAGCTTTTAAACTTAGTTGATATCCAGGCCGAATTTAATAACTATGCTTATTAGGCCTGATTAGAGTAGATGCATGTACAAAATCTGTATGCTTGGGCTTGTTTATGTTTATTGTTAGCCCATTTACATGTATTTATTGACTTAATTAGGAATAGTTAGGGTTTCGTACTTATAATTATTGTTATCCCCTTGTAAAATCTCCTATAAATAGTATTGTAAACTCATTGTATCAATTTATTACTCACATTAATAAAGACTAATTTCTGCTCTAAATTTACGGGATCACCTTTTTAGAATTGAAAGTTCATCATGGTATATATATATTCACCCTAAGATTGACGGCGCCGTCTTCTTGATTGACGGTTCCCAACAATTTATATATCAAATCTCTTATCCCAAGTTAATGGGTTGATCGCTTATATACCCAAAATCAAATTACTTTTGTTGCACATATTTCAAAAATCAGTATTAGCAGTACTAATACAATGACCTTAATTAAAACAATGTAAAGATTCTACCTTAATTAATTTTTCTTAGTGAAAAGCAGGAGACCAATTTATAATAAATACAAGGTAAAATTATTGAAGTACGGAAACCAAGATAAATCTTAAAATTTATAATAAATAATAACAAAATGAAAAAAAAAAAAAAAAAAAAAAAAAAAAAGGAGCAAACTACTCCCCATTCCAAATAAAACGTTTGACCAGGGTACTCTCAACTTTACGCTTGACTTTACGAGAACCAATTTTTACTCAGAATGAGTTTCAGCTGGTGGGCGCAGGAGACGATAGGCCTGGACACCGAATTTCAAACCGTGATCCAATGTGTAATGTAATAAATCCACTTAGACAAGGGTTTTAAATAGTTATTTATTTTAACTGATAAAACGTTTGAAATTTGATAAAATACGTGTAATTGTAATGTATATATATATATATATATATATATATATATATATATATATATACTATATTTTTTTATATTTCACACGTTGATTTCTATTATAACTTGTTACAACTTATTAAAAATAAAAATATTTATTTTAAACTTTTTCAAATAAACTGAAATAACATATATATTAAATAAAATATATTCTTTGAAATAAATCAAAGAATACCATTAGAAATATTCTAAATACATTATAAATATATTCTTCTCTTTTTTCAAATTGAACTTATATATGATATTAATGTATACACGCACATATACATTGCTACAACAAAACCACTTTTCTTAATGGAATATAATATCAATTATTTTGAAAATTTGAATTTTTCGCGTACATTTTAATTATTCATTCTATTAACTTTTCAATTTAAAAAAATCAAGAGTTCATTGAATTTAATAATATAAATAAAAATAAGAAATTTATTAATAATAAATTTTAAAAAATTATTATAAAAAGAAAAACATTGCCATTTCTAAGTGAATAAACTTTTCAATTTTATTTATTTAGTATGAAGTTAATCTTTTCAAGAACACTAAAAAAATATCTTTTCTTGCATGCTATTTCATCACATACTATAAAATATATATTTTAAAATTACAATTTAATTTTAGTTAATTATAAAATTAAAAAATATTTTTAAAAGAAAAAAATAAATTTTTAAAAATTAAAAAAATAAACACAACTTTTAACGTGCTTTTTAAGCATAATGGTTAAGTTGTGGTGTTTTTTTTTTTTTTCTTTTAATAACCACTAATTATATAGCATAACTATTAATATTAATAGTTTAATATAATACATTAATTATATATTTATTTTCCTAATCAAATAACGATTACTAATCCTAAAATATAATATATTACTTATATATTTACTTTCCTAATTGAATAATAATTACTTTTCCTAAAAAAATAGCCTATTATTTATATAAATTAATTAACTTATTAATTATTAAATTACTAAATTATTCTTTATTTATAAAAATAATTAGTCAAAAATTAATAAGAATATATTAATTAGTAAATGTGCTTACACCCTTATATATATATATATATATATATATATATATATATATATATATATATATATATATATATATATATATATATATATATATATATATAATGAAATAAAGGAGGAATATTATTAACATTATCCAAATCTTGTCCTAACTCAAAGAATTTGGATTCATTAATATCTACCAATTTACACTACAGTTTTCAGGCTTAAATTAGTAACTTTCATTATTTTGGGACCATTTATCAAATTTTAAATATGTGAGAAGTCTTCATTGGCGTAACAATAGGGATGCATGGAAAAATACAATTTCATCTATTGACATGAAGAAAAAATTTTCAAAATTTAATTTATTACTTATTCTTAATTAGAAAAAGAAAAATCAATGACTGCGATGGTAATATTTTTAATTGAAAAAAATAATATTCTTAATTGGAAAAAGAAAAATCAATGATTGTGATAATAATATATGCAATGTTAGATAGCAATTAAAGTTAAAAAGACATGCAAATTATGAGAAGCATTAATTTAGAAAGACTTGCAATATATTATCATATATTTTCCATATGTACTTGGAAACATAAAAATCATTACTCATTAATTAGTTGCATTCCCAAGTCTAGAGATTATTATACTATTTGTTGACATCCATACACTTACAGATTTTGCCCAACAAACTCATCTTTTATCTATTATATATTTTTAGTTAAGTTTTTATTTTTTGTTATCAGCTTTATATTACTTTATAATACATGCTACATTTGTTGATGGTATATTTGCTATATCATAATTTCTTATTTCTTTTAGTGTTTTATAGTTTTCTTAAAAGTCTATACAAAATTTCTAATATTTAATATGTATTTCCTTAGTCTTTTAAAAAAGATATTTATATTTATATTTATATCAAAATATCCATGAATATTTAGCCTATTATTTATATAAATTAATTAACTTATTAATTATTAAATTACTAAACTATTCTTTATTTATAAAAATAATTAATCAAAAATCAATAAAAATATATTAGTTAGTAAATGTGCTTCCACCCATATATATATATATATATATATATATATATATATATATATATATATATATATATATATATATATATATATATATATATATAATGAAATAAAGGAGGAATATTATTAACATTATCCAAATCTTGTCCTAACTCAAAGAATTTAGAGTCATCAATATCTACTAATTTACACTACAATTTTCATGCTCAAATTAGTAACTTTCATTATTTTGGGACCATTTATCAAATTGTGAATATGTAAGAAGTTTTTATTGGAGTAGCAATGAGGATGCATGGAAAAATACAATTTTCATCTATTGATATGAAGAAAAGACTTTCAAAATTCAATTTATTACTTATTCTTAATTGGAAAAAGAAAAATCAATGATTGGGATGATAATATTCTTAATTGGAAGAAGTAATATTCTTAATTGGAAAAAGAAAAATCAATGATTGTGATAGTAATATATGTAATGTTAGACAGCAGTTAAAGTTAAAAAGACATGCAAATTATGAAAAGTACTGACTTAGAAAGACTTGCAATATATTATCATATATTTTCCATACGTACTTGAAAATATAAAAGTCATTACTCATTAATTAGTTGCATTCCCAAGTCTAGAGATCATTATACTATTTGTTGACATCCATGTACTTACAGATTTTGCCCAACAAACTCATCTTTTATCTATTATATATTTTTAGTTAAGTTTTTATTTTCGGTTATCAGTTTTATATTACTTTATAATACATGCTACATTTGTTGATGGTATTTTTGCTATATCATAATTTCTTATTATTTCTTTTAGTGTTTTATAGTTTTCTCAAAAGTCTATACAAAATTTCTAATATTTAATATGTATTTCTTTAGTTTTTTAAAAAATATATTGATATTTATATTAATATCAAAATATCCATGAATATTTCCATAATTTTAGAACTTTGATATGGAGATAGAAATGGAAATTTAAGACATTGTGTTACGTAGGTTTGATGAAATCGTCTTTAAATTTGTTTATAACAATATGACAATCTATTTCCTAATGTTTAGTCATTTCATAAAAACTGGATTGATACTAATGTGAAGCACTACTTTATTATCTGTACAGCCTTTTCGATATGGACCAATTTGATCCAGTAAGCATTTTTGTTTTTTTATATTTATTTTTTTCTTTTTTATGACAATGAATAAAATTTGAGTATTTGAATAATATAAAATTAAAATTTGAGTATTCGAATAATATAAATAAAATTTGAACAATATAAATAAATAATTAATCTTAAAAAATAAAATTAGATTCCTTAAAAAAATAGAATTAGATTTATAATAGTATAATTTATTTACCCAGATAAAATAAAATTAGATTTATAATTTATTAATAAAGTTCTATTATATATTAGATGTATTTTAATTTTAAAAATAAAATAATTTTAATAATAATAATCAATGACCATATTACCTTCAAATTAAATATACAATTAGTTATAGTATAATAAGAAGCATATAAATAAATGTGCTTTTCCTCCCTCCTACCGTGTTTATATATATATATATAATAAAGGAGGAATATTATTAATATTACCCAAATCTTGTCCTAACTCAAAGAATTTTGAGTTATCAATATCTACTAATTTACGCTCAGTTTTCAGGCTCAAATTAGTAACTTTTATTATTTTGGGACCATTTATTAAATTGTGAATATGTAAGAAGTCTTTATTGGAATAACAATTGGGATGCATAGAAAAATACAATTTCATCTATTGATATGAAGAAAAAACTTTCAAGATTCAATTTATTACTTATTCATAATTGGAAGAAGAAAAATCAATAATTGCGATAGTAATATTTTTAATTGGAAGAAGTAATATTCTTAATTGGAAGAAGAAAAATCAGTGATTGTGATAGTAATATATACAATGTTAGATAGCAATTAAAGTTAAAAAGACTTACAAATTAAGAGAAACATTGACTTGGAATGACTTGCAATATATTCTCATATATTTTTCATATGTTACTTGGAAACATAAAAATTATTACTCATTAATTAGTCGCATTCCCAAGTTTAGAAATCATTATACTATTTATTGACATCCGTGCACTTGCAGATTTTGCCCAACAAATTCATTTTTTAAATATTATATATTTTTAGTTAAGTTTTTATTTTCGGTTATCAACTTTATATTACTTTATAATACATTTTACATTTGTTGATGGTATTTTTGCCATATCATAATTTCTTATTATTTCTTTTAGTGTTTATAGTTTTCTTAAAAGTCTATACAAAATTTCTAACATTTAATATGTATTTCCTTAGTTTTTTAAAAAATATATTAATATTTATATTGATATCAAAATATGCATAAATATTTTCATAATTTTACAACCTTGATATAGAGATAGAAATGGAAATTTAAGATCTCGTTTACGTAGGCTTGATGAAATTTTCTTTAAATTTGTTTATAATAATATGACAATCTATTTTCTAATGCTTAGTCATTTCATGGAAAACTGGATTGACACTAATGTGAATGGCTACTTGATTATCTATACAGCCTTTTCGATATGGACCAATTTGATCAAATAAATATTTTTGTTTTTTTATATTTATTTTTTTTCCTTTTTTTTATGATAATGAATAAAATTTGAGTATTTGAATAATATAAAATTAAAATTTTAGTATTTGAATAGTATAAATAAATTTTGAACAATATAAATAAATAATTAATCTTAAAAAATAAAATTAGATTCCTTAAAAAAATAGAATTAGATTTATAATAGTATAATTTATTTACCCAGATAAAATTAAATTAGATTTATGATTTATTACATAAAATTCTATTATATATTAAATGAATTTTAATTTTAAAAATAATATAGTTTTAATACATAATATTCAATGACCATATTACCTTCAAATTAAATACACAACTAGTAAGAGTATAATAAGAGGCACATAAGTAAATGTGCTTTTTCTCTCCCTACCGTACATATATATATATATAATTTAAATTATTTTAAATAATTATCCTCAAATGACCCCCAATATTATACGTTAAAAAAAAAAAAAAAGAAACTATAAGTTTTTCAAAGAAAGGAGAAGGGACGAGATGAAAAAATATTTAACCATCGTGTTTAAAAAATTAAAAATTAATAAAAAAGAAAAATAATTGAATTTTATTTGAATTAGAGGGAAGGCAAGGGAAATATATTTATAAAAGGTTAAAAATATTTTCATTATCGTGAGGTGAAATTGTTTCCTCTCCAATTCAAGTATAATAAATTTTAATTTTTGAAAAGGAATAATTAAGTCCTTGTTTAGTTGTGGAAAACTATAGCTCCTTTCCATAAAATAAATCTTAAAAAATTGAAATATAAATTTTATTGTTTAGTTGTAAAAGTTTTCCAAATAGAAAATTGAAAACGAATTTTCCAATTTTTTTAATTTTTAACCATACTTTGGAAAGCTACTTAAAAGATGCGTTTACAATTGCTAATCAAGAATTAAAAAATACTTTTAAAATTTTTTTATTTAATTAATTATTTTTTTTCATAAATTGATTTTTTAAACCTACTTTTAAAAGAAGTATCAGTTTATCTGTTTCTACTTAAAAATAATTTTATAAAAAATATAAAAAATTTTATTAAAAAGCCCTTTAAAAAAATTCAATACCAAACGAGCTCAAAGTGGTTTTCCATAATTTTACTCTATTTTACTTTAACATATGTTTTCCTGCGCAATTGGAAAATACAGACATCGGTATCAATACATTGGGTTTCGAATCGCAGTAACCTTCTTTTTTTTTTTTCTTTTAATTCCTGTAATTTCTTATATATTTAATTCTTTCATCTTCTCAATAACTGTCTTTTTATATATAATTTGTTTTTGTAATTTTAAATTATTACTAAATAATTTTCATATTTTTTTAGATTACATATTTGAAATGTTTGTTTAAATTTAAAAAAATATTTAAGTGACCATATTATAAGAAAAAAAAAATTTAAATAATTTTATTGTGAAATAATTTTCATAAAAATATTTTTCAGTTTTCTAAATTTCCATTTAGAAAAGAAAAAGTTAGAAAATGGAGAAAAATAAAAAAAAATTAGAAAATGAAAATAGAGAATGTTCTCCGCAAGTATTCCTTTTTCCAATTTAAAAACTTCAAATGCAAACAAAATAAGTAATAATTTTGTCCCTTCCCCATTATTTCTTCTCCATTATACCCCTAGCTATGTATCGTATAATAAACTCTTTTTGGTAAAATATTTTCATATGAAAGACTTCTTGATAAATTTGATTTATGTACACTTAAGGCTTAGTTTTAGTAGCAAGAGTATTTATTTTTAAGAGATTGAGGTCTTGGATTTCAGTTTTTTTCTCCGTATTAGGTGGAATTTTACATTTATGGTGAATGTAAACGAACAATATTTTCTTTTTATGTAGTTCATAGCGCAATAAATCTTCTCATAGATAAAAAAAAAAAAAATTGATTTACATAATAACAACTCTTAAAAAACATTTTTCATATCTCAAAAGAATTCATGGATAAGAAAAAAAAATATGCTAGAAATCATATATAAAAAAAAAATTAGAATAAGATATCATATTCTAATAACCAATATTGGGTTGCATTTTCAAAATGATTATTAATCCACAATCCATAGTGAAATTTGATATAAAAAAACTTTTATAATTATTATTTGACATTAAACAATCAAATACTAATAATATTTGTGCATTTGACACTTGTATGTGTAACGAAATAAAGTACAAACATCTAAGCCTTGGTTTATTTCACAAAAAATTATTTTTGAAAATTATTTTTCAAAAAAAAATTGAAATTATTTTTCAAAAAATAATTTTTTATTATTTAATTACAATATTAAAAATTAATTAAAAATATTAAAAATTTCAATATATAAAACTATAAACATGTTTAAGTATAGAGAATTTTATATTTTTAAATTTTATTATTAAATATGAGAAAATGCATAAAAATAATAAATTGTGATGGCTAATGGTGATCAGTGATTATAATCGGCAACTAATGTGATCATCGGTGATTATCAATAGTGATCATCTATGATTAGTGAGTCAATAAGTATTTGTTTATATATTTTCATTTCTGAGTTTTGTAAAATTTCAAAAAATACTTCTTTTATAAAAAAAATTAAGTATTTTCTTAAAAAATATTTAATTTTCGTTGATTAATTTATCAAAACGTTTCAAATATCAAAAAATAAGATTAAAAAATATTTTTATCAAAGCAACAAAGTTTAAATGTCTTGGAAAAAAAATCATAGATCCCTCTTAATAAAAATGTTTTTTGTATTCTCCCACAAATAATAATAATTATTATTGTAAATAATTATAAGAGTTGAAATTATGAGGATTTTTTTCAAATCTAAATCATTTTTAATTTTAAAAAAAAAATTAACTTATTTTTCTATTACTTAAAAGTTAAAATATAGAAGCTTTAAACACTATTAAAAACACAACATTTACCAACGGAAATTAGCGACGGACAACAATCCAAAAATAAATACTGATAGAATACTGACGAAAAGGTATTTCCGAATATTTATGTATTTATTGACCATTTACTGATGGAAAAATAATATTATTGACCATTTACTGATGGATTATACTAACGGATACTAACAAGATTTTACTGACAGTTTATTGATTAATTACAAATAGAAAAGAATATGCAGGAAAGTGTTAGTGGCAATTAAAGCATTTGCTGATGGATTATTGACGGAATGCCACGCAGCAGTGGGCTTTCCATCAGTAATTCGTTAGTAAATACCAACCATTTGTAATATTTCCTGATAGAATACTGACCGTAAGTGGAAAAAGTAGGTGCACAAAATTTTCATCTGTAGCCATTTACTAATGAATTAGTGATGAAAATATGTAGACCACGTGGGACTACCGTCAGTAATCGATCAGTAAAGTTATATTTACCAATAATTGGCAGCTTTTCAGTCAGTAATACATCAGTAATTACTAACCATTTTCTTAATTTTTAGTGACGGAATACTGACAAAAGTGAAAAAAAAAGGCACATTTTTTACTGCCTTTAGCCTTGTACTGAAGGATTACTGATGGATTTTTTTAATCCACGTGGCATTTTTTTGTCGGTAATCCGTCAATAATCATGAAATATAATCTGTTCGCCTTTTTTTTTTTTTTTTTTTTCACTTCTTCTTCTTCTTCTTCTTCCTCTTTCTCTGCTCTACCACCATTTGTCTGGTCTCCCCATTTCACAGTGTCTCCCTTATTCTGACCGCCGTTCATCCATCACTGGTGATCTTTGATATTCTGGCGGTATGGGTTGATTAAATTTTGATTGAATTTGTATTTAGATTGATTTTGTTGAAATTTTGTTGTGTATATATATATAATTATGTAGATTTAGGATTTGTATATATATATATATATATATATATATATATATATATATATATATATATATATATATATATATATATATATATGCTAATAAATTTTTTAAGATATTTTATATTTTTAAGCTTAATAATTTTTTTTTATAAATTAATGATGGTATTAAATATGGTGAAATTATTTTATTAAATTATTTTAGTAATTATTTTAATTATCTTGGTTTTATTAATAGAATTTTAATTTTGTTTCAGATAATTGATGTGTGGGGCAGCAATATAAGGAGGATTCATGAGTCAAGAGATTTGTACTGTAATTTAATTTATTTATAATAATATATAAATATAATAATTTAGAATGTAGTGTTCTTTTAATTATCTCATGTATAATTTGTAATTTGTTATATTTATTTGTAAATGTATATGAAAAAAATAAGTACTGTGATGTGAATTTTTAATTTGTAGTTGATTTATATATTGCAATGTAATTTTTAATTATGTTGTTAAATTTATGTGAATTTGTAATTGTATATGCATGCGATGTAATTTTGATTTTATTCAAGTAAATCCGTTAATAAACCGACAAAATAAACTATAAATTTATGTTTAATTATACCATAAAAAGTGAAATTTATTTTTTTATGAATTTCATAAAATATCAAAAATTTACTTCACATTACAAGAGAAAAAAAATCCACCAAATATGCTACCAAAAATTAAAATATAAATGCATTTCATAAAATACAAAAAAAAAAAAGAAATTTTTTTAGTTAGGAGTAAAAATATTTCTATGAAAAATAAAAAGAAAATAATAAATTATAAATATGCCATTAAAAATGAAATTTTAAATGCATTTCATAAGATTTAAAAAAAAATGACAAATATCCTCTTAGAGGAAAAATAGTTTAAAAAATATAATAATGCATAACGGCTTAATTAATGCTAACAAATAATTAAAATTTGAATATTCGAAATTAAAATTATTAAGAAGAATTTTAATTAAAATTTTTTGTAAATGATATAAAAAATATCTAATACAATATTAATATCTTTATTATCAAGTAATAATATATATGTGTAAAATTATGATACGGTAAAAAAAGGAAAAAAGTATAATGCATTTAGGGATTTGTATTGTATTCAAAAACATTTTCCATTCATCTTGTGAATTTATTTTATTAATTTTGATTATATATTCTTATGTTGTGATATTGAGATTGTTATTTGCATGAAAAATCTATACCATTTTGTTAATGAAAATATTTAAATGATTATAACTTTATTTTTGGACTTTCACAATCAAATGTCCAAAAATATTGTTAATTAAAATGATTAACATATTTAGAATTAACTGTAAATTCCGTTTGATGTCTTACTCATCTGATGGTAAAAGGATATCGAATTGCCTAAAGTAGGCAATTTAGAGATCTCGTTATCTATATAACTGTCTGTGAATATTCTTATTTCATACAAATATTTGAAATTTCGATACTACCTTCCATCATGTTCTCTTAGAGCACATTGAAAATAATGTCCTAATTATTTGGATTTTTTCAAATGTGGTATACTAAGAGAACTGTAGGGAGATGCTGACGAAATTTCAGCAAATGTATGAATGTAGAATAACATTAACAGTTATGCAGCAATGAATTTCTAAATAGGTTAGGTTCTTACCCTATAGGGAGGGAGATATAAGGATATAGAATTAGATGTTGCGAACTTAATTAAAATTAAAACCAAACATATAAGTTTATATGTAATTTTGTTTGTGTGATTTAAAAAATAAATTAATACTATTGAATATACAGGGAATAATTATGAGAATCGATAGGAATTGGATATACTTTAGACTTACGAATGGGTATTTGAATCCGAAATTCTTAGAGGGTTTAGACCAATTCATGCAATTTGCGATATCTCAGCCACAGTGCATGAGTGGAATCAGTGTTTGATATCCTTGTAACCATAAGAAATGTCAAAATTGAAATTTCCTTGAACCAGATACTATCAAGTTGCACATTCTGAAGAATTTGTACCGGGGTACTATGAATGGTATATGCACAGTGAAGTCAGTAGGTATAGATCTTCAACCGTGGCAGAAGTAGGCAGTGAACATACGAATAGTTGTCCTCCAACTACATATCATAATATGTTAATGGATGCTGCTAGGCCGAATTTTGATTGGGATGGAATGGAGGAAGCTCTAAATCCGACCGCACAAAAACTGTATGATATGTTAGAGGTAGTTAACGAAGAATTGTAGCCTGGCTATGAGAAACATTCTAAGTTATCTACTGTGGCACGATTTTTGAATATCAAGTCAGAACACCCTATCTAAAAGGTGTTATGATGAGATATTGTAATGATACAACGAGTCGTTGCCTGTAGATAATACAATGGTGGATAGTTCACGAAGAAGTTAATGTAGGATTTGGGCCTTCCAGTCGAGAAAATTGATTATTGCAAGAACAATTGCATGCTTTACTGGGGCGAAGACAATAATCTAATTGCATGTAAGTTTTGTGATTGGTCAAGATATAAGCCAATACGTCGAGGTGCATGTCTATCGAAAGAAATTATTACATATAAGATCATGTTTTACTTAGGGCTATGCAAATGGTCGATTCGGTTCAAAATCGAACCGAACCAAAATAACTGAATAACCAAAATTAATTTTTCCTCAAACCAAATCGAATCGAACTCTTAGTGAAAATCAAACCAAAAAAGTTTGGTTCGGTTCGGTTCAGTTTGTCGATTTTGACTGCTGGACTTTTTTTTTCATAAATATGATAATGAAATAATTAATATATATATAAGTCAAAAAAATTAATATTAATTCATTTTATTAAAAAAATTCAATTTCCAATGATAATGATAATGAATCATAAAAATACAAGTGAAAAAATAATTAATACTAATTCATTTTATTCAAAAAGCTCAATTTCCTATAATAATAATAATAGTAAAGCATTTAAATCTATTCATTTCCCTATATATATATATATATATATATATATATATATATATATATATATATATATATATATATATATATATATATATTAATTCATTTTATTCTAGAAAAGTTCAATTTCCTATAATAATGATAATATAGCATTTAAGTCTATTTATTTTTAATATATATATATATATTCTTAAAATAAAAATAAAAATAAAAAATAATTAATATTAATTCATTTTATTAAAAAAATTTAATTTCCTATGATAATGATAATAAGTCAAAAAAATACAAGTGAAAAATAATTAATACTATTTCATTTTATTCAAAAAAAGCTCAATTTCCAATAATGATTATAATAAAGCATTTAAGCCTATTTATTTCTCTCTCTCTCTCTTATATATATATATATATATATATATATATATATATATATATATATATATATATATATATATATATATATATATATATATATATATATATATATATATATATATATTAAAAAACTTCTATCGGTTCAGTTATAACCGAATTTTTTTTTGCTATAGCCAAACCAAACTGAATCGATCGGTTTGGTTTTTTAATTTTGGTTCGGTTTTGCTCACCCCTAGTTTTACTTTTCTCTGGCTCTGAGGTTGTAGAGATTGTATACTTTTGAGGTTGCAGAGATTGTATGCCTCTGAGACAACTGCAAAGCATATGCGATGGCGTGCGAAACATGCAGAGAAAGATGGGGTGATGCGACAGTGTTCAGATTCTATAGCATTTTAATCGGGTGAATCCAGATTTTGCTTATGAAATTCGCAATGTTCGTTTGGGCCAATGCACTAATGGCTTCCAACCGTTTGGACAATCAAGACAACAATACTCATCATGGTCAATTATAGTGACACCATATAATCTGCCTCCAAGGATGTGTATGAAGAAGGAGTATATATTCCTGTTTATAATATTTCTCAGATCAAATAATCCAAAATAAAAGTTGGATGTATTTTTGCAACATCTGATTTTAGAATTGCTACAATTGTGGGATATTGACGTCGAAACATATGATGTGTTTATGAAGTAGAATTTTCATATGTGAGCTGCTTTGATGTGGACTGTGAGTGATTTTCCTGCATACAATATGTTATTTGGGTGGAGTACTCAAGGTAGACTTGCATGTCCATATTGCAAGGAACTAATGGATTCTTTCACTCTTCCTAAAGGGGATAAGCAATCATGGTTTGATTGCCATCGTAAGTTCTTACTATTTGATCATCCTTTTAGATGGAACAAAACAACTTTCATAAAGAACAGAACTGTTTGAGCATCTGCTCCACCTATACGTTCAGGAATTGAATTGTTGCAGGAAATAACTAGTTTGAAGTTGATGAGGGTGACTGAAGTAGGAGCTGATGATATGAATGCTCAAATTGCAAAGCGAAGTGGATGTGGATGAAAGAAACGAAATATATTTTGGGATTTACCATATTGGAGGACTAATATGATCAAACATAATTTGGATGTCATGCATATTGAGAAGAATGTGTTTGAAAATATATTCAACATGGTAATGGACATCCCAGGAAAAATCAAAGATAATGCTAAATCCAGACAGGACTTGAAATAGTTCTGCCTCTGTAAGGAGTTAGAAATGGATGAAGTGCCTGGAAAATATTTGAAGGCAAAATATGTGTTCGATAAGCGGGCCAAACAAGTCTTATGTGATGGCTGAAAGATCTGAAATTTCCTGATGGATATATATCTAATATGGATCCATGCGTTGATCTGCAGAAACTAAGATTGTTTGGGATGAAGAGCCATGACTGTCATGTTTTTATGCAACGCTTCCTTCCTATTGCCTTTCGTGAAATTTTGCCGAGGATCCGTTATGGTATGTTACAACATATCCTATTTACTTCGTGAACGGTTACAAGTTTCATACTGAAAAACAAAGCTCGGGTAGGTCATCAATAAATAGCAGGGTATGTATAAAGGGTTCCAATTACAGTGAGAATGCATTTGACTATTATGGTTAATTAACGGATGTAATGCAATTAGAATACCCTGCACTTCCAATTAAAAGGAATGTTTTGTTTAAGCATGAATGGTTTGATCCAATGCCAGATGTGGGAATGAAAGTTCATGAGCAATATAATCTTGTTAAAGTCAACCATAGGTGAAGATGCAATAAATACAAGCCATTTATACTGGCAATGGAAGCTTGTTAAGTGTATTATGTTTCCTATTTGAGTCTACGATGAGATAAAGCGAATTGGTGGACAGTATGCAAGATTAAAGCTAGATCAGTGGTAAAGATTAAGGAGGGTAGTGAAATAAGTACATCTGAAGAACCATTTCAGGATGATGAAGTTGATGAGCCTATGCTCAAAGTTAACGATGACAAGCCTCTAGTAACTTTAAATGATCCTAATGAGTTGTTAGTGGAAATGGATGACAAAGATGATAATGATACAGAAGATGAATCCAAATTTGATTCAGATGTCGAGACATCTGAGGAAAACATAGATGAAGATGAGCTCGAAGAAATAGATTCTAAATAAATGTGTTTATATTTTACTTATTGTGTATGGATTTTTCCTAAATTATGTACAAAAATATTATATTTTTACATTTATCCTCTCCTCCTTCTATGTCTACTACTCCATCCACCAGTCCTATGCTTTCATCACCTTCCATTATTCCTTCTTCCATTTCCCCTCCACCCACTATGCATTCTTCTGTTACCCCTCCATCCACTGTCCCTTCTTCGGTTATCTCTCCATCTACTATTCCTACTGTTACCCCTCCATCCACTATTCCTTCTGTTACCCCTCCATCCACTATCCCTTTGCCCATTTCTCTATCTACCCATCCTTCATTTTCTACACCTACCACCATTATCTCTGTTGCTGCTCCTACCATTGCTCCACAAGTTGTGCTACCAGATGCGAGGTGTAGGTAATATCTCACGTTGGTTGGAGATTGTAAGTATTATATTTCTTAAGGTAATTATTAATTTATAACCTCTTACTTTTTGTTTAACTAACATTTAAGCTTTTTAATTGCATGATGTATCCGCTAGAGTCGATGCGGACAATTTACAAAATATTCAAGAACCAGCTGAAATCTGAAGGCATGTGTTGAAAATTAGTTCCTCAGGAGACGAAAAAGTTCTACTAGAAAGAGTTTCAGGTAATGAATAACTTATTATATAGAATTCAAAATAATATATATATAAACTGTAATAATATAGAATAAAATATAATAATTTATTATTAGTATGTATTAAATCGATACATACTAATAGTAAATTATTTTGAATTTTATTTATTAATTATTATTTATATACTAACTTGTATTTTTTTTTTTTCAGAAGTACTACTACTAGAACCTCACTATATCAGAGATAGTGAAGACAACCTTCTTTGAGAAGGCTACAATTCGATACAAAAACTTTTTGTATGACGTCAAGAGGAAGGGGAAGGAAAAGACATGAATCCCTCAGGAGACCTGGAATGCTTGGAAGAAACATTGGGATTCTCTGGAGCATAAGCAGCTATCTCATAAAGCATCCCTAAACAGAAAGTCAGATAAAGACAGTCCAGCAAGTGGACCGTCTAAGCATACTAAAGGGTTTATCCATGCAGTGAAGCATGTAAGAAAACTGGTAAGATATCAATTTTTTTTATAATAAGTAATTAAGTCATTAAAAAAATTTCATACGTACTTTAAAAATTCATTTATTTATTTAAGTTATTAATTTCATAACAGATAAATGATGTTGGTTGGGACTCTACTTCTAAGGAGATTTTCGTGCGCATCCACACAAGGAAGGAAGACTGATAGACCTTTGTAGACCACCTCTCTCAGCGGATTTATTAAAGTTTTAATTAGCAATTTTCCTATTAAAGTAAATTAATTTTAAATGCTAACTATTATTATATAAAAAGACAAGAGGATCTTAGAAACATCCGCGAGCAAATATCGCAG
Organism: Reutealis trisperma; assembly: GCA_947687605.1. NCBI lineage: Eukaryota > Viridiplantae > Streptophyta > Magnoliopsida > Malpighiales > Euphorbiaceae > Reutealis > Reutealis trisperma. Next base: position 67,370 of record CANTUT010000910.1, read on the forward strand.
TCGACTCCCAAATCCACTGAGCCAGCTCAGGTAGATGAGTTTGATATTCATATTATATATTTATTTATAATTTTTTAATTGATATATATTTTATAAAATTAATTTATTAAATATTTTATAAATTTTAAAAAAATATATTGTCCACTTTACTGACCGATCACTGAACGAAAATAAATATTAAAAAAATATTTTTCAATATTTTACTGACGGATCACTAATGAAAATTGTTATTAATTTATTTTTTTTAAATTACTAACGGATTAATGACTGTTTCTCATAAAATATTATTTTTTTACACGTATTTTACTAACGGATTACTGGTCGTCACATTAAAATATTATTTTTTACTATAAATTATTGACCGATTACTGACCAATTATATTATTTAATTATATTTTAATGAAGGATTACTGACGGATTACTGACGAAATTTTATATTTACTGACAAATTAGTGACGAACTGTGATTATTTGAGATCTTTTTTCGAATGAAATTACTAATCGTTTTTTATGAAATACTAACCGAATTCCGTCGGTAAATTTACTGACGGATAGTTCTATCCATCGCTAAATAATTACTAACCATCATTTTACCAACGGATTTTTTCCATTCTTATTCCGTCAAAAAATAAATTTACTGATGGATTTTTAGTAGTTACTAATAGATTTTTCTGTTGGTAAATGACTAGATTTTTGTAGTGAAAACAAGCGCAAATGTTTAATCTTTCAAATCAAATCCAACAATTTTAATACTAAAATCAAATTCAATCATCAAGTTTATCTCTCGTATACTAATTGAAAAACCCTTCTCCAGTCAATGCCGTAAAGAGAAAATTTATTTGCCAGTTGAGTTAATGCATAAATATTTTTTTTAAGGGAGAGTTAATACATAAAATTAATCAATATAATTTTGTTATTTCCATAATGATTTACAATGCTTGTGTGATTGGTTAATTATTTTAAGTAGTTATATATATATATATATATATATATAAAATAAAAGGCAGGCATGATGGATGGACAAATCCACGAAGAAGCCCACTCATTAACAGATGTGATTTATAAACAATCAAAAAGACAACAGAATCGACATTTTTTACCACGATCTTACGAACAATTGAACACTAGTTATTGGTCCTGGAATCTAGCACATGCTACCTTTTTTTTTTTTTTTCACATGCTACTCAATTAGACCATGTTCGGTTATGTGCATGTTATGATTCTATTTTCTAGTTAATTACTCTATCTTAAATTAATAGTACTTAAAATAAAGAATAAGAAATAAAATATGATGAAGTAATGTTTATTGTGGTATGATATATTGTGTTTTTTAGTACAGAATAAACTGATATATTTATACAAAACAAACATTATAACATAAGAAGATTGAGAGATCTTAAAAAGGTAGACTAATTAAGAATATATCACTAATTATCCTAAATAGGTAAACTAATACACTAATTAAGGTAAACTAATACAGTAATTAGGAATATACATTAACACCCCCCATCAAACTCAAGAGTATTGCCTCAAAACAAATTTGAGTTTGTATATTGACTCTTGAAACCCTAACATGAGGATATTATATGTAAACTTCTTCAGAAAAATCTCTATGGCAAAGAGAAATAGTCATCTTGACAAATATTGACATAATATCAGTTTCATGAAAAATCCAATAATATTGAAATATGATATTGGCGAATTGTTCCAAATATAAAATATTTGCATGTGAGTATTCCTCTGAAACTGACTCTGGAATTAAAATAATATCAATATAATCCAAAAAAAAGAGAGTAGAATGTCCAAAATTTTCAAGAATCACTTTGAATCAAACACTTATGCAAGGAATTAATAAAGTGATAAAGGGGTATGAGTGCCATATGACACTGTAGTATTCAAAATCCCCAAGGATCGCTTTGAATCAAATGCATAAGTAAGGTGCTAACAAAGTGAAAAGATAAGGAGAAAAGTTTCATGAATTCAAACAAAAAATAACACTATAGTTGGACATGAAAATGATCTCTCCACATAGACAAAGAAAAAAAGGAATAAAAAAAGAAGCCAAGAATGAGAGGCTAATAAAAGAAAATTAAAATATAAAGCTAGGTAAAGTTGAAATAAGAAAATAGGCAAAAATAAAATATGGAGCAAAAGGAAGATTGAATGACATAATTTTTAAAGATAAGGTGGTTTTATAAAACAAAACTATTGATGAGAAAAATGATGGATCATTATACTTTCCTCTTTTTTTTTTTTTTTTTTTTTTTTTTTGACATTAGCAAAATTAGTAAATCAAGAAACTCAAGCAAAATAAAATTTTAGAATAGAGGCTCTGATATCAACTTAAAAAAAAAAAGAAAAAATAAAATATGATGAAATATTGTTTATTGTTGTATGTTATATTGTGTCCTTTAGTACAAAATAAACTGATATTTTTATACAAAACAAACATTATAAAATAGGAAGATTGAGAGATCCTAAAAAGGTAGACTAATTAGGAATATATCGCTAATTTTCCTAAATAGGTAAACTAATACAATAATTAAGGTAAACTAATATACTAATTAGGAATATACATTAACAATAGTCGTTACCAATATTTTCAAACCTGACCCGGTTTTAGAATCGGTAAAGGTAAAAGATCATAGATTAAAGATTGAACTAGAGTCGAACTGAAATTTTAAATAATATCATATATTTATCATTTATATGCTTAAAATATATATAACATACATATAAAAATATATTATATTATATTTATATATTAGTATATTAGATTTATATGTTAAAAATAAATATAATATACATATAATTAAAATGTTACTTGAGCAATTAATGAACATTACTTATAGCAAATATGAATTTGAGACCATTAACTAGATAAAATTATAGCAAATTAACGTATCAAGTGGCCATTTTGAGACTCAAAATTAGATGGATCCCACTACTTGCTAGTAGGAGGTCTACTTAGATTTGCAATCTCTTATGTAAAAAATATGAATTTGAATATTCACTTAATCAAAATGGTGAATGGATAAATGATAATTTGAAATTTAAAATATGTTTTATGCTAAGAAAAGTGAGGGAGAAAATGAAACTATTACATATTGAAACAATAAAAAGTTGAAATGGGGTATATATTGAAAGGCTTCTCATTTCGATGCTAAGAAAGTAGTCAAGGAGGCTCTCTTTCTTGTGCGTGTAGGAAGGGGTACAAATCTACAGTTCGGACCACATATTTAACATATGAGCGCTCAATCTGCGTACACGAATATCGGACTAAAATAAGTTGGCTTAGTGCTAGCTTAATTTGAAGTTATTTTTTTAATTTGGCAAAATTTCCTTTTTTTTTTTTTTACTTGCCTTATCGGCTTATTCGTAAAAAGCAGTCAGACAGAACGGGTTGCTGGCTATTCTACTGGTTCGACGAGTTTCCCACCAGGTCTTGCCAACTTGGGTTATAGCCATGCTCTCGACAGACCTAGCCTCTGGTCCACCTTTTTTTGGTCCGACCAGCCTAGCTAGTCAATGTCTTACAACAATGGTCATTACTCTGTCTTAAATTAATAGTCCATTATTTATTTTGCATTTGTCAAAAATTTACTCCACTTTTAATTTTTAAAAGTTAATTTTGTATCCTTTATTTTTATAGATTATCTATGTAATTAATAAATATTACTTCCTCCATCCTATTTTGTTTGGGACATTTTTATTTTTGAAATGTTTCAAAAAATATGTCTTATTTCTATCTTTAATACTTTTTTTTACCATTTGTATATATTTTTTGTACTTGAATATTAATTCAACTCTTTAAGAAAATAAAATTTAATTGTATTTAATAAAGGATATAGAAGAAAAAATAACATATTATTTAATGCAGTTTTAAACTTTATAAAAAAAATATATTCCAAATAAAATGGACAAAGGGGGTACATTAAATAAAATGTATAAAATTAATGTTTTAATATTAAGGGGTAAGGATATTTTAAAAAATTTACATGATATTAACTAATTTTCTTAATATGTGTGTGAAAACAAAGTGAATTATCTAACTATATACTTGTATTAATTGCAAAATTAATAAGTTAGAACTAATTCATTACTTATAAGAAATAAAAGTACTAAAAGTCTTCAACTAGCTACTTCAAGAAAAGGATAAATTACTATTTAGTCCATCGATTTTGATCAAATTTGTACTAAGATCCCTTTATTTTGAGAAACTAATTAAAACATCCCTCAATTTTAATTCCATCAAATACTTTAGTCCTTTAGTTCATTTTCACTGTTAAATACATGTAAAAGACTAAAATACCCTTCATTTACTCTTAAAGTTTCTATCCGACCCAACAATCATATAAAATCATATAGGAACCTAGTATAGTCAAACAATAACTCACATTTTTAATGATGAACGAATGACCATCTATAAAAACCCAAAATTGGCACATAATAACTTACATTTTTCAAGATTTTGAAGATGGAAAACATGAAGTTTTATATTATGAAGATGATAATGGTGGAAGAAGTATTATTTTTATGCTAGACCTTACAAATTTGTAATGCAAATAGTTTTTGCTACTGCCATTGCCCTCCAAATTGCTCAATTGTGAAAAATTATGATCAATATAATAATGGTGTTTGTCATTGTGATTGCATTTGTAGTGCCACTTCCAATCCACTTCCCAATCAATAACCACCACCTCCTTAAATGCCAAAACAACTACCACCACTAACAAACCCATCATAAAAATAGCCACCATAGCAAAAAATACCACCAAAACAACCAACATCAAAATAGCCACCAACAAAATAAATTAGAAATCAAACATAACATCAAGGCAAAAACTCTATGATTACTATCCAAAACCCACAAAAAAATTAATTAATTTTTTTTTTTGTATGATAGAGTATGAAAGAAAGCTAAACCAAATAAATTCAAATTCATTAATGACAAAAATGGCAAAATTACCTGAGACCCAACTAAGATTATGCTTTGAAAATAGAAAACACATAGGAATTCAATGATGTCGAATATAAATTTATTGTATTGGAGTCAAAAAGAAGAAAGGAATTGAATGATTAAAAACAGAGACAATGATAAAGGAAGCATTTTTATCAAATAAAGTTGAAGAGTGAAATATACACAAAATTGATTATCAGAAACCAAATATTAGAAGAAGAAAAAAGAAAGATGGTTTGGTTGCGTAAATGAAAAAGAAAATTTAGTTGATTTTGTGTATTTTATAAAGAATTTTCATGGAGAAATGCCCTTGTGAGCTTGTCATTCCAACCCATTAGCTAGTAGTTAGTTCAGGTCCTTTGATCACAGAAAAATAGAAGTGTGGCTTTGTGAGTGGTTGATGGAGTAAGGGAGATGAGTGAGATGGATTTGTTTGGGTTTCTGTGTGTGGGTGAGTGAGTAAGTCAATGATTAAGTGAGGGAGAGGGTGAGAGAACGATTGGAAAAGAAGGGTATTTTGGTCCTTAAACTTGTTTTTTTATTTTTAGTTTTTTTATTTTTGAATAGAAAAACACAAAAATTTAGATAGAAGGACCAAAAAGTCTAACAGAAATAAAATATGGGGATGAAATAGTTAGTTTCTCAAAATAAAAAGATTTTAGTGTAAATTGGTTGAAAATCAAGGGACTATGTAGTAATTTACCCTAAAGAAAATTGTGGAAATTGAAATTATTTTATTGGAATTTATGTCTGATTGATTTGCTTGACTGATTTATGAGATTGATTGTGTAGGCTCAATAAGTCTTTTGTTCTCATATTTATAGGAGTCATTCTAATAATTTTCTGCACTTATGATAGTACATTCTCCATTTGCACTTTGCATGTCTTACTGTAGAACATTTTTCCACTTGTACATTTTTTAAAGTACTAACAATTTACGTTAGACTTGAGGTTTAAATTAATTAATGGGCTCAAACTAAATTTATGCATTCAAATTAATTTAAACGAATTAAAAGACCAAACCCAGTTAAACAACAATAAATTTATGCATTTAAATTAACTACCAGCTTAAAATTAAAATTATAGCTTATATATTATTTATGGTGTCAACATGTGATTTTGAGGGAGTTAAAATTATTATTATTATTATTAGGGTTACTGACAAAAAAAATTAATGAACTTTTCATATTTTTACAATTAGAACATAAACTAAAAATTTTGCCAATATCATTCAAAAACTTTAAAATTTTTAAACCAAACAATTTTCCAGGTAAAAACCAGATTAGAAGTTATGATGTGAGGAGTTTTTCTGTGAGTTAAAGCTTGTAGATAATTGTGAGACCTCGCCCGAGCACCTGTCCGATCCGCTAGAGGGAATCAGGATGTTCATTCGGGTTTAGACTCACGATAAAACTCTCGGGTTCAGATTTGGTTGGTTTTGAAAAATGATTTTTGAGAGTCGCCACCCTAATTTATTTTAAAATGGGAAAATTCAGGAAAAAATCCAATTGACTCCAATTTATTAATTTGCCTAAGGATAAAAATCACTAGCCTTCGAACCAGGTTGAGTTCGGGGACTAGGTTTTTGGTTTTAAATAAACTAAATTTGGCTCTTAAGTTTAATTTGACTTGAAAATTGGATTTCATGAATGACATTTTATAAGATGATTTTAAAGAAAATGCATGAATATGGCAAAATATGAATGAATGGTGAAAATAAAACATTCACAAATTAATTAAAAAAAAGGGAAAAGAGATTGATTGGGATTTGGATTTGAGGTTTAGATTTAGATTCCAAACATGCCTATGTACCCCATTGAATGGGGATCAAAATCTATATAGTTCATTCCACAGTTAAGTGGAGGGGTTTAGGAGCTGATCAGATTGATTTTGGTTTGGGTGTATTGAAAGTGAGTAAAAAGGCTGATACCTTGACTTTTGGTGGGCGAAGGGTTTTACCGGATCGAAATTTCGTTTTATCGGGACCGGATAATTGGATGGATTGGAAGATTAATTAATTAATTAAAATGATTAATTAATTAATATGATGGAAAAGATGGATGGATTAATTAATTAGAAAGATTAATTAATTAATTTGAATGAAAAAGTTGATTAAGAAAAAGGATTAATTTGATTTTGGAAAAAAGCGATTAATTAATTAAAAGGATTAATTAATTAATTTGGATGAAAGGTAGATTAAGAAAAATGATTAATTTGATTTTTGAAAAAAGAATGATTTTTGAAAAAAGAGTGATTAATTAAAAAAAAAATTAGGTAATTAAAAAGATTAATTAACTTGGTTAGGGTGAGGTAATTAATTAATTAAAAAGATTAATTAATTAATTAGAGAGTGATTGGAGGGCGAAGAAGAGAGGAATTTGAGGGTAACCATCTACTCAAATTCAAGGAATGTGTTGGAATGAGAAGGGAAGGGGGGTATGTATAGGAAAAGTGGGTGAGGGTAGTTTAGGTAATGAAAATGTGAAAAGACCATAAGGGATAGGGTTAAAATTGGCTGAAAATTAGACTAAAATTGGTAAAAAGGCCATTTTCTGTGCAGGTGGGGCCCACAGAGAGGCAGAAAATGCAGAGCTAGCTGCACCAGGCTTGCGCAGCGCCGCATCAGACATTTGCGGCATGCCGCACAAAGGGCATGCGGCGTCGCACAGCTTTGACACGGAGCCGCACGCCACGTGGTGCTAGCACGCTTTTCAAGGCAGTTCTCTTTTTTTTTTTTTTTTTTTTTTTTAATGATTGGTTGTTAGTATGAAATTTGAGAAATTTGATGCTTAGTAGCAACGTAAATGAAGTTTAAAAAATTTTCTTTCGGGGGCGCTGCCTCTGAACCCTGCCCGCTAACTAATTAGTGGGACCACCGTAATCGCTCCGCGCAATGAGTTAAATTCACCAAGTGCTAAGATTGCGATTGGATGCTAAGAGTGTAAAATTAAGGGTTCACAATAATTATTTACTTGTAGTTGAATTTTAGATAAAAACTATTGAATGATCTAATTCTGATCCTCGTCATACCTAATTCCTCCATTAATCGGTTTTTCAATCTATGACCGACAAACCGCCGCTTTCTCCCTAAGAGTGGGACTCCCTAATTGATGACTTCTAGCACGGCAATGTTTGCCTCCACAAATTGACGGTTGCCCATCACTCACTTCCCTCTCTCCTTAATCACGCCCTCTTTTCTCTCCCTAAAAAGGACTTCCCCCTCAAAATCCCTCTCCTTGTCTCCTTCGAAGAGTTCTCGGAAACATTTTTCACTCAAGAATTTCAATTGGACAGTCTCTTCGATGCCCTCCTCACCATTGTTCAAGCTCCTCTCGATGGGATCACTATTTCTTTTTTCTTCAAAGAGCAGTTCATTGTTTCCCCTACTTCCATTTTTATATCCATTGACGCTCTTAACAAGTTCCACGCCCAATATACTTAGTGTTCGATTAAGGTACTACTCACTGTTATTCATCAACCTAATCATGGGCTAGACCACCATATTCGAGCCACTGCTTATGAGTGCTTGTGTGAATTGGAGAAATGTTACCCTTGTTTGCTCTTCAATATTATTGCCCATATCTGGAGTTTGTGTCAAAGCAAGAGAACTCATGCCTATCAGTCTTATCTCTTGTTGTTTACTATGTTTTTTTATAATATTGTTATCGTAAATTGAATGTCTCCTTTTTTAATACTTCGGTGCCTTTGATTCCATTTAACGTGCCTCAATCGATTTCCAACAGTAAAGAGGTTACAAGTTTGAATTGTAAGGAGTGAAGGAGAGCTCTTGCATTTCTAACACTAATGATGGACATCGTTTTACAATTTTCTTCTTTTTTTTCCTTGAAACAAGTGTTATAAAAATCGGACTGGTGATCGAACCGATCAGGTCAATAATTTGCTATTCAACTGATTTTGGTTAAAAATCAGTTAAAATTACCAAAATCAGTTAAAATTAGTCAAAAAATGGTTAAACCGAAAATTTGATTTTTTAATTGAATCGAACTGGACTAATTAGCGGTTTTCAATTCAACCGGTTAAATCGGCCGGTCCGGTCTGATTTTTAAAACACTACTTGAAACAATATATGACATGGTATTTTTTATTATAAACTTTTTAGACATCAGCTCTGACCACTGAGTTTTTGCCCGAAAAATTAATCAATGCAAAAATTACAAAAATTTTAAGGTTGTTGAACAACATTGCCAAAATTTTTAGTTTATGTTGTTCTTGCAAAAATATGTGAAAAGTTTCGTTAGCTTTTTTTTTTTTTTTTTTTTTTTTTTTTTTTTTTTTGTCAATAACCTTTATTATTATTATTATCTCGGGCTGTTTAGTATTATTCTTATTCTTGATTTTTAGATTTTATTCAAATGTAATAAATATTTGTATTTTGAATAGGTGGTTTTCTCTTGTTGTGATAATTTATTTTTCTAATTTAAACTATCAAATAAAAAAATAAGTAAATTAAGATATTACGTTCTCCGTTTCATAATAATAATAATATTAGAAAAAAAATTTATTTCAAATTTATTATTATTTTAAGAGTTTTATATAATATTTATTACTTTTTTTAATATTACTCTCATCACTAATTTTATTTTTTCTTCTATTTTCTGTGTAATATTTATTATATTTAATAATAAAATAATATTATATTTATCCATTTCAATAAAAATTGAAATTACTTAATAATTTTTTTAATATGTATATAATATTTTAAAACCATTATTATTATGAAACGGAGACAGTATGAATTAACCAATAGATATTTTAGGGTATATAATCACAAAGGAAAATTACAAATAAGATTTTTTTTTTTTAATTTGGACTATCAAATAACAAAAATAAGTAAATTTTAATAATGGCTTTTTTTCATAATTGAGAAATAAAAATCAAAAATAAAAAAATAATAATCATATTCAAACGGGCCCCATTTAGCAAGTGGGGACTACATATCTACTGTGAGCTAATCCAATAAGATTTGGAACTTTTTAGGTGAAGCATAAATCCAGACTAGGTACATACCATAATGCACGCATCTCATCTATCAATGTTATCTCCAAAACCAAGATCCATTCGCGTTTGGAGTTTTTTTGTTTTTTGCTGGAGTTTGTGTCCAATCAAAATTTGTCCGAGCAAAAGCTGATGACAACTTGAACCTTAACATATTTTTCCTTTAGAAAAAAAAAAAAAAAATTAAGAATAAAATATTCTTTGATGTCACATATTTAATTTAATTAATAAATTAGTTTTAAAATTTTGCAAAATTAATTAAATAGCCTTTAAATTTTACTTTCGCCAATAAAATGATCATTTTATTTAATTTTTTCTTAAATTTCTTTAAAAATAAATAAATAGTAAAAAATTAAAAAAATAAAATTTTAATACTTAAATAATCCTCTCAGAGTATCCACAAGAGTCTTTGTATTTTTTCTCATTCTTTAGAAATAGAGAGGCAAACTAATTTTAACCATTCTAACAACCTCCTAAATTAAGTTCATTTTTTAAAATTTATAATGAACCACTTTCTCTCTTCTTAAATTTAACATGTGAGAAAGTGGCTCCTAATTATTTTTTTATTAATTTAATTTTCTTTTTATTTTATTTACTTCTTTCTCATTCTCTCTCATCATTATTCTTCTAAATAGTTTTATTAATAAAAAAATTATATAGAGAGTGAAATAAAAAATATTATTGGAGTATACACAATTTTCAATTTTCAGAATAAGTTAAAATAGATAATTGAATTGCTTATATTGTAATAGGGAGTGAAACTAAAAACATTGCCGAGAATGCTATCGTCTCTCTTTCTTTTTCTTTTAATCTCTATCTTTCTTTCCACATTTTCTCTCTCTCAAATTCAACCACCATTATTAACTCAAACCATCATCATTATCATCAAACTCCATTAAAAAGTTTTATTTCACTCTGCTTCAAATATTAATTCTCTTCGGTCTCTTTATAAAATCCTAACTATGCACCACCCATCATTATGATCATGAAGAAATTTTTGGAATTTTTCTTTGTGTAAAAAAAATTCCGGAATTTTTTTTCATTCTTGTGTGAGAAAAATCTTATATTTTCTTACAAACCAAACATAATTGTTTTATTTTTGTAGTTTATGTAACAATTATAGCTTTTTTTTTTGTTTTTGTTTTTGTTTTTTTTTTTTTTTGGTATGATAGATATGGAAAATTTTAACTTAAATGAAGGTCATTTTAGTCATTTTATGTATTTTTAATGGATTTTTTGATGAAAGGGCTACTTAGTTGACGGAAACAAAATAATTGTTTAGTTAATTTTTCAAAATGAAAAGACCATTTTATAAATTATATCAAACCTCAGAGACCGAATAGTATTTTACCAAAAAATTAAAAACAATAATGTTGTGCAATGCAGCGATGGTTTTTATTTCTTTAAAACTAAAAAACTGTTTCTAACTTCTATTTTTGAATTTTAAAAAAAATGTTATTTTTCTTCACCTTATTTTTATTTTATTTTTAATTAAATTTCATTCTTGTTTCTTCTTTCTCTATACTTTCACAATCACACGTATCCATCTCTAAAAATCTATGACCTTGATAATAGGATATTTGGAAAATAAATAAATAAATATGCTGATTAGAACACCTAAATATCCTTCTTAAAACAAGGAAGTTACTCCAATAAAAATACAAATAAAGAACTAATTTATTCCTTTTAGGGACCAATGTGGATATCCAAGAAACCCTCCTTTCTCATAAATAAGACAACATACATAATTCCACTCTTAGTCTAACTATGGTACTATGTTGGACAACAAATTAATCCTTATCGAACTCTTCCCCCAAAATAAATAAATAATGAAAAATAAAAAATTTTAATACCTAAATAACCATCTCTAAGTTTCTCTAAGATCCTCTCTATCTTTCCTCATTCCTTATAAATAGGGAGTAAAACTAATTTTAACCATTCTAACAACCCCCTAAACTAAGCTCATTTTTTTAAATTTATAAGGAGCCACTTTCTCTCTCCTTAAATTTAAAAAGTGAGAAAGTGGCTCCTAATTATTTTTTACTATTTTCTTTTTATTTTTTTTTTATTTACATCTTTCTCATTCTCTCTCCTCATTATTTTTCTCTTAAATAGTTTATTAATAAAAAAAATTATATAGAGAGTGAAATAGAAAACATTGTTAGAGTATAAACAATTTTCAAGATAAGTTAAAATATAGAATTGAATTGCTTATATTGTAATATGGAGTGAAACTAGAAGTATTGTCGAATATGCTCTCAAGAGCATTGTCAGGGATGTTATCATTCGCTTTCTTTTTCTTTCTATCTCTATCTTTCTTTCCACACTTTCTCTCTCTCAAATTCAACCACCATTATTAACTACCACTAATCAAACCACCATCATCACACCAAACTCCATTAAAGAGTTTTATCTCACTCTGTTTCAAACATTAATTCTTTTCAGTTCTCTTTATAAAACCCTAGCCATGCACCACCCCCCAATAATGCACCACCCATCATTATCATCATGAAGAAGTTGTTGGAATTGTTCTTTATGTAAAAAAAAAAATTCTGGAATTTTTCTTCATCCTTTTGTGAGAAAAATTTTGTATTTTCTTACAAACCAAACGCAGTTGTTTCATTTTTGTAGTTTAGGTAACAATTATAGTTTTTTTCATTTTTTTTTTGGTATGGTAGAGATGGAAAATTTAGACTTAAATGAAGGTCATTTTAGTCATTTTATATATTTTTAATGAATTTTTTGATGAAAGGGCTACTTCGTTGATGAAAACCAAATTTAAGAACTGTTTAGTTAATTTTCCAAAATGAAAAGACTATTTTATAAATTATATCAAACCTCAGAGATCGAATAGTATTTTACCAAAAAATTAAATACAATAATGTTGTGTAATGCAACGATGTTTTTTATTTCTTTAAAGCTAAAAATTGTTTCTTACATCTATTTTTGAATTAAAAAAAAAAGTTATTTTTCTCCACCTTATTTTTATTTTATTTTTAATTTTAGTTAAATTTCATTCTTGTTTCTTCTTTCTCTATACTTTCACAATCACACGTATCCATCTCTAAAATCTATAACCTTGATAACAGGATATTTGGAAAATAAATAAATAAATATGCTAATTAGGACACCTAAATATCCTTCTTAAAACAAGGAAGTTACCCTAATAGAAATACAAAAAACGAACTAATTTATTCCTTTTAGTAGACCATTGTGGATATCCAAGAAACCCTCCTTTCCCATAAATAAGACAACATACATAATTCCACTTCTAATCTAACTATGGTACTATGTGTGAACCTTTAATTTTACACCCTCAGCATCTAATTGCAGCTTTAGCACTTACCAAATTTAATGCGTTGTGCGAAGCTATTACGGTAGTCCCGCTAACCAGTTAGAGGCTGGGGGTTCGGGGGCAGCACCCCCGAAAGAAATTTTTTTAGCTTTTAATTACATTACCATCAAACATCCAAAATTCCCAAACTTCATATCAACCAATATCTAACAAAAAAAAAAAAAAGCCAGTTAGCAAGCCCACTGAGGCACCGACGACGCCGGCTCCGGCCTAGGAGGTGCCGGTGCGGCGGAGGCCCGATGGCGTCGCCCAGCCTGCTCGCCTGTAATTCTCAAAATACCCCCATTATGATTTTTTTGCCTTTTTCTAGTTCTACCCTTTTGGTTTTTTCACTTTTCCACTTCTTAAACTACCCTCACTCACTTTTTCTATAAATACCTCCCCATTTCCTCCATTTCAACACACTTCTTGAATTAGTATTGATGGTTATCTACTAATTCCTCTCCTCTTCTCCCTCCAACTACTCTCTAATTAATTAATTAATCTTTTTAATTAATTAATTAATCACTCTTTTCCAAAATCAAATTAATCATTTTTCTTCCACTTTTCATCCAAATTAATTAATTAATCTTTTTAATTAATTAATCCTTCTATCCTTTTCATCATATTAATTAGTTAATTAATCTTTTTAATTAATTAATTAATTTTCTAATCCATCCAATCACTCGGTTCCGATAAAACGAAACTTCGGTCTGGTAAAATCCTCTGCCCACCAAAAGCAAAGGTATCGGCCTTTTTCCCTCACTCTCAAAACACTCAAACCAAAATCATTTTGATCAACTCTTAAACCCCTCCACTTAACCGTGGAATGAACTACGTGAGTTTTGATCCCCATTCAATGGGATACGTAGGCACATTTAGAATCTAAATCCAAACCTCAAATCCAAATCTCTATCAATCTCTTTTTCCTTTTTTAATTTAAGGAGATTTTATTTTAATTTTTTCATTGCACTCACATCATATTCATGTATCTTATTTACAATTATCATCTTATAGTATTTGTCATTCATAAAATCCAATTTTCAAGTCAAATTAAACTTAAGAGCCAAATTTTGATTATTTGAAACTAAAAACCTAGTCCCAAAACACTAAACCAAAATCATTTTGATCAACTCTTAAACCCCTCCACTTAACCGTGAAATAAACTATGTGGGTTTTGATCCCCATTCAATTGGGTACGTAGGTACGTTTAGAATCTAAATCCAAATCTCTATCAATATCTTTTTCTCTTTTTAATTTATGGAGATTTTATTTTAATTTTCTAATTGCACTCACGTCATATTCATGCATCTTATTTACAATTATCATCTTATAGTATTTGTCATTCATGAAATCCAATTTTCAAGTCAAATTAAACTTAAGAACCAAATTTTGATTATTTAAAACTAAAAACCTAGTCGCTGAGCTCAACTTGGTTCGAGACTAATGATTTTATCCATAGGCAAATTAATTAAAAATTAATGAATTAGAGTCAACTGGGTTTTTACTTAATTTTTCCATTTAAAAATAAAGTAGGGTGGCGATTCCTAAAAATCATTTTCAAAATCAACCAAATCTTAACCCGAGAGTTTCATCGTGAGTCTAAACCCAAACGAGCATCTCGGTTCCCTCTAGCGGACTAGGCTGGTGCTCGGGCAAAATCTTACAGCTAGCTACTCTACTGGAGACTAGTTGCCACCCTTTTTTTTAAAAAAGGAAAATAAAGAGGATTACTATTTGGTTAAGGAAAAATTTTTCCAAAATAATCTCTATTTGGCTCATTAAATATAATTTGACTTTCATGCATCACTTTGCATAACAAAGGCTCCTTGCCTAAACCTTAGCTTTAAGAAAACTTTTGGATGGCGAGTAGCATTGGCTCGACAACTCTCTTTGAGTATGTTGAGAGATAGTGAAAGCATTCCACCCTGCAACGAATCCCCAATTATTTCGGTGGTGTAATAAGCAATTAGTACTATTGGACCCACGCGAGACTCTTTGCCTCACATTTGGTTAGGTATATTGATGCTCTAGTGGGACGGGGACCCTTAAATCAAACCACCCTTCACTCCTGTGCATATAGTCGCCCCAGCCTTTAACCTTAGGTTCCATGTACCGTAACAATTGATACTCTTGCATGTTCATGAAACAATTTTCAACATGCATCACGCCATAATCATGCATACACGACATGAGAAACTCGACAAGGTAAACCCTCAAACACCTCAAAAACCCAAACTGGTGGTCCGTTATCCCAAAAATACCTCACACACTTGCCCTGTCAACATATAAACCCGGTGACCAACCATGTGGAAAGAATCATTTTCTTGACACACCTTCACATTCATGCCATCTTTCCTTCACAATTCTGTTTTCTTAACCATTTTTTCTGTTTGTTTTCTATTTCAAGGTACCAATGGCCAATACCTTCAACTTCAATCAAGATGCCATGAGTGCTTTCTTCACCAGCCTCCTCAAGAAATAAGAGAAAACTTTTCAAGCTATACTCACCACCGCTCTTCAGACCCAAGCTGAAACTTTCACGAATGCTCTCAATGTCCAGTCTACCACCTTTACTGATGCCCTCAACTTCCAACGCCAGTCCATCATCAATGAGGTCAAAGAAATGACCAATGCCACTGTCACTCCCCCTCCTACTCGTGTTGAGCCTGCATCTGCCCAAGCTGGGACTAGCCATGCCCCTACTTTTACTCCTCCCATTATCGATCTCACCGATAAAAGGAAAGCGCCTAAGACTCCAACCTCCCTTATCATAGACTTAAACACAACCGCTCCCTCTCCCACAACGAATCATTTTCAAAGTGGCGATTTCTTTAGCTTTCTCGAAGCTAAGAAATTGATAGAGAAAGTTGAGATCATGGAAAAATGCTCAAGAACGCCAAAAAACATGAGGACATGATAAGTGTCGACTCCTTAGCTCTCTTCCCAAATGCACGAGTTCCACCAAAATTCAAAATACTGATCATAGACAAGTTTAATGGTACCACATGTCCCAAAACTCATCTCAAGATGTATGTGGGTTCCATGAGACCTTTCGGTGTAGACGATGAGCTCCTTGCTCAGCTATTCCAGCAGTCGTTGACTAGAGCTGCTATTAAATGGTTACTAGATCTCGACAAAAATCACAAGAAGACTTGGGATGACATATGTAATGTATTTGTCAAATAATACCACTATAACATCGAGGTGGATGTCACCCGTCGAGATTTGGAAACCACCAAACAAGGGTTAAGAGAATCCTTCATTGTGTTCCTTGCAAGGTAAAGGACAAAAGCGGCTCAAATGTTGAATCGTCAATCTGAAGTAGAGCAAATTGACATCATCGTCAAAAACCTCCTCCCCCAATATCATGCTCATCTCTAAACTCAATACCTCTCTAGCTTCAAAGCTCTCATTGCCACCACCACTAAGATCGAGGATTTGATTCAATCAAGACAAATCAAGGATGAATCCTCTAGGTATCACAAAAACACCACTAACACCACCTAAAGAGAAGGAGAGGTAAATGTTGTGTCCTGTCAATAGCCGATGAAGTTAGAAACAAGGAGGACTTTCTCTGAGCTAGGCATGCCCCTCAACGTTGTTTATAAGAAAGGCTTAGAGGCTAATATGGTTAAGCCCTTAGAACCACGACTTCCTCTAAACCCCTTGCCCAAGGGTTATAATGCTAATGAGCACTGCGATTATCATCAAGGGATGGAGCACAAAACTGATACATGCAAGGTTCTGAAGCATAAAATTCAAGACTTTATTGACAGTGGGGACATCATTGCTCCCAAATCCAAAGTCTAGCACTGCAGAGCTCACCCAACTGTCTCAAACCTCATCCAATAATTGGTATTTTGAGAAGAGTACCAACACTGTTGTGCCCTTATCCAAGTCCTCCGGATCCATGTCTGAGTCATTTGAGTTAGTGTGTAAGTCACTTGAGTCAGAGTTTATGTCAGAGTCTTTTGAGTTTGTTTCTATTAAATCTTTTTTTTGAATTTGAGTATGTTAGGTCTTATCCTTGTGAGTCTGTATTTCATCTTTTGGGCTTATCCTTTAATGTACTCATGATGAGACTTTTATCAGTAATAAAAAGTTTAAACTTTCTGATTTGCTTTAATTTCTTTCTAATTCATCTTTAAATAGGACATCTTAAAAAAAAGAAAAAAAAAAGAAGCGGAACAAAAAATACAAAAATGTGAAAAGGCAAAAGGATTAATTAATTATGGCACAAAAGAAAAGAATAAAAAATCATATATATAGCAGAGGCTCATGAACTATTTTCTACAAGACGAAGACATGATTCAAGCATAACAGTTTACAAGATCCTGACCTATAAGAAGCCTGTCGAGGAGAAGCTATAAAAAATGAAGACAAAATAGGAAGATCCTATTCAATGAAGGCACCATCTTCACGGATGCGGGCGAAAGTGAATTCTCCCATCTTGGCAACCCAGATCAACTGAAAAGATACACTATCCCAAGATGACACCTGCATTTCATTTCTACTTCTCATGCATATGTAATCAGAACTACGTGGACCTGATTCTCCCTAAAAGAAATAATCGATGGAAAAGTGATGTAAGGGATACATAGGCAGTCCGACTCGGGTGCGGTCCAAATCATAATATAAAATATTTTGTTTGCATCGCATTTTCATTTTCTTTGTACTTAGTATATCATTCAATTAATTCTTTTGCCTAAAAAAAAGAAAAAAAAAAGAGAAAAAGAATACTCGCTAAGCTGAAAACTTGAAAGGGTGGCTTAGACAGAAATTAGAGTAAAAATAAAAGATGTCTCATTTTATGATGATCAAATATTGGAAAATACAAACCCATTATAAAGGATAGCCCTTTCAAAGTTGTCTATAGCTTATCCTATTTTGTGTAGTCCTATCAACTTGTAATTATTTCAAAAAAAAAAAAAAAAGAAGAAAAGGGTCATGTCCAAAGTCATGGTCTAATCAATCTTCCTTTACCTCATGAGATGCAAATCTCTCGTGTCCTCATCAGAGTCAGAGTCTGTCACAATCTCCTTCCTTAAGTCACTACTGTAACATGTGGTGTCACACTTTCAGTAGTTCCCCGAGTCTCCTTCAAAGAACAAGTCACCCCTTTTGTTTGGGCTGCAATCCTCTTCCCACTACTAGTGGCTCCTCATACAGTCTCTCCTTCCTCAGCTGCTTTATCTTTTATTCCCCTTAACAGAGCAACCTGGTACTTTCTTTTAGCTAGCCAAATCACCTTTATCAATCACTTATCATACGTTTCTATGGTCCAAAGTGAAATCCTTAAATAAACAGCATGATAACTCCTCAGCCAGCCGTCACCTGATAGCTCTAGCAATGGGAGTTATGAACTCTATAGGCTCTAAGAAAGAAAAACTGGGGGCACATCCTGAGTCTGCCTCATTTGCCTCAAGACCCTTATCCCCTAGTGGAAAGTCATTCAAGTCAAGCTCAACAGGCAAACCACTTGACACCCATGGCCTATAGTCATGAGAGATCTAATCCTTTACTATTGGCAGTCCTCCGGGGGTAAGCTGCAAGCAACCATCTTATCCGACCTCTAATTGAGTCTCAGTAAGGCACGTGCAGACTGAAAAGCAAGGGCTATCATTTGAAAAAATCCATTAACCACGCTTTTGAGAAAACCCAAAACCTGAAATAGACATCCACAAAGCACCAAAAGCAAAAAGGGTAAGAATAGACAAATTTTTCTCGCTGGAGAATAACTGATAAGACAGTTCATCTCTCTAAATCCTTAACAAAGCAATTGAGACTCATTAGTGTCTTTACCAGTACAACTCTAACCATAAAATATCTTTGTTCCATCTGCCACTGTGGCATCACCCCAATCAACAAACTCGTAACTCACACTTAAACAGAAAATCAAGGCCCTTATGTTGAGCTTCTACACTCCTCATATCTCCCTGGTCACCAAAATCATGGAACTTCTCAATCACAATGGTCAAATTCACTTAACCATCACCAATCATCATCTGGCTTGCAACATTCTGAGGCAAGTCAAAAAATCTTGAAAAATTTAAAAAATGTTAGACTTTGAACTCTGGCACCACTAGAGTTGCTTGAGTCATAGCCAAGCCATATTCCCTATCTCCTTGGAATAGGCACAACTCCTCCTTAGCAACACCAAAATAGAAACCACAGGTCACCAGATTCTAAAATTTGAAGCAACCCCTTGAACTCCTCGTAATACCACTATGGAAACCATCTCATATCAACCCAAGTTGAGTTCTTCAACCTTGTTGAGTTCCTCAGTCCATAAACGCATGACTCCGCAGAACACAAAAGTCACAAGAGAAATTACGTTCACAAAGCAAATGTGTGAATCCATCCTCATGCATCCATGCAACCATACAACCATTCATTACAAGCATCACCACAAATCATGCAAGGCATAGAAGTCAAGCAAAAGGTCCATGAATTCTAAAACATACATGCATCATCTGTGTACCAGCACCTATGCAATCATCTATAATCATACATCATCATGCATAAGTTGAGCCAATAGCCTCACCGACATCTCCTAGAGTTGACTAGTGCTTTCTCAAAACTGACTAACACCTCCTAAAAGCTGACTTATGCTTCTTTTAAGCTAAATGATACCTTTCTAGATCTGATCAATAAAGTGTGACTTCCAAAGTCCCTTTACTCCCAGCAAAGTTCTGTTGAGCTTTCTGAAAGGCCCAACCCCTCACATTCAGAAGCCCAAGTTTCTTTGGCACTATCAAAATCTTGTCAGAATCTCTAAAGCTGACTTGCCATAGGTCGAGACTCTCCTTTCACTAAAATATCTTATCCAAAATTCTTTTCCACCCATAAATGTTTAGAAACGGTCACCTAGACATCCATGTGGTTCTTTTTTCATCTCTTTTATCCAAATCTATCAATTTCACTCATAAATGTCTAGAAACGATCACCTAGACATCTATATGGTTCCACTTTCCACCCTTTTTTATCTAAATCATCTTTACCTCTAACACTAAGGCTAAACAGATAGCGTTGATTGAGATTTACCCAAATCTTCTTTAAGGCTGTACAGATAGCCTTGATTGAGATTTACCCAAATCTCCTTTACCTATAATATTAAGGCTGGACGGATAGCCTTGATTGAGATTCACTTCAAACCTTCTTAACCTCTAACACTAAGGCCAACAGATAGCCTTAATTAAGATTTACCCAAATCTTCTTTAAGGCTGTACAAATAGCCTTGATTGAGATTTACTCAAATCTTCTTTACCTCCAACATTAAGGCTGGACAGATAGCCTTGATTAAGATTTACTTCAAACCTTCTTTATCTCCAACATTAAGGCCAAACAGATAGTCTTGATTGAGATTTACCCAATCTTCTTTACATTAAGGCTGAACAGATAGCCTTGATTAAGATTTACCCAAATCATCTTTACCTCTAACATTAAGGCTAGACAGATAGTCTTGATTAAGATTTACCCCAAACTTTCTTTACCTCTAACATTAAGGCCAAATAGATAGCCTTGATTGAGATTTACACAAATCTTCTTTGCCTCCAACATTAAGGCCGGATAGATAGCCTTGATTAAGATTTACCCTAGATCATCTTTATTTTCAACATTAAGGCCGGACATATAGCTTTGATTAAAATTCACCAAGCCTTCTATATCTTTAACATTAAGGCTGAACAGATAGCCTTGATTGAATTCATCAAACCTTCTCTATCTCCAACATTAAGGCCGGATGGATAGCCTTATTGAAATTCACCAAACCTTCTCTATCTCCAACATTAAGGCCGGATAAATAGTCTTGATTGAGATTCGCCTCAAACATTCTTCATCTCCAGCATTAAGGCCAAACAGATAGCCTTAATTGCATTAAGGCCAAATAGATAACCTTAACTGAAATTCACCAAACCTTCTTTTTATCTCCAATATTAAGACCAGACAGATAGTCTTGATTGAAATTCACCCAACCTTCTTTGTTTTATAACATTAGGGCTGAACAGATAGCTTTAATTGAAATTCACCAAGACCATTTTCGCAACCAACGTCAAGGCTGAATAGATAGCCATTGATAAAGTTTCATTTACCCTAGATATTCTCCTCCCAAAAGACATGACAAGAACACACAAGCCCAAAGTCTGACATGGCACCTCTTCCCAATGTTCACTATCATCAGAATCACCTTTTGTTCAAAGCCAATTCTGATGAGCGGGCAACTGTAAACCCTCAATTTTACACCCTCAGAATCTAATCGCAGCTTTAGCACTTACTGAATTTAACACGTTGCGCGGAACTATTACGGCGGTTCCACTAACCGGTTAGCTGGTGAGGGTTCGGGGGTGCTAAAAATTTTTTAGCCTTCAATTACATTACCACCAAACATCCAAAATTTTCAAATTTCATATCAACTAATATCTAAAAAAAAAAGCCAGTCAGCACGCCCACCGAGGCACTGGCGGCGCCATCGACCTTGCTAGCGGTGCACCGCCCAAGTCACTGGCAGCACCGCCCAAACTGCCTGCCAGTAGTCCCCAAAATACCCCCAATCTAATTTTTCTGCCTTTTTCTAGCTCTACCCTTTTAGTCTTTTCACTTTTTCACTTCCTAAACTTCCCTCACTCACTTTTTCTATAAATACCTCCCCATTTCCTCCATTTCAACACACTTCTTGAATTAGTATTGATGGTTATCTACTAATTCCTCTCTTCTTCTCCCTCCAACCACTCTCTAATTAATTAATTACCTTTTTAATTAATTAATTAATCACTCTTTTCTAAAATCAAATTAATCATTTTTCATAATCCACTTTTCATCCAAATTAATTAATTAATCCTATATCCTTTTCATCATATTAATTAGTTAATTAATCTTTTTAATTAATTAATTAATCTCCTAATCTACCCAATCACTCGATCCAGATAAAACGGAACTTTAGTCTGGTAAAATCCTCCGCCCACCAAAAGTAAAGGTATCAGCCTTTTTCTCTCACTCTCAAAACACTCAAACCAAAATCATTTTGATCAACTCTTAAACCCCTCCACTTAACCGTAAAATGAACTACGTGAGTTTTAATCCCCATTCAATGGGGTACGTAGGCATGTTTAGAATCTAAATCCAAACCTCAAATCCAAATCTCTATCAATCTCTTTTTCCCTTTTTAATTTATGGAGATTTTATTTTAATTTTCTCATTGTACTCATGTCATATTCATGCATCTTATTTACAATTATCATCTTATAGTATTTGTCATTCATGAAATCTAATTTTCAAGTCAAATTAAACTTAAGAACCAAATTTTTATTATTTAAAACTAAAAACCTAATTCCCGAGCTCAACCTAGTTCGTGGCTAGTGATTTTATCCATGGGCAAATTAATTAAAAATTAATGAATTGGAGTCAACTGGATTTTTCCTTAATTTTTCCATTTAAAAATAAATTAGGATGGCAACTCCTAAAAATCATTTTTCAAAATCAACCAAATCCAAACCCGAAAGTTCCATCATGAGTCTAAACCCGAATGAGCATCTTGGTTCCCTCTAGCGGACTGGTTGGTACTCGGACGAGATCTCACACTATGTTGGATAGGTATACAATCCTTATCGAACTCTTCCTCCAAAATAATAATCAAACTAGGAAGAAGATTGGCTAGGTAATCACAAAGGATGCAAGGAAGAGTGAACAATCAATTCATAACAAGTAAATGATGATTTCAAACTATTTCAAGTTGATTAAAGTCACAACACATGCCATAATCAAAATTATAAAAGCTATTCAACAATCTCATCTATTGAACAAAGATCTACTGCTCAACAATCTCAATCATTAAAAAAAAAAAGGATTTAATCAAAAGGTTCTAAAAGTTGCTCAATGCCATCAAGATGGCATGGAGAAGCTTAATTCTGAGTTAATAGATAGCTCACAACTCACTACTATGAGGCCTTGCCCGAGCACCGGCCCAGTCCATTAGAGGAAATCAGGATGCTCATTCAGGTTTAAACTCACGATGGAACCCTCAGGTTCATATTTGGTTGATTTTGAAAATGATTTTTAGGAGTCGCCACCTTAATTTTATTTAATTAGGAAAACTAAGGAAAAAACCAATTTGACTCCAATTAATTAATTTTTTACTTTAATTTGCCCATAGATAAAATCACTAGCCTAGAACTAGGTTGAGCTTGAGGACTAAATTTTTTGTTTTAAATAATCAAAATTTCGCTCTTAAGTTTAATTTGACTTGAAAATTGGATTTCATGAATGACATTTATAAAATGAATATGATATAAGTGTAATGAGAAAATTAAAATGAGACATCCATAAATTAAAAAGGGAAAAAGAGATTGATTGAGATTTGGATTTGAGGTTTGGATTTAGATTCCAAATGTACCTACGTACCCTATCAAATGGGGATCAAAATCCACGTAGTTCGTTCCATGATTAAGTGGAGGGGTTTAAGGGTTGATCAGATTGATTGATTTGATTTTGGTTTGAGAGAAAAAGGCTGATACCTTAACTTTTGGTAAGTGGAGGATTTTACCGGACCGAGATCCCGTTTTATCGGGATCGGGTGACTAGATTGATTGGGAAATTATTTAATTAATTAAAAAGATTAATTAATTAATTTGGATGAAAAAGTGGATTAAGAAAAAAGATTAATTTAATTTTAGAAAAAAGTGATTAATTAATTAAAAGGATTAATTAATTAATTTGGATGAAAGGTGGATTAAGAAAAATGATTAATTTGATTTTGGCAAAAAAATGATTAATTAATTAATTAAAAAGATTAATTAATTAATTAATTAATTGAGTAATTAATTTTGATTTTAAAAAAGGATTTTTAATTAATTAAAAAGATTAATTAACTTAGTTAGGGTGAGATAATTAATTAATTAAAAAGGTTAATTAATTAATTAGAGAGTGGTTGGAGGGAGAAGAAGAGAGGAATTAGTATATAACCATCAATACTAATTCAAGAGATGTGTTGGAATGAAAGATGAAGGAAGTATTTATAGGAAAAGTGAGTGATGGTAGTTTAAAAAGTGGAAAAGTGAAAAGACCAAAAGGGTAGAGTTAGAAAAAAGTTGAAAAATCAAATTGAGGAGTATTTTGGGGACTGTAGGCGGGCAGTTTGGGCGGCACCACCAAGGCCTGGGCGGTGCCACCGGGCCTCTGGGTGGCACCGCCAGCTAGTTGGGTGGGGCGCCGCTTGCAGGGGCGCCAGTGCCGCCCAGGCCAGAGCCAGTGCCGCTTGTGTCTTAGTAGGCGTGCTGGTTGGATTTTTACTTTTTTGCTTGGTAAGGTTTTTGAACTTCCGGATCAGTTTTTGGGAGTTACAAAGCTTAGAAAATTAATTGGTCAGTGTTAATAGGTTTGAAAAATAATTTTAGAATATATAAGCAGTCAGTTAGGGAGAAAATCCAATCAGTTTTAGAAAAATATTGTCTGATGTAAAAGGTCCAGTCATGGTAGAAAAAGTACTAGCATTTGAAAAATTAAGTATTCTCGTATTAAAGTGACTGCAAGTCTATTTTTAGCTCCAGGGGCGCTGCCCCCTTGACCCCTGCCCACTAACCAGCTAGTGGGACCGCCATGCTGGCTCTGCGTAGTGCACTAAATTTAGTAGGTGTCAAGCTACGGCCAAATGATGAGATGTAAAATTAAGAATTCACAACTACCAAAATTTTGAATAATCTAGAAATCCAATTTAAGTGTTCATATGATGGGACTAAAAATCCATACACTCAACTAGCAAAGGTAAGAATAATTGCTAATTTATAAATTAACAAGATTTTGTATTTTAGCAACCTTGATAGGTATCACTCAAAAAGTGGTAAAATAATGTGAAATGCTACAAAACTATGTCAAGTAAGATGAACTAGGTTGAATTATGAAATAATGCTTGAAGAGGAGAACGAGACTCTAATAAAAAAGAAGAAACAGGAAGAAAGTACTGATGTAAAGTTAAAAAAGGAGTAGGTAAATAGAGGCAGTTCACCCTAAAGGTGGTGCACACTTTTAGCCTACAAGTGTATAATAGAATATTGAACATATACTCTAAGTGGGAGAAGAAATATTTGATGTAATCAGCTGAACAAAGAATACATATTTGGACATCAAAGATTGAACAAAATATAGCAATCCTTCTATTAATCACATCATAACAGTTTTCTTTAACCTTAGTTGGTAATTCTTGAACACATATCTTGGTGAAGATAAAAGAAAATATTACATACCTAAAAGGATGAATAGTCATCAAAAGAGATAAGATAAAAATATCTATAATAATTCTGATTTCATTTTTGATGCATTTGACTGCCCTTTTTTTTTTTTTTTTAAATATGCTAATTGCTAATTATGACATTGTTCACAAATAAGTTCTAGTAAAGTTAGGACATTATTGGTTTGGCTAGTTTCTATAGAAAAGGACAAAAACATATGGATCCCCTCATCATTTTTAAACTTTTGTGCAAATGTGTTACTAGTGTTGCAAGAATTGTGCTTTTTGAAATAGACAATATGTATAAAGAATATCTCTATCAAGTCAAGAACTTGGAATGTAAATAAATTAGAGGAAGTATTTCTAATTATTAGCAATTTAATGAACTACCTTAGTAGTTTTTATCTTAATTTGTTGCTGACAATATTTGCTCCCTAGAAAAAGACATGTATTTGATTAATTTGTGCTAACAAAATAGGTAAGCTAATATCAGTGCTCAACTTTTTTTTATTCTTTTGATGACAAGGTTTCCACTACTTGTCCACATCTCTTAAGAGCTAACAACTGCTCACTTATTTCGATCAACAGTTGCTTCATCCAATGGAAATTAAGGGTTAAGGCAAAATAAAAGTCATCCACTCAGAGTTAAAAATTGCTCCTCTAGGTCAAGATGGAATAAAAGTCGTCCATTAGCGTCATGAAATAAGTACTCACTAACAGAAACTAAGGGTTAAGTTGGAACAAAAGTTGTCTACTCAAGACAAAAATTGGTTGCTTAGGGTAAGGTGTAACAAAATTCATCCACTAGAGCCATGAAATAAGTGTTCAATAATAGAAACCAAGGTCTAAGGTGGAACAAAAGTCGCAAAAGTTGCTCAGCCAGGGTAAAGTGGAATAAAATTCTTCTAGTAGTGCCATGAAATAAGTGCTCACTAAAAGGAAACCAGGGGTTAAGTTGGAATTAAAGTTGTCCACTTAGGGCAAAAGATGATCGCCTAGGGTAAAGTGGAGTGAAACTAGTCTAGTAAAGCATAAAAACAACTCAACTAAAGCATAGAAAGGAGGAAGTCAACCATCACAATAATAATGATGCTTATTCAAGTAAGTATAAACATTTACTTCAAGAATTTTTTTTACTAATAGAATGTAGCATTTGATCATTAGATGATCCTTAACTGCTCATCCATCGTAATAAAACACAAAAGACTCTAAAATACAAATGTTTAATCTCCAAAGTAAAGTATTTTAAACTCCTTAAGGTAGGAGAGCTAAAAAGAATGAAGTCAAATAGACTTTACACACCTGAAGGTGCAAATGGATCAAAGGTAAAAACCTTGATAATATAAGAAAATACATATTTGCTATTCTTTTTCTCCTAATGTGCAACCCAAAATTCCAAAAGAGCAAATCTTAAAGGCATATTACCAAGGCAAACTGTGAACTGTTCACCCTTTGTTAGGGACAGATAGTTGACCATCTAACCTAATGTATTAAATATGTCCAAGTCAGTAAAAGATCTTTGAACAACTTGGCAACTTATAGTCTGAAGATTATTATATTCAATAAAGAAAAAATCAACTTGTGAAAATGAAAGGGATAATATGGCAATGAAGACATCTCAAGTGAAGAAAGTATATTATTTTCCTTAGTATACAAGGCCTGAAAAAAGATTAATAACAAAGAAAGCAACCTATTCAAACACAAGACAAAACTTAAGACTGAATAAATAAACATACAAGAGGGTAACGCAAGAAATAAAAAAGCAATTGAAGTATTCAAAATATAAAATACTTAGAAATAAAGGTATGATAATAGTTCATTTGGGTAGATATCCCAACCTAAGTGAACAAAATTCTAAAAGTGTTCCATGAGTTCACTATCCATTTTGAAGACATTTATAAGAGACATCATCAAGCAATCAAAATAAATATTTTTAGAAATTGTTAAAGAGGCAAGTGCGAATGTTTAGTTTTGCACCCTCCAGTTTGCATTTGAATTTTAGAAGTATTTAGGCTTAGTAAATAGATCTCTAGAATTCAAAATTGCCAAAAACTCCAAAATGGAAAAACTAAGAACGAAGCCCCAAGGCTTGAAACTTATCCATTTGAACCTCTTCAAATAATCTAGGACTAAATAATGAACACAAGCAACCAGAAGAATGGAGAACGGATGAGAAACAAGCAAAAACAGGCAAAAATGGGTAAAACAGGTGTAATTGAAGCTAGTTGGGCTTATGCGACAGCTCATGCAACTTTTTATATTTTTTTATGATCCCATATTGGAGGTGCATGAAACTTTTTCCCAGCCTTCTCCTATAAATATAAGCTTCCTAGCTCAGTTTTCCATATCTTTTGATATTTTGGTTTGCTTGATTAGCTTTTGTATCAAGCGAAAAATCCCCATAAGCTTGATCCGCCAAGGATTGAGTACCTTTGGTTTGCGACTTTCTAAGCTAACCCATCAAGTCAAAAAGTTTTTTGCCATCCAAGGTAAGTTGTAGCCTGCCGTCTGACACTAGTCATCGCTCATCGTCCAAGCTAAGTCTCCTTTTCTTTTTTCTTTTCCTTTTATTTATTTATTTATTTCATTTTATTATTTCCCTCCTTGGGATTCTCTCTGTTCTTTCTAAGTCACGTTGTCTTTTCTTAAGTGGTTCACTTAGGATAGTTAATTAAAATCTGACTTAATTAACTTAACTTGATCATCAATTAAAATCAATCAATCAAAACATGATAAAGTGGTTTGGCTAAATAAATCCTTTCGTAAGAAGAAAGAACTGCATGGATTTTGATTCCCATTCAAAAGGATACACAGGCATGCTCAGCAAATTCAATTAAAATAAATCAATTTTTGCCCCATCACCTTTGTCATTCTTAAATTAATTTTCTTCTAGTTTGTTATATTGATTTTATTAGCATTAGTTTAGGAAATGTGTGATTTCCCTAGAATCTATAAGAGCTAGAGAAAGTATCTTTTAATTGGATTTTTGTTGTAATCTAAATTTAATTTCATACTTTCTTTTTCCTTTTATATTTTATTTATATGAATGAATGGAATGAATGATCATGTATTAATTAATTTGTAGATGCATAATTCATGAAATAATTATTTTTTAAGTCACAATTGTGTTAAATGGCAAACTAATTTTAATAAATTAAACCAAAAACTAGTCTCCAAATTCTCTTTGGTTTCGAGCCTAGCGATTTTTTCCTTGGGGATTTTAATTGGAGTCAACTTGGATTTTTCCTTTAATCTTTTTTCCATAAAAATAAAATTAAGGTAGTCACTCTTCAAAATCAATCAATCTAAACTCGAGAATTCCATCGTGAGACTTAGCTCAAATGAGCATTTTGATCCCCTTCTAGTGGATCAGACCATTCAATAAGGCCTGAGAGCATGAGGTTATTAAAAATATGATATCAAACTTGTTCACTATATTAAGTGATGTTATTAAAGAACTAACTACTCAAATGGTGTATTACATCAATTCACCTTAATATAAAGAGAGCAAATATTAACAACGTGGAAAGTTCAAAGGAAACTATTTAGAGAGGTAAATCAACAAACACCTCCTTCAAAAGAAGAATGAAAAAATCACAAGTTGCTCACCCTATTAAACCATCAAGTGTTCAAACTAGCAAAAATAATAAGATGCATACATCCTAAAATGCTTACAAGACAAGTGAGGAAGGAATTTGCTGAAAAGAAAAGTTTACTCCTTGACACAAATTAAGCAAAGGACACCTTAAAAAGAAGACATTATTAGTGTGATGAATAGGAACTTTTGTCTAAAGATGAACAAATTGTTCAGATGAGCAAGTGCGAAAGATGAGTTAATAGATCGCCATTTGACTCTAACACATATGAAAGGTAAACAAAGTGTTGGTTCGTCCTTTATTAGGAAATCATATTTGATAATGAACAAGTCATATATAGATAATCATTATAAACAAACATGTAAGAAAAAACTCAATAGCATTCGCAAAAATATTAAACAAACTCTACAACGGTATGAAAAAAGCTCTTTAAGAGTAAAGACAAATATAAATAAATTGGGCAATACACTAACGCATATTAAAAATTAAAGAAAAATATGTAGACCTTAAGGAAAAAGAAGATCTGATATGAAGGCAAAATAAATCCATGAGCATTAATTCAAATTTAAGTAGAAGTTAAATTATTCAATAGGAGGAACAACAAGACAAAAATTAAGCTTGAAAGGAGATGAGGGTATATTCTCATCAATGTTAACTACAATCTCTTCAAGCTTAGAAATAATATTTTTCATCCTATGGTCGATCAAAGGAAGTGATTGAACACCCAAAAGGAGTTCTTCAACTAAAGCAAAAACATGGCTAGAAAATTTGAACCACAGTATCATATGAAGTCATGCTTGCATATGCTCTTGATAGAGAATGGGAAGACTGGATGCGTTAATATGATATTCTTATTAGAGATCATCTACTCACTAAAAAATTGAACATATGAATATGTTGAATAATAAAAGTAAAGAGGAAGAGGAAAAAGCTAAAAGTAGAAAAATATAGACCCTTGCAAAAGGAAGTTTCAACTATTCTCTAAATATCTATCACAAATTTGTGACTAGAAGATTGCTTAATATCATTTAATATAGTAAAAAGTTGACTAACCAGCCTACCAGTTAAGAACCAAGGGAATTCAAGTATTCGATAGTATAAAACATTGAATGAAAAATAAATACACAAGTTCAAATAAGATGAATTCATTACTTAATATAGAAAGATAACTTAGAAGATTGCAAGTTGACTAGCAAACAATTTTGACCAATTTTTTAGTGTTTTTAGGATGTTATTTTGATTTATTTAATTAGTTTCTAGTTGGTTCTAGGTGTTTTTAAGTTAACTTTAAATGTAGGTATGTTTCATAATGAAAATTGGAGAAAAGGTGCAAAATGGTATGTTTTAGGCTTAACTAAGACAATGTACGCATGTTTTGCATAAGCGTGATCGTGTTTTGGTCCTTAGAGACATGGAAGAAAACATGACTTGGAAACATAGGCATGTTTCACCTGACAGCTTAATCACCTTTTGGTATTTTGATCATAACTTGAGTTACAAATATTGGATTAAGGTGATTCAAGATGCATTAGCAAGATAAGAGTTAGAACTAAAAATTTCATAAGTGAAACCTTAATTCCATCATCTTGAATCTAAAAACACAGAGCAATGTTCTTATATTATGTTGTAACCTAACTAAATTACATAACTAAACGGTGACATGACATATAACTTGGGAGCTGATTTCTAATGACTAAAACCCTAAAAATGCTTATAAATATAGAGCCAACAATAAAAAAGAGAAAGAGAGAGAGAGAGAGACTAAATCCTAATAGTCGCCATACTTTAGGTGGAGGCAACAAATCGATTAATATATTCACCAAATTTCAATTCCTTTTCTTTTCTTTCTCCTTTATAATCAAGATTGTATGAGGCTTAGTTTTAGTTCTTAGTGAGAAACACTTTTTAAAAATAATGAGAGCTTTTTAGGGGGATTTCATCCAGGTTTTATATTCTTAACTTTTTTATATTTAATTTCATCATTATTTTTGGATTTAATAAAGTTGATTTTTAATTCTTTATCACTATGAACTAATTCTTTAATTCTAGAGTTTAGATGAATCATATTGATTTAATATCCTTGCTTAGATGTATAAGTTAGGAATTTCATGTCATTGTGCTGCTTAACTCCACATAAATGTGATTAGTTACCACTTATATGATTTAGATATTGGTTGAAGGATCAAAAGATGAACATTAATATCTGATCAAAAGAACAATAAACTTAGGGATTGAGTGTTAAATTGGATATACTTAATCTCTATGCAAGCTAATGAAGTCTAGAGTTTAATTTGATTCTAGTTGGCCAAACTTCAAAAAGTACACTAACTAGCTTCTAGTTGAGTTTTAATTCATTCATTATATTTTCTTGTTCATATTTAGGGTTGAAGTAGATTTTAATTGGCCGAATTCGAGAGATAAGTTAATTGGATTCTGGTTAAGTCCTAATTGATTCTTTACATCACATGCATCATTAGGTGAAATTAAACTATCCAATCTGATTACATTCTTCGTATTCACTTTTTACTCCTAACAATCTCATTTTCTCCTTTACATTCAACATCAAAGCCTTCT
The DNA here is from genome assembly GCA_947687605.1 of Reutealis trisperma. NCBI lineage: Eukaryota > Viridiplantae > Streptophyta > Magnoliopsida > Malpighiales > Euphorbiaceae > Reutealis > Reutealis trisperma. The sequence goes on from CANTUT010000910.1 coordinate 99,069, forward strand.
TAAATTAGACTATTTAGGGTTTAAGTTTATGAATTTATATTTATTGCCATTAGTAAAATAATTAATTTAGGATAATTCACTTTAGTATATTTCTGCAACTCCTTAAGAGATCAATCTCGAAATGAACTTATCGCTATCTATGATATGATTCATTAATTTACGAGTATTTAAATTTATGTACTTATATTAGGTATCAAATTTAAATGCAATAAATTTTGGCTCTATTGCTACAGTCTTAGCTTGTATTGTTTTATTTAATTATTCTATTTTATGTCAATTCTATCTTGTGTTTTTATTTTTTGTGTTTAAATTGAGAGTTCTTAATTTTTGTTTTATTATTTTGTGATTTGTCCTTTTTATATTTTTGTGTTAATTTTTCTTTTATTAAATTTTGTGACTATTTCATAAGTTAATTATCATGAATAATGATAAGTTAGCTTATTAAATTTGGAGCTTAAAAGAACATATTGCCATATTGACAAGAAGAGCAATATGCAATCTAATTTTGATCAAGTTCCTTTTTAGGTATGTGAATGGTCTTGAAGATATCATGCTTCAACAAATTGTCACAATTATTATTCACCTCTACCACCACCTCTGCATAAATGTACAATACATATTGGGATTACAATGATAATTCTTGGGACTATGGATATGAGCAACCATCAGCTGGTTATTATGCTGAACAAAGACAATCAACATTGGAGGATTCCTTTCAACATTTTTGTGAGAAAAATAGATCGAGGGTACCTTGAATGGAGGGATCTTTGCAATGGTTCAATGAAATTAGTCAAATAAATAATCAAAACGTTGACAGATTATGCAAGATTTTCTAGAATCCACCCAAAGAATAGAAGGACATGAGAATATAATTTTAAAATGCCTCTTAGCATAAAAAGAAAAGACAATGAAAGATATAATTTCCAATTTTGTTGAAAATTTAAAAAGAGCTTACGAGAAAGCATAAATTATAGTGGAGAATATTTTATAATCAACTAAGAGGATAGAAGAACATAGTGATATTCCATTGTCTAACAGAAGATCAGGCAAAGAAAAAAACATTATGGAGGAAAGTATGAAAGTTGTGGCAATTGAAATCTCACCACCTCTACCATTCCATTAAATACAAACACCTAAGAACTTTAAAATAATTAACTTCTGACACTGATATTCTCTCCTAAACCATTTCTTACTTGTTTATCTATGGGAGAGTCGAATATCTGGCTAGTGCTTGTTTCTTCGAATCTTTCAAAAAGTGAAAAATTGATTATGAAGGATCCTTAGAGGAGGAGGTGAACACATTTGAGGTGGACATATTAAAATTAGATAAAAGAGAAATTAAGCAAGCATTTGATTCTAAAAGTACTTGTATGGAAATTAATTGCATGAACCGTATTGAGGATGAGGCAATTGTAAAGAGTGTGCAACTGTCTGAGAACACATGTGATACCATTTTTTTCTTTTTTTTTCTTTTTTTTTTTTTTGTGAGAGCTACCTATTTTGAAGGCATTTCATATGGAGTCTACACTCTGCTACTTAGTCAAGAGAGATCTTATAAGAGAAAAGCTAAGGAAAGAGCTTCCACGAACACTTTTGTACGTGCTATTATATCCTTAACACTACATTGGTAAAGTCTAGCTAATGACTTTAAAGAAGTACTTTATTAGAAGGTGTTGTGCAATATACAACAAGAAGGGGGTCGAATTGGTGGAAAATTGAAAATTTTGGTTTAAGAATTTAGCGATAGAGAAGAAAGAGCACAAAGATTTATAGTGGCTTGAATTATAACCAATCCTACATCTACTCCCTAATCCTCAATTGAGTGTTTTCACTATCAATGGAATTTTACCAAATTCACTCCTAACTTAGTGTTTAAGCTCACACCAAACTTTACAAATATTTTACTAAGGGCCACACTGAAACCCTAACTAAGTGTGTTACTAAGGCTAACACTCAAACCTAACCAAGTGTTTTACCAAGACTCACACCCAAATCAAACCAAGTGTTTTACTAAGGTTTGCTCAAACCAATACAAAAGTTTTATCTAGGCTCACTCCCCAATCAATACAAGTGTTTTAATTGCTAACACTTAACCAACTAATACAAGATATGTTTTATAAAGATATAAGGCCCAAAAAATTAAACTACAAGAGTTTGGCCACTTAGAAAGTTATTTTACATAAATGAAGGCTTTCGGACGGGGTATTTATAGCTTTCCACCACCAAAGAGCCATTACAAATAAACCCATGGCCAAATCTATTCTTAATAGCAAGATATCTAACATCTAACATGTTATTAGACAAGAATCGTGATAGCAAAATGTTTATTACGATCACAAAGCCTTATCACGATCACAATCCACTTTTCACTGTTGAGACTAAAAAATTGTAGTCGCGATATTCATATTTGTCCAATGGCTAGTAACACATGGCATAATCTTATAGGATGCTCAATGTTACCATTGTAACTTCTTTCTACTTTATGAATGTTGCGGTCGCAATGCCTTTTCGTGCCAAAGATTGCGGTCGCGACTCCCACCACAAAACTTTTTATGTCTCAAGAGAATTTGCCCTTTTTCTTCTTTAAATTAGCTACAGTCACAATTGACTTTGTCGCAATCATGATTGCCTTTGTTGTAGTTGCAACTTATAGGTTTAGTTGCAATCTTAGTGAATTTGTCAACTTTCTGAATATGCAACTTTTCCAAGAAAGTTAACTACAAAATAATCACTTAATACAAATATTAGAACAATTCATTTTGATTGTGAATATTGAAATCAAGATTGACTATCTTGCACATCAATTTAGGTCAATAAGAGGCAACTCAATCTTTTATTTTTGTTTTTATTTATGTAATTTTAAATTCTTAGTTAATTTTTATTTTTTTTAATTCATTGACTTTGTTTTCTAGTTAATTTAGCTATTTCTTTTTAGTATTTGTTGAGTTTTAGGATCAAAAAGAAGAAGTTTGAAGTTAGGGAGCAAAAACTTGCAGAAAATTTAAGTTTCACATCAACACGACTTGTCAAGTGGAAACATGGCTATGTTGCCAACCTGTGTACCATACTGCCTAAAATTTCAAAATCTTCCAAATTTACACGAGTGTGTTGAAGTCTAAACACAACTGTGTTTCATAATTTTAAAGGCAACCAATTTCTTTTCACCCTTTTTCATTATTTTTATTCTATTGAATAAATAAACAATTCAATTTTTTTTTTTTTTTTAGTTTCTATGATCACAGGTTATGATAGGCGAGCTAGAGATAGCCATATTCTTTAGTTGAGCAAAAATTGAAGAAATTCATGGAAATTTTTTTAATCCCTATTCTCTTTTTATTTTTTTTGTCTTATATTTATTTTGGTTTATTCTTTTTCCTTCCCTTTGAAGATTATATGAAATTTAAGTATAAGGGGAAATGGATTAAAGATATGTTTTCTTGTTTGATTAAATAAAAAAATTATATTTATTTTCTTAAATCTATGATTAGTCTCTTGTGTAACTCTTAAGTTTATTTGTTAAGAGCATGAATTGAGCTTGAAATTGCAATTACTTTGGAATGATTATATCGGGTTACTTGCATTCTTAAGCTAAATGATTTGATTTTTTATTTTAAAGGAATTATCTTGTTTGGTAAACTAGTGCCTTGTTCTTGTAAGGAATTTTGAGCCTAAATGATTGAACATTATTATCAATTTGAATTTCCATGTGAGAGAATACCAACATTGTTGAGGATCTTTAGAACTTCTTATCAATACTAGTTGAGACCACATAAAAATAGTATTTTAACATTAAAGTGATAAAAGCATATAGGATTAGCTACCTAGTTTAAAAATCCCACTTTACATTTTCCATCCGAAAGCCCATTTGAGTCTTTACCTTTTCTTTTCAATGAACCATATAAATTTTGAACTTGAACTTTGTTGATTATCTTATTTTACCTTTTTCCTAAGTTTAGGAGCATATTTGATATGAGGGTTGGGCTATATAAATGTAAGTTATGGAATTATATCTACTTATTCTTGAAATTATGATTATAAGCATAGCATGGAAAAGAAAAAAAATGCTATAAAAAGAAAATTAAAAAAAGAAGATGCAAAAAAAAAAAAAGAAGGAAAAATGCAAGCTTATTTAATATTGGAGAGACACATGTTTTGGGATTAAGTGTATACTCTATTGTAAGTGCGTGTGTGTTTGTGTACTAGAGTGGGTGGGGGGGTGGGTGGAAGAATTTGATGATTAAATGTTAAATATGCTCTTAAAATTTAGGAGTAGTTTTAAATTCCCTTTTTACATACATTTACCTTACCCTTACTACAACCAAATGAAAGATCTTCAAATTAATTCTTAATGTAATTTAGTGGTGGATATTGGATAAACAAGTAAGCTTATGGTAGTTATGTTTTGGTTTGAGTGAATTTGAGCAACCTTGTTGAACATTTGATATTTTTATGCAATATCAATATAAAGTATAACCTTGAGTGATTAATGGGGTAAAAGGCACCAATGCCTATTAAACTTTGGTTGATTTTTTGTTTTACTCACATAAGATTAATTTCTTTTAAAAGTATCACAAACTTTTAATTTTTTTTTGCACCGGCAGCCCATTAGCCAATTTTTGATGGAATTTTGAATGGAAATATGACGTGGCATAGACGTGTCATCTACTCACCTGACAAGATATGCCACGAAGACGCCGTATAGGATCTGCATCATCAAAAAAATCCACATCAGCAACCCACTTTAAATTTAAAATCATTTTCTAATGCCCAACACATGGCATTAGAAAAGTAAAAAAATATATATATATCCCTCAACAAATTTGTTGCCCTTCTCTCTCTAACTACTCGTTCTCTCTCTCTCTCGTGGGGTTTCATATACATTTGCTCTTGTTGCTTGACAATTCTCTTCTCTTCCTTTTTTTTTATTTATTTATTACTTCTATTTTGAAGGAATTAGTAGTAAAACCTATAAATTTATCAAAGAATATCATATCCTTTTACAAATTAAAAACCCCAATTTGATTTGAACTCAAACCCTTACAAGAATTATGTTGTTTTAATGGAGCGATTTCTTGTGCCCCAGTGCAAATGTGGTCTCCCTTGTGTGCTTAGGACTTCATGGATAGAGAAAAACCCAGGACGCGCTTCTATAGATGTAGGAATCATAAGAATGTAAGTCTCCTTTATTTAAAAATGAAATCTTTATGGGTTTTAAAGTTTATTTTGTTCTTTTTTACTTAACTTGAAGTGTTATATTGATGGTACGTTGAGAATTTGATGCAGGAGATGCTTGGTTACTATGACTCATTTGCTTAGGTCACCACACAAGAGGGGCACTCAAGGAGATGTAGAATGATTGAAGGCAATTCAAAATTGAGGAGCCAAGAATTAAGAAGTTAGATATTTAAGGAAGAAGCATGTTCAAATGTTGAAGTGATCCAACAGAATGGACCAAAGGCTAAGAATAAATGTTGTTGCATTTTTTGTGTGTTATTTATAATGTGTTTTGTGATATTTTTTATGGATTTGGTTGTAAGGTTATTAGTATAAGAGATGCAGGGTTGTATTTCCTAGTTTAGGGGGATGAAGTAGGGTAGTTGCAATGTATTAGGGTATAAAGTGAAAAATGTATTGAAGCAGCAAATTCCTTATAAATATGTAAAAAATGAAATTTATAAGAATGAAATGATATATTATTTAACTATATGCTTATATTTAGTGTTTTGAGTATGTATGGTAGCAATAGAAAGTGATATAAGGCTGAGGGACCAACATGACCAAAAACCAACTTCGTATGCACCTTATATATTACTATCAAGAATTGTATCATGTTAAATAGTGTTAATTTACATAGAAAATGAAAGGGACAAAAGATAAAAAAAAATAAATAAAAAGAGTAAACTAAGACAAAACTAAGAATTAAATTTTGGCAAACTGAATTAATATTCATATCTAATATCTATTTTCAGTTCAAAATATAGAACAAACGAAAGTGTTATCTAATTCACATGTAAGCCTAGTCCCCACATGTCATATTATTAACACTTTACAATTTGTAAGGCAAACGTTGAAATATCTCTATTCTATCCTGTCATGAGCTCACAAAAAAAGCATCTATCAAAAAACCAAAACCCAAAAATCAAAGCAGGATGCTCATAAAAAACAGCATCCAGCTTCCCAAAACATATTCTTAAAAGACATGTACACAATATAATATACATTAAGTCCAAAAACCAAGCAAAACAATTCAAAATAGATCTATTATGAGCTTCTTCCTCTTAGAGAATGTCTTCTCTTGCTTCACCTTAGGCTCTTGCCTCTACTATAAGATCTAATGTTGGTTAGCCCTTCTTCATTTTGGTTGTTTAAAGCAGTTTGATATGATAGTACTTGAACTTCATCTCCATCATTAACCTTGATATTGCTAGTTTGAGTTGACTGAGTCTTTGTTGGGTTGTAAAGCCGAGGTTGTATGAACTGTACTATTCCCCTTCTAAATGTAGCAAAAAATAGCATGTTTGTCCTTAGCCCCTTCTTCACTGGGCATGCATATCTTCCTATGTTCCAAGTAAGAGGCCTCCTACCATGGCTCTGTATATTTCCCATTGTTTGTACTTTTTTCGGTCCAAAAATGTAATTCATACATGGGTATTACAGTAACAAACATGTCAGAAAAATGAAGCTTAAATTCAAATACCTTATAATTTTTAACTTTAGGCGCTTGAACTTATTTTGGCTAATCATCTTCAGAAAGTGTCACTTAGGTCTGGATTAATTAGATCTGCAATTATCCTTTCTATGTCATCATCTCTCTCTCTATTTGAACCAGGGCTTGGAGCTATTTGTGTTGGATTAATTACCTACAAGACCAACCTAACATTCAAAACCATTATCAAACCATACTTAGCAAATGGAAGACCAAAACAAATAAAAAAAAAAAACCATTTTAATACCATACTTGTGAAACTAGTAGCTAAGACATAGTGCTCTGAGTATATAATGGTTCATCTCCATTATCATCATCACTTGCATCTTATGAAGATATAAATGGATTGATATTTTAAGTTCCATGCAATTAACAAAGATATAATAAATAAAAACACATATAGATCTAACCTATACATAGAGGTCAAATTCTTGCATCACATATAGATCTAACTTATAAATAGAGGTCAAATTCTTGCATCTGATTGTGTACATTCATCTCAATTGCATCTTGTCCTAAAATTTGAGTGGTTGAATTAACTTTAAATATATTGTCATTTGATACTTTAGTTATTCCCTGCATTAAGGCAACAAATGAACCAAATTAGCCTTTAATTAAACAATTATATTGAGTAACCATGTATATCTTACATATGAGAACCACTATATTGTACATAGGGATTGTGTTGGTGCAGATGTTGTTGGAACATAACTTGACTGTGTTGGTGTAGATGCAGCCTTTTACTATAATTTTTTTGTTTGTTTCACTTTGTTTGTCTGTATATTACATATCATATGGTTAAAACATATGAATATTATTACATAACATTAAATAAATAAAATATAAAGTATTCTCACTTATTTTCTTTATTTTATAGCTTCTTTATTTTACAGCTAGTGCAGATGCGGGCTAACTTTCTTCAGATGGGGCAAAGGGTGTAGATGAGCCTGCTTCTTCTCCTGGTTGCTTCCCATGCCACCTCTTATTGTGTCTAGGCTATTTACAAATTGTGCATGTAATTGTAGTGCCTTACCTAGACACCCTACCTGAAGTTGCTAAATATTCTAATGCTAAATATTCTAACTCTTCTACCTTTAATCTTTTCATTTTCTGTTTCCTACCCTTTTTTGGCTTAGGTTTAGGAGAAGGTGATAATAGAAGCTTATCGCTTACAAGACAAAGCTCAGATCTATTTAATGGATTGATATAATGGCTGTAAATATTCATAAATGTTCTAACAAAATAGCAATCATCAATATAATCCTTAGGTTCCTCCCTATTTATCATTAATGCACAACAACCATGTTTATAAGGGAAGACAGTCAGATCCCACTTCCTATAGCTATATGTTCTCTCAACTTTTGTCTACAATAAATTGTCCTCCACGTCCCTATACTTCATATTTATTATTCCTAGCCCACCTACAATTATACTTGAAAGACCACTCCCTAATCTTGTTGAGCTTTTTCTAAATCTTAAGGCACAACGGCCCTGCTACCTTTTTCATTGTATCCTTTTTCACCCATATCATTTTCATCATCCTATGTCTAATAATCTCTAAGCAAGAAACTACACCTTTATCCTTAGCATCTAGTATGAATACATTAAAACACTTACATATATTATTCAAAAGCAAGTCACATTTTGCATGAGTTCGAAAGTGTGACCTGCTCCAATGACTCACCTTTTGTCTGTTTAACCATAGACAAGTTTCATATGATTTCTTATATACTTCCTTCATGCACTTGGTGAACCTCTCAACATAGTTGGCTTTTGCGCATGCCCACAACATGTCTTTCAATTCTTTACCTTTGAATTCTTTCTTGAAATTTGTGTAAATGTGCCTCACACACCATCTTTTTTTAGTAGTTGGATATAACTCATCTAGAGATGGAATTAATTCCTGCAATTTTATACAAAGCATGTTAGATAATGATTATGTTTATTTTAATTACCAACATGAATGAACAATTGACAGTAAAGTAAAGTACCTTTTGCTATCACTCATGAAGGTCCAATGTCATGGATCTTACTAAATGCTGACGTCTTGGCCAAGCAAACATAAAAACCACATCCAATTAACTTTGTTCTCTTTCCTAACTATTGCTCAAGCTAGGGGATAGATGCAGTCATTTACATTTATAAACACTACACATAATAATTATCCCCTATGCATACCTTTCAAGAGACACCCATCCACCCCAATCACTCTTCTACACCCTGAATTAAAACCCTGCTTTAGTGCTCCTAAGCAAATGTAAATACCTCTAAACCTACCTGGATGTTCATCATCCTCAATAAACTTAACTGTGTTACCTGGATTAGTCCAAAGAATTTCTAATATGTAATTTTGAAGTTTCAAAAATTGTTCCTTTTCATCCTCATTTATCATTCTAATTGTTGTACACCTAGCCCTCTATGCTTTAGTGATAGTGACATGTAATTCTTATTCCTCTTGAACTATTTCAATGAAACCATTAAGTATCCCTAGATCAACCCTAAGCCTTTTAAGATATTTCATTGCAAGCCAGTTAGATGTGCACACCTTAATGTTATACTATTTATGATAAGTGTGTTCAAATATGCTAGACTTAATTTAGATTGTGTTTCGGTCATAAATACTGGGGTTATAGAAGATGTAGAAAAGACATCCCTTACTACATTTAGCCTTGCGCCTAAGGGGATCATTAGTCCTAAATTTAATTTTCCACCTATTTTTAATAGCCCAAGCCCTGCATGCTTCTTTAAATTCTGTTAAAGACCTAAATCTCATCCCAAGAACTAAAGGGTTCCCCATATCCCTTTCAGCTCTAAACTCTGGATATCTAACCCTAAGTCTCATACCCCCATCACTGTCAGTTTTATACTCAATCAGGAGGTCTTCTGACACTGCAAGATTTGAACCATCATCATCAAAGTCAATTTCCCCGACCAAAGGATCTACTTCAGCTGCATTATTCATGTTGTTTGTTTTCCCTACATTTCTCTCAATCCCCATGTCTACATTGACCTCAAAAAGGTCATCATCTTCCTCTAAGTGTCACTATCCTGAAATTTTATGGATGGGTCCTCATAATCTAAATCACCATCATCATATTCCCCATCCTTATTCATATCATTGCCATATTCTACATTTTCCCTAACTCTACTGCTCACAGCCCTCCTTTTTTATCCCTCACACTTACCCTTATCAACTACCTTGGACTTACCCTTATCAATAAATTTTGCATTCACCTGCCCACTACTTGAACGTTCAACTGCCAATCTTATACTATCATCTATGCTTACATGAACATCTATTACATTTGAATCAACATTAACAACTACATGCTTGACATATATACTGATTAGTTTTATAGAGTCTAAACATATATATTGATTAATTTCACAGAGTCTAAACTATATCCCATTTCTAGGACATCATTGTCATAATCCAATTTATTAAAACCATCATTGTAACTATTGCAGGGCATTTGCCAATAGAACTCCATCTCTCCTATTAACCCACACTTTCCCCAATCTTTTAATTTCTATGAAGGACAATTTGTCAACAGGATAGTAGTCAAAGTAATCTGTATACCAATTTCTATATTCATGTTCCCCTAAAATACCATTATAATGCAGATGAATAGAAAAATATTCAGATATGGTGGCTACATACAAACACAAACAAACAAATAAAATGCAATCAGAATCACATTAAACAATTATTATCTTAATTAAACAATTAATTGATTCCCAAATAAACAATTAATTGACTCCCAAATAAACAAACCCTAGCATTTAAAACCCTAATTTTATTAAACAATTACAATTAAACACTTAATTGATTCCTAAGATTTAAAACCTTAACATGTAAAATCCTAACATTTAAAACCCTAATTTAAAAATATTTTTCAATAGTAAACATTTTAGAATAAAAAAATCAACACCAAACATAAATCGACCATTTATTCACCAATAACCAAGCAACCCCACAATTTACCCAAACACATTAGACCACACATTAAAGAGACAATGTATGAAAAAGATAGAGGCACTGAGAGACACTTACAGTTGCTTAGGGACAAGTCATCTAGATTCCTCTTTTGCCAGTCCATTTAAAATTTATCTTTATTTTTTCCAATCAAAATCTCTTTCTCTACTATCTTTTTCTTTCTTCTTTGTGTCCTTCTTCCTCTTGATTTTTCTCTATTGTCTTTATGTTTCTTCTTCACCTAATCAAACCCTAAATCCCCAATTTCGAAATCAATTGAAACAACTTATACCCTTGCTAGGAGTTTCATGACAAATTACTTGATTTTAGAACTATTATGACAAAGTGTGTGCTTTCATGAAATTTTTTGTGCTATGTTAGTTATAAGCAAGTGGCATCCTAGATTAGTTCTTATATGCATAATATGAATTATAAGCATGAAATAGGTGATTTATGTAAAGTGCATATGCATTAATTAACTTAATGCATATAAATTAATTTTTCATGCACAAAGTGATTTTTAAGCATAAAATATTTTTTTATGAGCATTTCTAGAATATTTTAAATTAAATATTTTTGGGAGAATTTTGATAAAAATAAGAAGCAAAATATTTTATTTTTAATACATTTTAATTAGTCTATAAATTTGATTAAAAATCCAATTTACCAAAAACTCAAGACATCTAAACACTCCTGACCTAGCTCATTAATGACAATATTGTAATTTTGCACCAAAACCTTAAAACCAAAGAAAATATTCAGCCTTCCTTGTAATGGGCAGCCTCCATTATGTTTCTCATTAAGTTTTATATAATTTTTCTCTTAAAAATCCTCTCTTGGCCGAAATTCATAAGGTGCCTCCAAACTATATGATTTTGTGATCTTCTTTGTAAGTCTTCCTCTTCTTTTAAATTAATTTTTGAATTTTATGAAACTAATCATGAATAATCCATATGGGACTATATGTTTTCTGATTTTCTCTTTATTATATTAGGCCTAGGCTTGTTCTTGGGGGAAAAAACTGATTTACAACTGTAAACATATCTTTTTCTTCTCAAACCCATTAGTGAACCCTAAAATCTAATAGTTGGAATTTTCATGCATATGTGCATTGGGGGGGGGGGGGGTGCGATTTGTGTATTTATTCATCCTAAATTGATTTTTTTATGATTACATGAAAAATTATTGATTTAAATTATGCATTTACATATTACTGTAATGATTGGAAAGTATGAAAAAAAAAGAAAAACCCATGGTTTTCCATGGTGATGATGGTTCGACCAAGATTAGGATTTTAATCTCAATGCCTATAATTTTTATAAGGTTCATTTAGTAATTTTTGATATATGTATATGAATAGTACATGATTTAACTATATGATGATTGAAGGAGTAACTCTAGGAAACTCCCAGAGTGATTCGACCTATGCTTAGAGTTTTCCAAACCCTAATTGACATGTTTGGCTAATATGTATACATGGTTAAGTGGCATGTGAATTAAGTTTCATGATGTGTTATTTGTGAATTAATGATCCTAATTTGCCTAGAAGATTAATTGTATGATTCGGCCCAAGGAGATAAGCATGACTCTTTTAGAGTTTACTAGTTAAGTTGATATATATAAAAAGTATTAACTGTACCAAGTTGAAAGTTAAATTAAATTGATATTAAGATTATGATTCATTATATTTGACTTTAGAAAATTCTTGACATGAACTATTATGTGAATTCATACGAGCCTAAGAAGGCAAAGTGTGCAAGACTTAAAAGTCAATATGTTATGTACAAGTAATGAGTACACATCTAAATGCAACTCCAAGTATATGTGAATGATATATATGCATGGGGTATTTATGGGAAAGCATAGCATGACATTAAGCCAATACTAAGTATTGAATTGTAATGTTATATTAGAGCTTAGAAATTGTTAGAAGTGCAAGGGCTACAAGCATTAAGAGCTAAGAAACCACAAGGTGAGTAAATATTATGTTCACATTATAAGTACAAGTTATCATGATATATGAACCTTTGAGATTCTTAAAAGCCAAGTTCCTTTCTATCATAAATTATAATTATACGATTTCTTTGCTAAGCTTGTGTTGCCGAAAGATAATTGGTCAGAAACTATTATTGACCATTAAATGATAAGAAAAGGGCCTTTGTGATTTTTGTTTTACCTTACATTCTTTCTGAAGCCACACAGTTGTTTATCCTTTGTCCAATAAGCTAAACTTCTATTATTACTATTATACATGTGATTGTATTCTTCAATGTTATTGTTATAAGTGATTGCCATTGGCTTTGGCTACGGTACCTATGAACCCTTATATGCAGAAATTCTCGTGCTAATGCAAAAAATCATTAGAACTTGTGCACATAATCTTAACCTGATGGAGAGGGGCAAAGTATCCACCTCAGCTAGAAGGGGCAATTCTAATCGTAGAGTCTGATCAGCTTTATGCTTCTTTACAAATTGGGAGTTGGAATTTGGTATGATACCATCTCTCCCTTATATGATCAAGTGAATAAGGGCAAACGTTATCACTCTATAAGTTACAAGTTTGATTTCTGTGAAATTTGCTAAATAACAAACTATGAACTATGAACCCTTCTAAAGGAATATGTGTTATTATACAAGTTGTATTGTTTACTCATTGAGATCATCTATCTGACCCCTTTTCTTTTATGGTTTCAGGTGAGCATTATGAGCAGGCAAGGTAATAGCTCAAGAAATCTACTACACTTAGGTGATTTCCTTATCCAAGTCTATTTACATACTATGATATGTAAGAGTCACTTTTAGATGCTCTGAGAGTTTTTTTTTGAAACATTTTTCATTTAATGATTAATTTGGAGTATTAATTATTCTTTTTCATATGGATTGTATTCAAAGTATTGTTAAACTATTCTTCCGCTAGTTAAGGATTTCCTTTAATAATCGTAATATAAGTTAATGCATGAGATTTTGATACGATCCTAAACAATGTCTAACCGTGCATGAGAGGGTTCTATAGATGTGAGTGACCTTACGCCTCTCTATATTCTAAGACCATCATATCTCAAAAGTTAGGATGTGACAAAGTTGGTATCAAAGCTGTAGTTTTAAGTCTAGTTTAGACTTGTCTATTTATTGAGTTGATTAAGCATAATCCTGGAGTAAAGGAATTTTCCTTTCATGTCAATTACAGTCTATTGCTAGTATAGTTCTGCAATATCTTAATAAGCTATAGTACTCCTAGTTACTATTTTGTGTGCCTTATGATTCTCTTATCAGATGACCAAGAAGAGTACTTCTACTAGAGGACCTCAACCTAGAGTACCTCGCATGTTGTGCCTGTGATCCACCTTAAGAAAGAGAAGACTCCTAATGAGGAGGACCCTATAGAGTGTCTAGATTATGACTAGATTCAGAATAAGATTTAGAGGTTGGAAAGAGATTGCTTGGACCTGATAAAAGAAAATCGACATCTAAGGTCCCTAGTACATGCTTTGAGAGAGGACGTGGAACAGACTAAGACTAGAATTATTGGACAGATAAGAGACTATACACCTAGAGATCCTTGCAAGATTTATGGTAAGGATGGGCATATTAGCTCTGCATGCTTTCTTTTCTGCTACTCACCGTCTAGATCCTTGTCTTTAACTAGTCATAAGCTGGATAGAGACCTCATTTGCTATCAATGCTGTGGCATTGGTCATACATTCTTTCTAATGATCATTCACCTATTTGACCCTGGAAGCTACCCGATGTTCACCCTGATGAGGAACACAACTGAGACTCGAGCTAGTAATTAGTAACTATTAACCTAGTGGCATAGGACTTATATAATATGAATGACATTATATGTCTACTTAGCTATTTGTCTTGGGTTTGATTTTTCTATTGCTTATGAGATGATTGACTTTTATATGATAGGAGAGTTCATTACGCTATAAGTTATGCGTTACATAATAATGATACATGATGCATGCCATGATATGTGATATACGCTATGAAATATGTGCCTTGTGATGTGATACTATATGATGTGTACTCGTGTTAAATGCATGGTAAGTATGATAATTTGATAGTGGGGTTAAATGGGTTAGAAAGGAGTTAGCACTGAATACCCTTACCCATTATAGTAGAATGCCTCCTAAGAAGAAGGTCCACACAGCTGCTCGACCTGTTAGGGCTAATGAGGATACGATATCGGACACTGCTTCAGATGTTGCCTCTACACCAGTGAGGTCAATAGAGAGGTCTAACTTGAGAGTATCGACCATGGTCTCTCATGAGCAAGCCTCTTTACAAGAGGTTCAAGCTATACGTGAGGAGATGAGGGACTTGCGCAAGGAATTAGATAAGCTGTGAGCTCAAAGATAGGAAGTGTGGCCAATGCAAAAGGAGAATGGAGTTTCGCCTCCCACGATAGTGGCACCTGCACGAAAAGAAAGGAAGAGGCTATCGGATGAGGGAACAACCATTCTGGAATTCAAGAAGTTACAACCACTTACCTTCTGTGGTGAGAAGGGTGACAACCGTCATGAATTTTTGGATGAGATGGACAAGCTAGTTTATTGACTATCCTATTCTAATGCTCAGGTGATTGAGTTGGTAGGACTCCAATTCAAGAAGGAGGTGTGGTACTGGTATGAGAGAAATATTGAAAATCGGCTTTATGGAGCATATCCACCTACTTGGGCGAAGTTTAAGTAGGGAATGATGGATCAATTCTTGTTAGAAGGTGAAAGGTAGGATAAGGAACTGCAGCTTGAATAGTTGAGGCAGAAACATGGCATGTCAATGTTAGAGTATGCTAAGGAATTTAACCGACTTAGTAGATCCGTTACTAACATCATTCCTACTGAAGCCAGTAGCATCAATCACTTCTTAAGGGGATTGATTACACCTCTGTTCAACTCTTTGGCAACTATTGAGTTCTCAACCTTAGCTAAGCTAATAGATAAGGTTAAAACAGTGGAGAAGAGGCATAAGGACGAGTGAGCTAAATGTGAGTAGAAGAGCAAGCATAAGAGCAATGGTCATGGAGGCCAGCATAGAGGAGGAGAGGGACGTCCAAGCAAGGAATCTTTACTAATGACTTCAACACCTAGACGGCATAATGGTCAATCTAAGTAGAGTTTCCCCACTTATAGTCAGTGTGGCAAGAAGCATCCTGGAGTTTGCCGAAAAGTCTCTAGCATATGTCTGAAATATGTTCAAATGGGCCACTTTATCAGAGACTGCCCACAAATGGGAAATTTAAGAAATGTGACCTCAGCGCCTCCACCACCTAAACTGTCTAAACCTTAAAAGCAAGGAGCCAAGAATAAGGGACCAGTTGCTGGAAACGTACTAAAGACAGACAACAAGGGCAAAGGTCATGTCTTTGCTTTCAATTAGTAAGAGGCCTTTGATTTGCATACTGCCATCACAGGTATCATTCACATTCAAACTTCTAGTGCAACATGCTTGGTAGATTCTAGTGCTACGCACTCATTTGTGTCTCTGTGTTTTGTTAAGAGTTTAGGTAGAGATAAGGAGTTAATGAATGAACCCTTAGTAGTATCAACTCCTTTAGGAGAGACAATGGAAGTAAAATATGTATTTAAGGACTGTAATATAGACATTGATGGATGAAAACTTCCAATGAAGTTATTAGAACTTGATGTACTAGAATTCGATGTGATCTTAGGAATGGATTAGCTATATGAGCATGGAGTTCATATTAACTATAGAGAGAAGCAAGTAGAATTTTGAACCATGAATGGGGGAAAGTTTATATATCAAGGAGATAGGATTGAGAACTCTCTAAGTTTGATATCAGCTTTGGGAGCTAAAAGGATGTTAAGGAAAGGGTGTCAAGTATACTTAGCTTACTTAGTCGATACCAATAAGAAAGCCATTGTTTGTGGCAAGAGTCTACCAGTGGTAGACGAGTTCATGGATGTCCTTCCAGAAGATCTATCTGGAATACCACTAGATTTTGAGATCGAGTTCAGCATCGAACTGCTACCGGGCACACAACCCATATCGATACTACCATATCATATGGCACTGGCAGAGTTGAAAGAGTTAAAGACACAACTGCATGATCTACTCAATAAGGGTTTTATCCGACTGAGTACTTCACCATGGGGTTCTTCAGTGCTATTTGTGAAAAAGAAAGATGGCTCATTTCGTATGTGTATTGATTACTGTCAGCTAAATAAGGTCAACGTGAAGAACAAGTATCTTTTGCCAAGGATAAATGATCTATTCGATCAACTGCAAGGATTTGGTTACTTTTCTAAGATCGACTTAAGGTCTGATTATCATCAGCTGAAGATCCATGGAGAAGACATCTGCAAGACTACTTTCCATATAAGATATAGTTACTATGAGTTTATGGTCCTACCTTCTGGTTCGACGAATGCTCTTGCTGCTTTCATGGACTTGATGAATCGAGTGTTCAAGCCATTTATCTATACGTTCTTAATAATTTTCATCAATGATATCCTGATTTACTCTTAAAGTAAAGAGGAACATGAAGAGCATCTAAGGATCTTATTGCAGATACTACATGATCACCAACTCTATGTGAAGTTATCTAAGTGTGAGTTTTGGATGGAATCTATCAATTTTCTTGGGCATGTTGTAAGTAAAGAAGGAATTCAAAATGATCCTAAGAAAGTTAAAGTGGTAGCCGATTAGCCATGACCCACAACTATTTCTAAAGTTCAGAGTTTCTTAGGTATGGCCAGCTATTATGATAGATTTATACAGGACTTCTCTAAGATTGCATCACTATTGACTAAGTTGCCTAGGAAATAGGTTAAGTTTAATTGGGAGGAGTCTTATGAAGAGAGTTTCCAAAAGCTCAAGAAGTGTTTAATATCGACTCTAATTTTGGCTTTACTAGAAGGTGAAGAAGGGTTCTCGGTCTACTACAATGCCTCAAGAATAGGGCTTGGGTGCGTCCTGATGCAAAATGGTAAGGTCATTGCCTATGCATTGTGGCAACTCAAGAAGTATGAAGTGAATTGCATTACTCATGACTTAGTATTGGCCTCAGTATTATTCGCTCTAAAGATCTAGAGACACTACATATATGGAACAAAGTGCGAGATCTATACGGATTATAAGAGTCTCCAATATATCTTGAGCCAAAGACGCCTCAACCTGAGATAGAGGAGATGGGTTGAACTGCTTAAGGAGATCATTGCCAGATTCTCTACCATCTCAGAAAGGCAAACGTTGTAGTGGATGCCTTAAGTCGAAAATCAATGGGAAGCCTAGCCCATATGGCTGTGCACAAGAGACCTATCGTAAAAGAGTTAGGAGGACTATTTAGCCAGGGCATGAGGCTGGAGATTGGAGAATCGCAAGCTTTATTGGCACATTTTCAAGTGAAGTCAAAGTTATTGGAGGAGATAAAGACTTCACAAGATAAGGATCCGTATTAGGTTAAGTTAAGGGATGAGGCTGAGACAGGAAAAAACCATGAGTTTGAAGTAGTCGATGGGATTCTAAAGTGTGAAAAAAGGGCATGTGTGTTTGATGTGAATGGACTAAGGGAGAAGATATTGAAAGAAGCACATCAGAACCTTACTGTGCTCATCCACGAACTACTAAGATGTATCATGATGTAAGAGCAAATTATTGGTGGCCTGGACTAAAGAAGGATATGGCTAAGTTTGTGGTGTCTTGCCTAACTTGTCAATAAGTCAAGTATGAACATCAATAACCCTTTGGACTACTACAAGAGATTAAGCTACCTGAGTGGAAGTGGGAGTGTATCACAATGGACTTCATAGTTGGTTTACCTAGGACCTCCAAAAGATATGACTCTATATGGGTCATAGTATATCAACTAACAAAGTTTGCCCATTTTGTGGAAGTTAAGACCATGTACTCTGCAGCCCAATATGCGCAATTGTATATAGACAAGATCATGAGACTGCAAGGTTACAAAAAGCATTGGGAACACAATTAGACTTCAGTACTGTGTTTCACCTTAGGCAGATGGGCAGTTCGAAAGGATAATTCAGACACTAGAAGACATGTTAAGAATGTGTGTCCTGGATTTTGGTGGTAGCTGGGATAAGTACCTACCTTTGATTGAGTTTGCCTATAACAATAACTACCTTTGATTGAGTATTTCACATCTCAATGTTGAGGAAGTACGTGTCGGATCCATCCCATGTTCTGCCACCTCCAAATATTGCAATAGATGAGCAATTGTCTTATAAAGAGCCACTAAAAGCCATAGTAGATTGACAAGTAAAAAGATTAAGAAAAAGAAGATACCTATGATCAAAGTCTACTGGCGTAATCATGGAATGGATGAGTGTACTTGGGAAGCCAAGAAAGGGATGCGACAAAAGCATCCTTAGCTTTTCGAGAACATATGAGTAAGCATCTAAATTCAAGGATGAATTTTAAGAGGGGAGAATGTAAAAATCCATACCCTTGCTAGGAGTTTTGTGACAAATTGCTTAATTTTAGAACTATTATGACAAAGTGTGTGCTTTCATGAAATTTCATGTGCTATGTGAGTTATGAGCAAATGGCATGCTAAACTAGTTCTAATATGCATAATATGAATTATGAATATGAAATATATGATTTATGTGAAGTGCATATACATTAATTAATTTAATGCATATAAAGTAAATTTTCATGCATAAAGTGATTTTTAAGCATAAAATAATTTTTTATGAGCATTTCTAGAATATTTTAAATTAAATATTTTTGGGGGAATTTTATTAAAAATAAGAAACAAAAGATTTTACTTTTAGTACATTTTAATCAGCCCATAAATTGAATTAAAAATCCAATTTACGAAAAACCCAAGACATTTAAGCACTCCTAACCTAGCTCATTAATGGCGATCTTGTAATCTTGTACCAAAACCCTAAAACCTGAGAAAATATTTGGCCTCCCTTTTAATGAGCAACCTCCATTCTGTTTCTCACTAGGTTTTACATAATTTTTCTCTCAAAAATCCTCTCTTGGCTGAAATTCACAAGGTGCCTCCAAACTTTGTGATTTTGTGATCTTCTTTGTAAGTTTTCCTCTTCTTTCAAGTTAATTTTCAAATTTTATGAAACTAATCATGAATAATCCATATGGGGCTATATGCTTTCTTATTTTCTCTTTATGATATTCAGCCTAGGCTTGTTCTTGGAGGAAGAAACTGATTTTCAACCTTGAACATATCTCTTTCTTCTCAAATCCATCAAATGTGAACTCTAAAACCTAAAAGTTAGAATTTTCATACATATGTGCATCGGGGTAGGAGGGGCAATTTGTTTGTTTATTCATCCTAAACTAATTTTTGTTATGATTACATGAAAAATATTGATTTAAATCATGCATTTACATATTACTATAAGGATCAGAAAGTATGAAAAACAAGAAAAACCAATGGTTTCCCCTGGTGATGATGGTTCGACCAAGATTGGGATTTTGATCCCAAGGCCTATAATTTTTGTAAGGTTCATTTTAGAGATTGTTGATATGTGTATATGAATAGTACATAATTTAATTGCATGATGATTGAAGGAGTAACTCTAGAAAATTCCAAGAGTAGTTCGGCCTATGCCTAGAGTTTTCCAAACCCTAATTGACGTATTTGACTAATATGTGTACACGGTTAAGTCCCATGTGAATTGAGTTTCGTGATGTGTTATTTGTGAATTAATGATCCTAATTTGTCTATGAGATTGATTGTATGATTCAGCCCAAATGAGACAAGCATGACTCTTTTAGAGTTTACTAGTTAAGTTGATATATATGGAAAGTATTAACTGTACCAAGTTGGAAGTTAAATTAAATTAATATAAAGATTATAATTCCTTATGTTTGACTTTAGAAAAGTCTTAATATGAACTATTATATGAATTCATATGAGCCTAAAAAGGCAAAGTGTGCAAGACTTAGAAGTCAATATGTTATATACAAGTGATGAGTGCACTTCTAAGTGTAACTCCAAGTATATGTGAATTATATATGTGCATGGGGAAGTTATGGGATAGCATAGCATGATGTTTAGCCAATACTAAGTATTAAATTGTAATGTTATGTTAGAGCTTAGAAATTGTTAAAAGTGCCAGGGCTACGAGCATTAGGAGCTAAGGAATCACAAGTTGAGTAAACATTATGTTCATGTTACAAGTACAAGTTATCATGATATGTGAACCTTTGAGATTCTTGAAAACCGAGTTCCTTTCTATCATAAATTATAATTATATGATTTCTTTGTTAAGCTTAGGTTGCTAAAAGACAATTGATCCAAAACTATTATTGACCATTTAATGATAAGGAAAGAGCCTTTATGATTATTTCTTTACCTTACATTCTTTCTGGAACCACACTGTTGTTTATCCTTTGTTCAATAAGCTAAACTTTTATTACTACTATTATACATGTGATTGCATTCTTCAATGCTATTATTACAAGTGATTGCTATTAGCTTTGGCTACGGTACCTATGAACCCTTATATGCAGAAATCCTCATGTTGATGTGAGAAATCATCAAAACCTATGCACATAGTCTTAAGCCAATGGATAGGGGTAGTGTATCCACCTCAGTTAGAAGGGGCGATTCTAGTCGTGGAGCCTAATCAACATTATGCTTCTTTATAAGTTGGGAGTTGGAATTAGGTATGCTGCCACTTCTCCCTTATGTGATCGAGTGAATAAGGCAAATGCCATCACTCTACAAGTTACAAGTTTGATTTTTGTGAAATTTGCTAAATCGCAAACTATGAACTATGAACTATGAACTTTTCTAATGGGATATGTGTTATTATACAATTTGTATTGTTTACTCATTAAGATCATCTACCTCACCCCTTTTCTTGTGTGCTTTCAAGCGAGCATTATGAGAAGGCAAGGTGATAGCTCAAGCAATCTACTCCGCTTGGGAGATTTCTTTGTCCAAGTTTATTTACATACTATGATATGCAAGAGTCACTCTTAGATGCTCCGGGAGTTCCTTTTTGGAATATTATTCATTTGATGATTAATTTGGAGTCTTAGTTGTTCTTTTTCTTATGGATTTTATCCAAAGTATTGTTAAACTATTCTTCCACTCGTTAATGATTTTCTTTATTAATGGTAATACAAGTTAATGAATAAGATTTCGGTATGATCTTAGGCAACGTCTAACTGTGCATGAGAGGGTTCTACAGTTTTTCAAATTGATGGGCAGATCTTTCGAGTGGAGTGGAGAAGGAGAGTGAGGTTTCGAAGAGAGAGAACGAGCAATTAAGGAGAGAAAGAGCGGTAACAGATCTATTAAGGGTTAATATTTTTTTGTTTTTTACTTCTCTAACACCACGTGTCGAGCATGCATGAAGGGAGAGAAAATGATCTTAAATTTAAAGTGGGTCGCCAACGTGGATTTTTTTTATGATGCGAATTGTACGTGGTGTCTACATGGCATGTCTTATTAGTTGGGTCAATGACATGTCCATGCCATGTCATATTTTTGTCCAAAATTCTATCAAAAAGTGGTTAGTGGCCGCTGGTGCAAAACAAAAAAAATTAAAAATTTGTGACACTTTTGAAAGAAATTAATCTTATGTGATCAAAACAGAAAATCAACCAACGTCAAATGGGCATTAGTGCCTTTTACCCGTGATTAATGAGAGACTTCTGAGTATTTACTATGTTTGATATATGTTCTTAATGTTCAATTTTCTATTCTTTTTATTTAAGTTTGTTCAGTCTTTTTGTACATTAACGTTTACACTATTTGAAAATTTCATTTGATTTATGCCTATGATTGATGAGTTTTTGAGTTAGATCGATAAGTTTTTGAGTTATTTAGAGTTACATATGATTCTTCATTTTGTTTTAAATTTGTATTCTATAGGACTAGTAAAAGAGTAATGAGGGAAATTGATTTGTTCATAGAACTTGTTAGTTTAGTAATTATTTGGTTATTTTCTTAACACTTTAACTCTTAGCAAGTTTTTTATTGTAATGCTAATAAATTGTATTGCAACTTAATAAATAAATAAATAAATAAATAAATAAATAAATAAATAAATATATATATATATATATATATATATATATATATATATATATATATATATATATATATATATATATATATATATATATATATATATATATATATATATATATATATATATATAAATAAATAAATAAATATATATATATATATATACACACACGTACATATATATACATATATGTATACGTGCGTATATGTATACATATACATACATATGTATACGTACATATACGTACGTATACATACATACGTATATGTACATATACGTACGTGTGTATATATATATATATATATATATATATATATATATATATATATATATATATATATATATATATATATATATATATATATATATATATATATATATATATATATATATATATATATGTAATGATAGAAATTGAATTGAAAGGATAGAGGTGATTTGAATGGGAGTAGGTTAAGTCACAAATGAATTGGGTTTAATGAATTTGGGTTAACCATTACTAAAAAGTTAGATCTAATCAATTAGGTAGTTAAGACCAAATCATTATATATCTATATATTTTTAGTGTATTTTTTCGATGTGGGATCTTGATTCTTAACACTTCCCCTCAAGTGGCAATTGGGATTTGACTTTGACGCCCAGTTGACCACTTGAAATTGAATTCTTCTCCCTGAAATTGAAATTTGAATGCAGTGGTAACACCGAGCTCCGGATGGCTAGGATTAGACATCTAGACGGATACCGGGTGAATGAAATTGAATCAGGCCGGATCTGCTCTGATACCATGATAGAAATTAAATTGAAAGGGTAGAGGTGATTTGAATGGGAGTAGGTTAAGCCACGAATAAATTAGGTTTAATGAATTTGGGTTAACCATTACTAAAAGGTTAGACCTAACTAATTAGGTAGTTAAGATCAAATCATTATATACCCATATATTTTTGGTGTATTTTTTCGATGTGCGATTTTGATTTTTAACATAAAAGATTATAATTTAAAACTTCAATTTCAAAATTAGCTCAATTTTGTAATTTAGTTTACTTTGTAGATAATAACAAGAATATTCTTTTTCAATTCAACCATCATTAAATTTTAAAACTAATTAACCCTATTATTTAGATAATTATAAATGTTTGAAAATACAAAAATAAGAAAAATTTATCATAAAGGTAAAATAATAAAAAATAATATTATTTACTTTAAATATAATTTTATATTTTCCCACATGGTATCTTTGGTGGCTCTATCTAAATTCTTTTTAACATTATATTTTTTTTTTTACTATTAATTTTATACACACTATACAAAAATACCGTACACCATTAAACAAAATTATGGAATAACTTTCTATATATATATATATATATATATATATATATATATATATATATATATATATATATATATATATATATAAATTGTTGCCTACACTAAGTGCATAAATTTATCTCACATACTAAATTAATGAGTAATGAAATATTTTAACAAATATGATTTTTTTTCTATTTTTTGCCCAATAAGAAAACACAAATACTCTTTTTAGATCATATATTTTTATCTTATTAAATTAATATATACACCATATTTATGTAAAAATTCTCCTATATGTATATATATAAATGTTCCGACTCCATAATCATCTTCTGAAAAACAAAACAAAACTATGATCTAACTATTGAATGTTAGTACTCATATCAGCTCAAATCCTGATCTTTATCCAATTTTCATCGTATAATCACTCAACTTAAATTAAATATATTTTTAATTAAGGGAAAATCATGAACTAGATATTATATGCTCCTTTTTTTAAAAAAAGAAATTATTTGAAGGATTTCAATTCTATCAATAAAAATAAATTGAATTCTTGTGTAAAAATTGTTGCAAATATTATATATAAATAAATAATTCAATTTATTTTATTTTCTTAATTATATTTATTTTTAAAAATAACTAATAATATTAAAATTTGAGGAGATTAAAATATATATTTATATAATTTTACTAGAAATCATATTTTACTTAAATTAAAATTTTGTGAAATGATATTATTTTTATATTAGCTTTAAAATCATTTATTTATGTTAAAAGAATTAAATTCTATAAACTAATTCTTATTAAAAATTAAATTATTAAACTAAAATTCATTTAAATTGAATTCTTATAAAATATGAGTTTTCAAATAGGGAGATAAGTTTACAATTCAAATTAGACAAATTTCTAATAAAAAAAACCTCAAATTATATCAAAAATTTGTGATGTATTAACCCTATATATTAGACTAAATTTCTTTCTCTAATTTGATTTACTATTAATTTTTTAAACACTAGACATTTGAGAAGATGACAAAACTCAATCGTTCTTATAGGAATTCGGCTTCGCCCCAAGTCTGATGGAAAATTTTTGCCCTGCCTATAATAATAGGGCTGGGATGGGATTGAGTCTTCTCATCCCAATCTCAACCTTAATTACATAAAATTAATATATATATATATATAATATTCTTAAAAATTATATCTTAAAATATTTAATTATATAATTGTTTTTTAAATATTAATTAATAATATATAAAACTTGACATAAACATGTATTATATTTTATCAAAATATATAAATTATAAAATTTTAAAATTAATAAAATTATAAAAAATATAAATAGGAATATCCTTCTCCATCTTGCATCCGTTCTAAACTCAATTTATCCATTGGAAATTCGAAGCTCATCCCGTCCGCCCATTACACTTCCTATTTGAGAATGAGAAAAATATGTAAGATTTTATAATTATAGTTTCTGTGATTTTTTGTTATTTTAAGAACAATGATTAATTGAGAGTACTATTAAAATCTGATCATGCAAATATTTTTCTTCTTGTGTTTTTAGTGGACGAGAAGTATCGCCTATGTCAACGCGCATTGCGGTGTCCACTTCGCCAAAACAGATATAAATGCCTAGTGGGTTTTGTTTTGCGTTGAGATCAATCTGACTAAGCTCCACGTAGATTTCTTAAACTTCCATCATAATCATCCATGTTCTATTATGCATGATTAGCCATTTAGCCTAATTATAATTTAATTTAATTATTTATTACGAAAATAAATATTAGTAAAGTATTATTAAAAAAATTACATACAAAAATTATAAAATAATTTTTTTAATTATTTATATATATACACATATAGTAAAGTTATTAGTGAACTTTTACGTCAGTAGTACTTATAAAATCATTAATCTCAATTTAAAATTTCAATTAGAGCTAAATTTATCAAAAATAAAATTACATGTGAAATTAATTTAATAATTTATGTCCTTTTAATATTGTCATTTATATTAGTATAACTTTTGATCTTTAATCTAACATAATTATTTTTTATCATATGAAATAATTTATATATTTTTATCATGTGAAATAATTTATATATTAATACTTTACAAAAAATATTTTATTTTTATTTATCAGATTGTTTTATTGGGGATAAATTTATTACTCCACGTATTCACTTGGATTTACAACAAATTTTTTTATTGAATTTAAAAAAAAAAAGTAAATAAAAATATTTTATCACATTAATTTCCTTTTTTATATGTTATTTATTTTTAATATAAATTAGTAATTTCATCACACTGTTAAAAAAAGGAATTGTGAATTATGATAAGAGTTTAAAATGTTATGACAAGAGATTCTATTTCAATTAAATTTTCAAACACAATATAAATGTATATTTAAAATAATTAAATAGTGCCACATCATCTCCTACCACAATTTTTTATCAATTAGACTAATGTAATCCAATTAAATTTCCAATAATATATAGTATTAAATCATATTATATATCGATTAAAAATTTCAATTTTCATCAATTGAATTTTAATTAATATTGAACCATGACCAATAGTGCCACATCATATAATATATTAATTGAACCATAATTTTTCATCAATTAGACTATATTGATTCCATTAAATTTAAAATAATATCTAGTGCTATATCATATTATATGTCAATTAAGTCTCAATTTTAATCAATTGAATTTTAATTATTATTCACTCATGACAAATAGTGCCACATGATGTCTTATGTTAATTGATCCACAATTTTTCATCAATTAGACTAATTTTGTCACACCCCAAACCCGAAGGCACGTGACCGGCACTAGGACACGAGAAATGCACATGGCTACCAGTGCCCGTAGTAAGCCTAACCCAAACCACACGACAAAAAGCCCAAAACACACAACCGAAAAGCCTAACTGGAAAGGGCTATGGGCCCAAATAAGGTAAGCAGAACCAAAAGATTCACAACATAACACACTTATCAAATTGGCCCAACATCATTTATTCCATATATTCCAGAAAGATAATAAATTACAGAAAGGTTCTGCTTAACCCCAAAGATTACATAACTGAAATAATACATAAAACTCAATTACAAAGTGTAACATTTCGGAGTTCTAGAGTTACAATTACAAATGTACTTCTATTATATACATTTCTGAATACTCAACAATATAAACTACTGCCGAAAAGAGACTGGCAGTCTGCTCAATTACAATTCCTTCACCAACTCATTCCCTGACCTGAAAGCAACAAGATGAACAGGAATGAGCGTTCGACTCAGTGAATGATACCAGCTAATATATTAAACTGGTATCCTACAGATAGATTTCTAATGCACATGCTATGCACCATGTCATAGAGACAGACAATCATCCAATCAAGCAAGGATGGGGTATGGTCCACAGTACCACACTGATACTCAATACTCCGTATGGGGAGCCAATCCCCCTACTCTGGCTCTCTGAGTCTAATAATCTGTCTCTTATATCCAAGGGGCCCGGCCGTCACTGGTCTATACCATGCAGCCCTGACTCGACTGACAGCAGCCCTAGCGATGAGCAGGCCCGGCTGGCATCCATTAGTCATAGCTCATCTTCTGAATCTCATCATAATCCAAATCATAACCATAACAAATCCATAATCCTAGGTGGTACTGTATCCTCCCGACCTCCATTCATCAATCACAATCATAGTATGGCACAAAATACAGAAAATCAATTCATCATTCACAGTCAAATGTTACATGCTTATATATGCAGTAGTAGTGCATAATATACATATATATACACACAGCAATGCATATGAAATGAAAACAGGATAATACATTAGTGAGTATCACTCACCTAACTGAAGACGCTTCCACTGACATCCCTCGGAAGGGCGACCTTGACGACAGAAGTTAGATATATTGACTCTGAATAACAAACGATATGATTAGAACAAGAACGACTCACTTAACTAGAATAAACTTTGGTCACGAATTATGATAAACAATGCTCATCGAAAAACGTGAACGTTAATCAATCGTCACAAATTCACTACCAACGGACTCGTCTCAACATGTAGAATCCGAAAATACAATTTGTTTCTTCTGGTTCGTCGGAACCTGCGTCGGCAGTCCGGTCGATCACTGGAGTTCGGTCAAAATCAACATCATCCAAAATTAGTAATTTATATACCAAATTAAAGCTTAGAGAAAGAGGAGTCCGGTGGTATAAAAATCACCTTGAACGGACGTCGGAACTGGCCGAAATTTAGCTGGGAAGTTTCTGCCGGCGGACATTGCGGCAGCGCGTGCGGCGGCTGGAGAAGGCTGACGGCGGCGATTTTCGGTGGACGGCTTGGTCGGCACCTTAGGAACCTCCCTGCCCGGCGCGTGTCGTCTTCCGGTGACCGGACGGCGGTCCGACGACAGACAGTTCTCTCTCTCTCTCTCTCTCTCTCTCTCTCTCTCTCTCTCGGCTGCCTCTCCCTCTGCAGGCAGCCCACCCTTCTCTATATATATATATATACACTGAAATCTTCTCTATATATATATACGAATAATAATAATAATAATAATAATAATAATAATAATAATAATAATAATAACAATAGTAATAATAATAACATTAATAATAATAAGAATACTAATAATAATCATAATAATAAAAATGATAGTAATAATAATACTGTGGACGATAATAATAATAATTCGATTAATACAATTTATTCATAATAATAGTAATTATAATGGAAATCCAAACTTCTGATTAAAATACTATAATTAAACTTATAATATTAATTAATACTTTTATTAATACTCAAAAATATAATTTCTCCAAAACCCACATTAACATTTTCATAATAATATACATATATAATACTTAAATAAAATTTCCATTAATAACACATATTCAAATAGTATGAATATTTATAATTTAATAAAATATAATTCTAATTCTTACTTTAATAAGAAAATTAATAAAATAATACATTTTAATAAAATATAACTTATAATATTTACTTAATTACATAAATAAAATAATAAAATATTATCATTCCATACAAAATAGGATTTTTGAAAAATAATTGGAAATTCAGGGTATTTCAAATTTGATCGAATTAAACTTAAAAAAAAATATAATGCTATATCATATTATATGTCAATCAAAATCTCATTTTTCATTAATTTTGTTTTAATTAATATTAAATTATGATCAATAGTGCCACATCATGTCCTATGTTAATTGAATGATAATTTTTTATCAATTAGATTAATTTAATTCAATTAAGTTTAAAATAATATATAGTACTACATCATATTATATGTTAATAAAGTCTCAATTTTAATCAATTGTATTTTAATTAATATTATTTATTAATAAAGTCTCGATACGAGTCTTGAAAAGTTTTATTGGAATTTCATATATTAAAAAAATTGTTTTTTGAAAGTAAAGATGAATAAAAAGAATTTACTTTTGTCTTATAGATAAATAGTAAATTCAAAAACATTAATGCAACTAACGGTGTTTGTAAGTTTCAAAATCTATTAATTAAGAAATATAATCTATCAAATTTCAAATACAAAAATTATGATTTTTTTTTATCAAGGGTATTATTGACAATATTTTTTACTATATCATTGAAAAGATAATATTGTCCACCATTAAATAACAAAAATATTTAAATTATTCTTATTAATCTATATCAAATTGATTTTAAAAGTATTACAGCATGTTTGATATGCGAATTTGTAAATCATATAATCAGTTAAGCTGTAAAATTAATTAACTTAAACCTTGTTTGGTAAATGAATTAGCAAGAATTAATTAGCTTAAACCTTATTTGGTAAACAATGTTAATCCATATTATTAAATAATCATACTTTTATAATTTCATATTTGATAGCATAAACTAATGAATAGGATAAATTAAAAAAATAATTCAATTACTTAAATACCCTTTACCTTATATATATAATCATTGTTTCCGTAATTGATTTCTTTTTCTTTTTCCAGACGCCAAAAAAAAAAAAAAAAATTTTTTGCATTGCATCAATTATATTATTTGTGAATTCAATTATAAACATATGATATTTTTTATCTTTGAATCATTGATTATATGTTTTATTATTATTGTACAAGTATTAATTTGAGCATGGATTAATAGACAATATTGATATCCAAATTGATAACCTAAAGCGCATAAGGTGAATGATAATGGATAAATAATTTAGAAAACAAATGCTATTTTTGAGATATCAAGTAAAAAAATGAAGTTATTTTAGGTATTAAAATTTCATAAATAGTGAGATTAGTAATCCCACATGAGAGGGATTACTAAAAATAAGAGAGAGACTAAGTATTAGCTAATATTAATCCTATAGGTTAACTAATCCTTTTGAATTATTAATCTCTATCTAATTAAATATGCTAAATATGGTGACATTTACTAATTCTAAGGATTAGTTAATCAATTTTTCGTATTAAACGAGCTATTATTGTTTAGTTATTTTATTCGTAGAACATAGTGCAATTAATTATTTATTTTTTTGAAATGTATAAACACATAAATATTCATATAAATATATAGAAGAGATATTTAAAAAATATGATAATTTTAAAAAGACACGTAATTTTAAAAAGACAAATTATTTCTTATATCTATAATTACCCTTAGTGTAATTAATTGTTCTTTGGAAAAAAAAAGTGTAATTAACTGTTCTTAATATTAGTGAAACAAAAAAATTTGATAATTAAAAAAAAAAAAAGAAATGGATGGAGTATTTAATTTGAAGCAAATTTTTATATTTTCCAAATTCTCATGCTTTTAAGTAGATCAAATTGAAAGATTCCAACTCATTGACACGTCATTTGCTACTCACGCAATATACAAGCACGCGCTCCTCACCAACCGACGTTCTACCGCGTGATCAAAGCAGTTAAATTACAGAAATTTGTAGATAATATGCACAATCGTTATTCTGCCACGTCATGATTCTCACATGAGCTACAGTACGTTAAAAGTACTAGATTTTTTTTCTGAGGGTAAACCGTCGAAAACTGAAAACCCACCTTTCAACTGGAAATCGCAGCTTTCATAAAAGCCCCATGTTATGCATTGAATTCATGAGAGAAGATTTTTTTGAGAAATGATCCAATGCTTCTGCAACCATCATTTTACTAGGAAATGGTTACCATCATTTTACTAGGAAATGGTTACCCTCATTCAAACACTAGTTTATCTAAAATTATTATTATTATTTTTGTCCAATGAAATGATTATATATTAGTTATATTCATTTTTTAAAGTAAAAGATAATTGTTATTCATTATAGATTTATTCTGAAAAAAATAAATTATGTAAAATGGATTCATTATTTTTTTTTAAGCATTATATATATATAAATATATAGTAGGGAAAATGTATCAAACCTGAATCTATTATTCAGGTGGTACATATACTTATTATTAGATTATATCTTAGTGTATATATATTAAAAAAATATCATTATGCAATTGAAAATTATTTCTCTTCGTGACACAAATTTATATAATTTACATTTCCTTTTACAAAATACTATATTTTTTTAGTCTTTTTATTTTTTCTTTGAAAAAAATTAATTATCGTATGCATGTTGGGGATATAGTATATCTAAATTTACAAGAATTTGAACACGGATAGACAGACCACAAATTTAACTAGGATTGAAATAAAGGGCAATAGCTTTAGAGAGCCAATTCAATAGACCTTTATATTATATTCTCTTTATAAAAAAAAAAAATTCACTATTTTTTTAAAATGTCTTAAAATTTTTGTCCATTTTAAAAATATATTTAAGTATTTATTTATTTTATTTTTATTAATTGTAAGGTATAATATTTATGTATGTTCAAAATTAATAAAAAATATGAATATAAATAAAAATAAAAATAAAAAAATATAATAAAATTTATAAATTAATAATAAATTAATAATAAATTTTTAATTACGTAAGAAAAAGAAATGGACAATAAACGTACTAATTTATTCGTGCATTGACGTGTTAGTAGTGGTATGGGGAAACTATAGGTGGCCCACGTCTAAAATATATAATAAAAAGTTGAAAAAACCGACACCGAGGATTACGTGGGCAGGTAGGCGGCTCACATGCATGTAATGTAATGTAGTATGGTCCATGTCTGATGTATTGTCATATGATGAGGGCTAAATATTTTTTTTTATATTATATTTTTTACATTATTAAAGATATTAATATATAAAATTATTTGGAAAATTAATTATATAATAATAATATTATTAAAATTTATCACATATCTTAATTTATATAAATAAAAAAAAGAATATAATATAGAGAATATACTTAGTAGTTAGTACTTCTTTTTATCATATTTATTTATATATATAAAAAAAGGAAAAATATATCTTGGAACTCCGATACTTTATTCATTTTTTATATTGAATTCATGTATATTATCAATTAATAAGATGACAAACTTGATTTATTTAAAAATTTTTCTATTTAAAGATGTATTTTTTTTAGCCTAACGTAATTTTCTCTAACAATTAATAAAATCTTATATTTCATATTAAAAAACTAAAAAATTAAATGAAAAATGTGTTTTTAAAATTGTCTTAAAAATAGACACATTATAATATTTTTAGAGTTATGATATTTCAAATTTGAATTTTGATCAAAATTAGATTTGTCAAAAAATAAATTTTAAAAATTGACTAGATACCATGAAGAACATAAAAATATATATTAGGATTTGCCTCAAATATGCTAGGATAGGTGTTTTTGTTTTTGCTAAATAAACTCTGAATTATTCAATGTTGTTGTCTTTGACCAGGATGGTTTTTGATAAACTTAAATTCTTAACCTTTAATTTTAGTTTAATTAAACACATGATTTACATAGCGTGTGAATTAAATATAGACTAAGAGTATCCATAACGATGTTCTTCATTTTAAAAGTATATTTTGTTCAATAGAAGATCTAGTTGATAAAAAATAAAAAATTTTATTTAAATCCAATGAACGATATATTTTGTTATTTATTTTATTTTATCCATTAAGTATTAATTATTTTAATTTTTTATTTTTTAAATTTGTCTAATAGAAAAAATAGGACTAAAATTATGTTAAATAAAATGTATAGAAATTTATATTGCATTAATTAAAATTAGAAATAAAGAGTGATATTTACTCTCTAAATATGGAGAGTTAAATCAACTTTTTTCTTTATTTTTTAAAGATAAATAATCCATTAGAATTTTATTTTTAAAATAATTATTTATAATAAAGAATTTAATATATATAAAAAATGTATTGGACATGTTCTAATGAAAATATTGATATCTTCTTTATAATATATGAAATAATGAGTACATTCACAATCAAATTTTAAAATATATACTCTCTCCATCTTAAATATGGGCTCAATTTTTTTTAGATGTCTCAAAATATATGTATATTTCTTCTTTCTAAATATATTTATTCTTATAAATTCTTAATTTAACCCTTATTTAATATTATTACATGAGTTTTTTAATTTATTATGTGAGTATTAATTAAATTAAATGAGAAATATTTTTAGAAAGTTAAAATAAAATTTATTTATTTATACCATATTAATTAATTTTTAATAATAAGTGTGAAAATAAAAATAAGTCTTTTATTAATAAATGTGAAAATAAAAATAAGTCCATATATTTAAGAGTGAGAAAATATTTATAATTTTCTTTGAGCATATAAAAAAGATCTTATTATTGAAATGATATATACATAAAGGTACAGTTGGTGGGCTGCTCGCGGATATTTACAGACGTTGATTAATTCCCGCCATGTACAACAATTTTTTTAAAAACAATTTCGTTTTTCACTTTTTCTTTTTTTTTTTTAAAGAAAAGACACAAAAAACGAGGAAGGACTTTGCCTTCGTTTCACGGGACTCCCTGGTACTGGTTTGCAATATTTGAACTTTGCAACTCCTTAAATAAACACAAATTCTGACGGTTCAATTCTTGCTATAAATACCATCTTCATCATTCAACCAATCTCCATTGTTTCAACTTTCATCTTTAATCTTTTATTCTTTGAAGCAGCATAAGCACATTTAGCTGTGCTACTTCTACTTTTCTTTACTTCTTTTTTTTCTTCTCTTTTTTTTGGATTGAAAGCAGAGAGGAAGAAGAAAATGACGGTGGGAGCAGGAATAACTGTGGCTGATGGGAAATTGATGGTTTTAGGGAATTGTGTTTTGTGTGATGTTCATGAAAATATTGAGATCACACCTGCACCTGGGGATGCTTTCGTCAATGGAGCTTTTATTGGTGTCCGATCCGATCAAATTGGAAGCCGCAGGGTATTCCCAGTTGGAAAGCTAGAGTAAGTTCTCTGTTTTTTTTTTTTTTTTTAAATTCTCTGTTCTCGTTATTGTTTGTTTTGCTTAGAAAATAAGGGGAAAAAATTAAATGGCTGTTCTCTGTTTCTTGATCTCTTCAAATTCTCTGTTTTTGTAACTGTTTGTTTGCTTAAAACTAAGAGAAAAATGAAATACAAATTTCTTGGCTCTTCTCTGTTTTCTACTTTCAAAATTCTCTGTTATTATTACTGTTTTTTCTTGGAAAATAAGAGAAAAAGAAAAAGAAAGAAAAAGAAGTTTCCTATTTTTTAGGATCTATTTGATTTCAATGAAAAATTTGGGGTTTTGATGATTATTTATGAAGTGGGTAAGTGCTAAATTTTGGATTTGAATCTTATGTGAACGTGTACTCAAGCTTTCCCCTGTTAGGAAGCTTGTTCTCTGTTTTTTCTCTTCGCAATGCGTTCTTATTACTGTTTATCTTGGAAAAATATAAAAGAAAAAGAAAAGAGATTTCTTGGCTGTTTCAGGATATGTGGTCAGGATGACAAATTTAGGATTTTGAAGATGGTTTATGAAGAGGGTAAGTGTTAAATTTTGAATTAGAATCTTATATAAGCATGGGTGATTTGCAGGGGATTGCGTTTCATGTGTGTTTTTCGGTTCAAGTTGTGGTGGATGACACAAAGGATGGGAACTTGTGGTCAAGATATTCCATTTGAGACCCAATTTTTGATTGTGGAAGCAAAGGATGGATGTCATTTTGACAGTGGAGATGACCAATCTGCAGTATATACTGTGTTCTTGCCAATTATTGAGGGAGATTTCAGGGCTGTTCTTCAGGGGAATGAAAGAAATGAGTTGGAGATTTGTCTTGAAAGCGGTAGGAAAGAAAAGACTCAATTCTAGAATTTGTTTAAATGATTTATTGACATTTTTGTTCTTAGTGAACTGATAAAATTGATTTGTCTACTAATGTAGGAGATCCTGTTGTTGAGGAATTTGAGGGTATTCATTTGGTTTTTGTGGCTGCTGGATCAGATCCTTTTGATGTCATTACTAAGGCAGTGAAGTAAGTTTGTTTCTTTTTTATTTATTTATTTATTTTTAACATTGGAGAGGGAGAATCGACCTTGAGTCTATTGAAGGCTATTTCTTGGTGTGCAGTGAATTAAGCTTTTGAGTAAATATTTTGGTCATTTTAATTTTTAGTGAAAAGTTACAAATTTGACCTACTGTTTACTCTATGGGGCACATCGTCTCTTTATATTTTTCAAGGTACAAAAATGACCTCATGTTACAAAATTGAGCCATCACACCACTTTCTGTTTTTTTATAGTTTTAGGTCACATTTTGTGCGCTTTTTATATTTTTTTTGGATACTCCCAAATATCAAATTTGAATGTTCATAACCTCCGTTCTCAGTGCCAGTTTTATCATAAACTTGTGACTAAGATAGCAATTTAAAAAATTGCCATTTATGCATTACATTATTTGACAAACTTGAACTTTAAATTCTTTTAGGACTGTTGAGAGACATTTGCAGACCTTTTCTCATCGCGAGAGAAAGAAGGTATTTATTTATTTATTTTTTTTTTTTGCTTAAAGGTAATTTAGATTCTATGTTGTTAGAGTTCCTATTGGTATAATGTTATTTGGATTGATTTCAGATGCCAGACCTGCTGAATTGGTTTGGCTGGTGCACATGGGATGCTTTTTATACTGATGTAACTGCAGAGGGTGTGAAACAGGGATTAGAAAGGTATATTTCTCAGTTTCCCTTTTTCTACATTAGAAATTCTTGAAAGGGAGGAAGCTTCTAGGATTCGAACTCCTGACCTCCCGCACTACGAGACAGACTTTAATCCAATGGCTATTTATCAGTTCCTTGAAGTTAAGTATATTACTTTTAAAATCAGCTGACGTTTGATACTAAATGGTGATTCTTGCAGCTTAGAGAAAGGTGGAATTTCTCCTAAGTTTGTTATAATTGATGATGGATGGCAATCCGTCGGAATGGATCCAACTAGTATTGAGGCCAAAGCTGATAACACAGCCAAGTAAACACTTGAACAAAAAGTTAAATTTTTCTTTTCCTTGTCTAGTACTGCTATCTTTTGCTTTAGCTAACAATTGCTGTTCTTTATATCCTCCAGCTTCTCAAACAGGTTAACACATATCAAAGAGAACCACAAATTCAAGAAAAATGGCAAAGAGGGTCACAGAATAGAGGATCCAGCATTGGGACTTGGACATATTGTCACAGAAATAAAAGAACAACATCGCCTAAAGTATGATTTCCTTGCTAAATATATTAACCAATTCTTAGATTAGACCAATCTTTGATAAGGTATTTGTGCTGATAAATATTTTATTTTATAAATTTTCAGGTATGTTTATGTTTGGCATGCGATAACTGGATACTGGGGTGGTGTCAAGCCTGGTGTAACTGAAATGGAGCACTATGAATCTAAGATGACTTATCCAATTTCATCTCCTGGTGTTCAATCAAACGAGCATTGTGATGCTTTGCAAAGCATGACGACAAATGGTCTTGGACTTGTGAATCCAGAAAAAGTTCATAACTTTTATAATGAACTTCACTCATATCTTTCATCTGCTGGAATTGATGGTGTCAAAGTTGATGTTCAAAATATTCTCGAAACTCTTGGGGAAGGCCATGGGGGAAGAGTGAAACTTGCTAGAAAATACCATCAAGCTCTAGAGGCATCAATTGCTAGAAATTTCCGTGACAATGGAATCATTTCTTGTATGAGTCACAACACAGATGGTTTGTATAGGTAATTAATCAAATTTCTCTGTTAGTCTTATTTGTTATAAATGTTAATATTTAACATGTTTTTCTCAAGATTTATAAATATATTTGACTTGTTTGTTTATACAGTGCAAAGCGAACAGCTGTTATAAGGGCATCAGATGATTTCTGGCCAAGGGACCCAGCATCACACACGATTCATATAGCATCAGTTGCTTATAATACTATTTTTCTTGGCGAATTTATGCAGCCAGACTGGGATATGTTTCATGTCAGCCTATAAAACTAAATTTCTCATTTTATGTGGAATTGTCATGAAATTTCACTTATTGGGTGGTAACATTGAAATTATTTTTCGTGGCAGAGTTTGCATCCAATGGCTGAATACCATGGAGCAGCTCGTGCAGTTGGAGGATGTGCTATTTATGTTAGGTAAAGTTTCTTGTCATGGACTTATATAATGCCAGTCGAACAAAGTAGTCGTATTAATTAGTTGCTTGTGCATTGCAGTGACAAGCCTGGACAACATGACTTTAATCTGCTGAAGAAGCTTGTGCTACCTGACGGTTCTATATTAAGGGCCAAACTTCCAGGAAGACCTACAAGGGATTGTTTATTTTCTGATCCTGCTCGAGATGGGAAAAGGTAATGAAGAAATCATACATTTTGGTTAGTTAATGCATTGTCTCAAGTCTTTCTGGCTTAAAAAAATTACTCTTGGTGTTGCAGTCTTTTGAAGATATGGAATCTGAATGATTTCACCGGAGTCATGGGTGTCTTCAATTGTCAAGGAGCTGGATGGTGTAGGGTGGGGAAGACAAATCTTATTCACGACGAGAAACCTGCCACAATCACTGGTTCTATTAGAGCTAAAGATGTTGATTATTTACCTAAAGTTGCTGATGATGGATGGACAGGAGATAGTATTTTGTATTCTCATCTTGGTGGTATGTATTCCACGCTGTCATATGTTCCTTTCTGGCAAATGACATGGTTTTTGTCATTAAACTTTTGTAATACCAATTGCAGGAGAGGTAATTTATCTTCCAAAGGATGTAACCATGCCAATTACATTGAAGTCTCGAGAATACGAAGTTTTCACAATTGTTCCTGTGAAGGAATTATCCGACAGGGCTAAATTTGCTCCAATTGGTCTAATCAACATGTTCAATTCAGGAGGGGCTATTAAGGAGTTGAAATATGATTTTGAGGCAAGTGCGGCTGTTAGCATGAAAGTTCGCGGCTGTGGCCCATTTGGAGCATATTCATCCGCTCGACCTAAGAAGATTGTAGTTGATTCGGAGGAAGTCGAGTTCAGATATGAAGAAGGATCTGGATTGATCACTCTTGATTTGAGAGTTGCTGATGAAGAATTGTACCTGTGGAACATGGCAATAGAAGTATAGAAATTTTTATTTTGTAATGTTAGGAGCTATTGTTGGCAACTTGCTGTTGTAATTTCAAGTGTCTGCATAAATGTGGAGATCCTGCAGACGTTTTTTCAGTCAGCAAGATTTCTAGCATCTCTTTATCCTCATTCACAATAAAAAGATTGTAGGGAAAATTGCCAGAGCTCTTCTTGTTTGAGCCGGAGATTTTAATTTTTGATTTTTTTAATCATTGACTTTTCTATTCCAATTTCCAAAACAACAAATTGCCTTCTTCTGTTCCAAAACAACGTTCTATCACCGTCATGAGTTTGGACAAAATTTCACTGTGCTTATTACCAAAACTCTTGATTTTAAAGTTAAACCCGTTTGCAGTTTTTTATTTTGGGATACTCTTTGCTATTTTAAATGATGCAGTAATTTCTTTTTTATTGAACTTCACTTGATAGCTTTTGTGGTTTTTGCCTATTTAGATGATTGTTGAGATTTTTATCTCCTAAATTTCATTCATTCATAGTAATTTTTATTCTTATTAATAAAATCTTTTGGCTAGCGTTATGATTAGATTAATATACATATATGTGTGCTAATTCCATTGTGTTTTACTTGCTTTAATTTTGATGGGAATATAAAAAATCAAAATTATTTTTTATCAAATGAGGGGTAATTTTATCAGTTTAAACAAGTCAATATTTCTAAAATTTTCTTTTTAGTCTATTTTGAAAGCAAAGCTTAATTTTAAATTTTAACTAAAATAATTGCAATTAACATTGAAAGAATTATTGCGCCTACCATCTCAACCTATCTTAAATGGTGAAGTTACCCATTTATCAGTTAATTATCTGAGCAAAATATTTATTCATTTGGCTCAATCAATTTTTCTTATCAAATCAAACTAATTTATAATAGTTAATTCAAATATAAATTTTACTGATAAATCTTTAATAAAGACACCCTTAATAACCGCCTAAAAAAATACTTGTAATAAAATTTACTAGATTTGAACTCAAAATTTTTCAATTCGAATATTGAATTTTTTTTAGAGATTATTTATTGAAATGTTAAATTAATAATATATGCTTTAAAAATACAAGTGTCTGGTTTTTTATTGTTAGGATATATATATATATATATATATATATATATATATATATATATATTTTTTTTTTTTTTGAGGAAATTATACGCCGTACGCTTTTTTTAGTTATGTTTATTTTTTAATCCTTAATTTTGACTTTTTATTTTTTTACTTTTTATTTTTTTTACGCTTTTTTTAGTTTTGTTTTAATATTGTTACGCTTTTTCCTATTTGTATCATGTTTTTGCTTCTTTTACCTATTCACTTGGTTCTTTCTTTCTATTTTTTCTTTTTCTATATATCTTATTCATGAAATGTTGTTATTAATTAGTTTAATAATTCAAAACTTTTTATATTTATGCTATTAATTAATAATATAATAATCACATATTTGCATGATAAAATAAGAAATTATTTTTTAATTTAAAGCAATATTTAATATACTAATATATTAAATAATTATAAATTTTGTGTAGAAAATTTTTGCTCCAAACTATAGTTTTTTATACTAAATAAAGAATAAGGTTGAGGGTATTAAGTTTCCCAAAAATATGAAATAATTTATTTATGGTATATACTTATGATATATCTAAAATATGTCTAAAATATACTCGTGATATACTTAAAATAAACCTAAAATATACTCTTTACTGTGAAAACTGAAAATTATTTGTTAATTTTTTTTAGTCTCTTAAAAATTTAATTTAACTCTTAAATTCTTTAAAAATATTCATATATTCTAATTAATATTGTCGTCCATGGTTGATGATGAATCACATTTAAAAAAAAAAGTGTTGATGATATTTTTTTAAAGAAAAAAGTTGAGTGTGTTAAGTGTCTAAATAATATGTAAGTATTTATATATTTAAGATATACCTAAAATATACTCGTTATATACTTGATATACCTAAAATATATTTGCTATATACTTAAGATATACTGTTTATTGTGAAAATCATTTGTTATTTTTTTAAGAATATATTTTTTTTTTATCTAATATATAGTTGATGTATTCTTGTTATAAACTTATATTTTTGTAATACTCAATATCCAAAAATATTTGAAAATATATATCAAATAAATGCAAGTTAATCAAATTTAGTAAAATATATACTTATGATATACCTATGATATACTCTAGACATACTGTTTCCTAGATTTGTTGAAAAATATCTTTTTTTTATTGGTTTCTATAAGTTTCAAATATGAAAACTAAATTTTTATATTTTAAAGCTTTCAAGTTCCTAAAAAAACACATAATCTCCTCACTTTTGAAGATTTTTAATACAATAATAATTAAAAGATCACAAAAATTTAATGAAACATATCTATCAAATTCAAATTACTTCTCAAACTATCGAGGAAGTAAATATTTTATCAATTAACCTAATTGAATTTTTAAAAAACTGCAAATTTAAATCTATTTTGTTTAAAAATTAATAGTACCTTATAAAAATTAATTTTGATGATGATTCTCACTCTAAACAAATTTGAAAATCAAAAAATTTAGGATTTTCCTAATCACCTGTATTAATTATCAATATCAATATTATAACCTAACGGCTTGTAAAACAAACAAATAAATGTAAAGATTTGATAATGAAATAAAAAACAATAATAAAAATAACAACAAAATAGCAAAAAAAAAGGGATTTTTATAAGACAAATCAAAGCAAAAAACGTTGAGAAAATTAAAAAAGATATATTTTTTATTTAATTTTTTTTATCCATTGTATTTTTAAAGTAAATTTAATATGATTTCAATTTAAAAAAAAAAAACCTGACAGAATTTACCCAAAGAGACAACAAAAATGTACAAATGTTTCTTTTGGTCGTTGATCTAACACATAAGAGGACAAACTCAATGTGGACATCATGTAAAAATAATTAAATAATAATAATAATAACAATGACTTTATTACGTGTCATTCTCTCATAAATTTTAACTTTCTAATAAGTGATTTTTTGCTCAAAAGTTGAAGAGCATAAAAAAATAAAAATAAAAAAGCATTTAAATATTTTTGTAATAATATAAAAATAAGCATATAATTGTAAATTGATTATTTTTTTAAGTATTTCTATAAAAAAAACTCTATTTTTTTCAGCCCTATCAGTAACCACAGAGCCCGCAGAATTTATAAACAGGCAGCGCAATCATAAACGCAGCGTTTAGTCTTATAAAGACTAAAACTAATTTTGTGGAGTACTGGAGACAGGATTTGCCATTTCCCAAAAACCTTCACTAAACCCTGAGAAAGAGAGACACAGAGATGTTTCAGAGCAGAGTGGTTTCGTCAATTTTGAAGAGG
The DNA here is from genome assembly GCA_947687605.1 of Reutealis trisperma. NCBI lineage: Eukaryota > Viridiplantae > Streptophyta > Magnoliopsida > Malpighiales > Euphorbiaceae > Reutealis > Reutealis trisperma. The sequence goes on from CANTUT010000910.1 coordinate 140,984, forward strand.
AATAAAGGATCCATTAATACTGCAATATCCAATCTCAGAGGAAGAACGTCGTCGTTTAATGATTTAAGGGAACAACCATCAAGATCCTTTTTCTATGGCTTTAGATCTTCGCCTGTGGTAATATTCTTTTTCCTCATCTTTTGAATTTTATCAGATTGTAATCCATTTTTCTTGAATTTTGCTTTTCGGTTTTTGAAGAACAAATGAAACTAACTACGAAGTTGTATGCATAAATATATTCCTACTTTATCTCGTGTTTTTGAGATCAATTTGTGTTGGGTTTTTCTATGAGAAAAAAATAAACATCTATTCTTATTAAACACTCATTGAAAATCATGAAGAATGAATTACAAATTAACTAACTAAAATAGTAAATTAAGGAATATATCTCAATTAAAAAGAATAAATCAATAGCTTTAATTTTGAGTGAATTTCTCCAACACTTTCTTGATTCAAAATAGTTTAATTTTGTATTGGAGCACTTCTCTCCAAACGATCATGGTGCCCTTCTCACCATAATTGATAGACATCTCATCACTTTCAAAATTATTGATTATATTATAGCACTTTTCTTCAATTTTGGTGCATTTCTCATCACCAACTAATTTTTTTTTTAGAAAAAAGATTCCACCACTTCTTTTGCCATATTTGCTTGAACTTAATTTTTTGACCTGCAATCTTTTTGAACATGCCCGAATTTCTTGCCCTTTATGCCAACAATTATTTTTTCATGATTTGTCTTCTTGCAAATGCCACATGGATGAAATTTTCCTTTTCATTACTGATAATGACTTGGCTATAAAAATTTCTTCACTCTTTCCTTCTTGTCTAAATGCTCTTTGTGGCTCTACTGCTTGAAGCGCATTTACTAACTCTGTAACAATTATTTTTGAAAGATCTTTTATATTCTCGAGTGATGAAATCTTTGACTCAAAACTTTTAAGGTAGACTTACAAGAACTTTTTGAGCAATTATTTTCTAATAAATTTTTCACCAAGCGATCGAATGTTGTTAACAATTGACATGAGCTTGTTAACATAGTTTTTAATATTTTCAGACTCCTTCATCCTTTGATTCTCAAATTCCCCTTTAAGATTCAAAATTTGCATCAATTTTGTTTGGTTATTGCCTTGGTAATCTTATTTAAGCAAATCCCAAAAGTATCACATACTATGATCTTTGTGAAAATTATTTCAGAAACTGAAAAATGGAGACAAGTTTTGCCTTGTATTTCTTGACTTTCTTCTCACTATGGTTTTTAATTTAGGCTAGAGTTGGGTTTGGAGGTAATGGAATAGGTCCTCTATCATTTTCAATTGAATCTCATAAATCAAGAGCTTATAAGTAGGATTGTATTTTTACAGCTAGTACTTAATAATTTTGTTCTAAGAAAATGGGAGGAGAAGCTAATGAAAAATTGGTTGAAGCCATTGGCGGGTTCGTGGTTTCTTAAAAAAGAAAAAGTTTTCATCTCAAGGTTACTCTCACATGTCCAAAGGATTATTGATACTTGGATACCACATGTTAGGTTTTTCTAAGAGAAAACAATAATAATGTTGAAAAGAATTGATAGATTGAACAACAATTCTTGTTGAACACCCATTGAAAATTTTCTACATTATTAAGTGCATTTAAATAGGCTGATTTATGATAACTAAAAACCATGAAGAATGGAGAAATTAATGGCACTTTATTCAAGTGTTTTGGCTAAGAAATTAACTAACTGAAATAGTAAATTAAGGAAAATATCTCAACTAAAAAGACTAAGTCAATAGCTGTAGTTTGAATCCATTTCTCCAACACTCTCTTGATTCAAAATTAAAGCTATTAACTTAGTCTTTTTAGTTGAGATATTTTTCTTGATTCACTATTTCAGTTAGTTAATTTCTTTGTCAAAGCACTTGTATAAAGTGCCATTAATTTCTCCATTCTTCATGATTTTTAGTTATTGTGATTAACCTATCTAAAGGCACTTAATAATGTAGAGAATTTTAATGTGTGTTCAATAAAAATAGTTATTCTCTCTGTTAATTATTTTCAACATTATTATTGCTTTCCCTTAGAAATATCCAACATGTGGTATCAGAGCATCAGTGATCCTTTGAGCATGTGAGAGTAACCTCGAGGTGTTTTTTTTTTTTAATAAACCATGAACCCACCAATGGCTTCAATTGATTTTTCATTGGATTCTGGTCCCATTTTCTCAAGAAAATTATCAAGTATGGGCTGTAAAAAATAACATCCTACTTAGAAGCTCTTGATTTATGGGATTTAATTGAAAATGATAGAGAACCTATTCTATTACCTCTAAACCTCAATCTAGCCCAAATTAAAAACCATAACTAGGAGAAAGTAAGAAATAAGAGGCAAAAACTTATCTCCATTCTTCAGTTTCCGAAATAATTTTCACAAAATTCATGGAATGTGATACTTTTGGGATTTGCTCAAAGAAGATTACCCAGGCAATGACTAAACAAGATTGATGCAAATTTTGAATTTTAAAAAAAAATTTGAGATTCAAAGGATGAAGGAGTTTGAAAGCATTAAAGATTATGTTAACAAGCTCATGTCAATTGTTAATAAAATTCAATTGCTTTGTGAAGAATTACTTGAGAAAAGAATTGCTGAAAAAAATTCATGTAAGTCTGCCTGAAAAGTTCAAGTTAAAGATTTCATCACTTGATGATATAAAAAGTTTTTAAAAAATAATTGTAACTAAGTTAGTCAATGCTCTTTAAGTAGTAAAGCAAAGAAGAGCAATTAGACAAGAAGGAAAGATTGAAGGAGCTTTTATAGCCAAGTAACCATCACCAATAAAAGAAGGAAAATTTCATCCGTGTGTCATATTCAAAAAGAAAAATCATGAAGAAAATAATTGTTGTCATAAAGGTAAACCTTAATGTTTCAAATGCAAGAAATTTGGGCAGGTCCAAAAAGATTGCAGGTCAAAAAATGAAGTTCAAGCACATAAGGGAAAAGAATAGGTGGAATCTCTTTTCAAAAAAAAAAAAAAATGGTGGTGAGAAGTGTACCAAAATTGGAGAGAAGTGCTCCAATATAATTAACAATTTTGAAGGTGATGAGAAGTGCATCAATAATGGTGAGAAGTGCACCATAATGGTTTGGAGAGAAGTACTCCAATACAAAATTGAACAATTTTACATGTTGGGTTTTTCTAAGAGAAAACAGTAACAATGTTGAAAAGAATTGATAGAGAGAACAACTATTCTTATTGAATACATTGAAATTATCTAATTATTAAGTGTCTTTAAATAAGCTGATTTATAATAACTAAAAATCATGAAGAATGGAGAAATTAATGGTACTTTATACAAGTGCTTTGGCTGAGAAATTAATTTGACTAAGAAATTAACTAACTGAAAAAGTAAATCAAGGAAAATTATCTCAACTAAAAAGACTAAGTTAGTAGTTTTAATTTTGAAATAGTTTCTTCAACACTCTTTTGATTCAAAATTGTTCAATTTTGTATTGGAGCACTTCTCTCCAAACCGTCATGGTGCACTTCTCACAATTATTGATCCACTTCTCATCACCCTCAAAAATTGTTGATTATATTGGAGCACTTCTCTCCAATTCTGGTGCACATTGCACACCAACTAATTTTTTTTTTCAGAAAAAAGATTCCACATCTTCTTTTGCTATATTTGCTTGAACTTCATTTTTTGACTTGCAATCTTTTTGAACATGCCCAAATTTCTTGCATTTGAAACGTTGATCTTTACCTTTATGCCAACAGTTATTTTCTTTATGATTTGTCTTCTTGCAAATGCCACATGGATGAGAAATTTCCCTTTTTTCATTGGTGATGATGACTAGGCTATAAAAGCTCCTTCAATCTTTCATTCTTGTCTAATTGCTCTTCTTTGCTTTATTGCTTGAAAAGCATTGACTAAATCAATTTCTCCAACAATTTGATCAGAGGGATCGTTTACATTGAGAACCATTACAGCATTTAAGATAAGTTGTACCATTATCTGATGTTCTTTGTCATCTTTTTTGTTCTGTTTTGATATTTCAGTTTCTGAGTATTGTTTATTGAAATGGATGATTCATTTCTGAAGTTTAGATTGCAAAATTTGAGATGGAACAAGTACTTTTTGTCAACTGAGATGGTTGCTAAATTAGTAATGATTGTGTTATGTGGTAATTATGGTGGCTTTTGGATTTAATGTGAAGTACATAAATGGGATCTTGGTTAAGATATGTTCCGAACTTTATTTTGATTATCCTTGAAAATTGAAGTGTTATGGTTTTACTTAATAACGGTACTTTCTAAGGTATGAGATGGGGAAAAAAGACTATTTGGAGTAGGGAAATAAAAAGAAAGAAAAGCAAAACTCCTATCACAAATGATAGCTTACAATTCTGCCTTTTATTTAACGAAAGAAACCTCATTTACTAGACTAGATGTGTGCTGAATATCATATGAAAGCCACCATAATGCAGTTCAATTTGTTATGAGATGTCTATCTTAATTTTGATCTCATTACTGCGCTACATTTGTCAAGCATGTTTCTTATATTGCTTTAGGGTCATCACATCCCATCTATGAGGAATATATCCACTGCAGCATCTATCGGCATGGAAGGTAAGGAGGGATTAAAGCTACTTGTAACAGGGGGACCTCGTGCTCAGAAAATGGTAGGCATATGGCTTTTTGGTTCTGCTGCGTGGGTTTTTACCATGGTGGTGCTTGGTGGTGTCACACGGCTAACTCGATCTGGTCTTTCAATGACTGACTGGAAATTTACTGGTCGCCTTCCTCCTCTTTCAGATGAGGAATGGTTGAATGAATTCGAAAAGTATAAGCAGTCGCCTGAGTATAAGCGGTAAGTGCAAGAAATACTTCTTGGCTTTATAGTATCAATGCTAGCTACAACAATTTATGAAAATTGGTGGTTTTCTTACTTACAGCCACAGAATAAGTGATGGAAAAAAATAAGTTTTGTGCTTGGAGAGACTTGATAGATTGTATAGTCAGACACCTTAATATGATACAATTTTTCCTCTATAAAACAGTTTCAGCTGACTCCTGAAATATTTGCATTTTCTTTTTCTGCTTTACTAAAAGTTAAAATTGATATTTTCTTACCATATATTGTATGCAAGTTAATACTAAGTATATTTACAAAAATGCTTCTCAATGGGAGTTGAAGTTCCTTTGAATCAACTATAGTTTGTTTATGACCTATTGCAGCGTGAACAAAGGGATGAGCATTGAAGATTTCAAATTTATATATTGGATGGAATATGCACATCGTATGTGGGGAAGAGGACTGGGTATCATGTTCGCGCTGCCATTTTCATATTTTCTGCGTAAGGGATATGTAACCTTGCGACTTGGACTAAGACTCTCTACTCTTTTCGCCCTTGGTGCTGGGCAGGGTCTAATTGGCTGGTGGATGGTTAAAAGTGGTCTAGAGGTAAAAAAAAAAAAAAAAAAAAAAAAAAAAAAAAAAAAATCTCTCTCTATCCTCTACTAATCTCTGAGACTCATTGATCATTTCTTTCCTTGTGATTATGTGATTTCTCCCTGTCTTCTCCATTTCTATTTGCATGATTTTTGCAAGGGTATGAGACTCATAAATAGTTTCTTTCCTTAGGAGCCAACATCTGAATATGCTCAGCCAAGAGTAAGCCCTTACCGTCTTGCAGCTCATCTCACTTCAGCATTTGTTATTTACAGTGGCTTATTCTGGACTGCGCTTTCTGTTGTAATGCCTGAACCTCCTGCTGAATCACTAGCTTGGGTTCGTGGGGCAGCGAAAGTAAGGAGACTTGCTCTTCCTGTAAGCATCATTGTAGCCATTACTGCTGTCTCGGGAGCATTTGTTGCTGGAAATGATGCTGTATGTAACCATTTTGTTCCTTATCTTACTTCTTTTCTTTCACAAGAATCTGCTGTATATGATTAGGAAAAAAAATATTGTGACTTTCTTGTACAATGCAATGCAGGGGCATGCATATAACACTTTCCCCAAGATGGGCGATACATGGATTCCTGATGATATATTTGAAATGAAGCCGATAATTCGAAACTTCTTTGAGAATACATCAACTGTGCAGGTAAATCCTTCGTGCTTAACTAAGTTAGTCTCATGATTTTGCAGATGATTGCATAAAAACTATAGTTACATTTGTTTTGCTCTAGCAAAAAGAGGAAAGTTGTTCAACATGAGTGAGAGAACAAAAAATAATAGAGAATATGAAAAAAATATTTCTTGGTCAAGGAGAGAAAAAAAAAAAAAATCAGCTCTTGTTCTTTAGTTTTTATGGATTTCTCTTCAATAGTGCATCTACTTCCAAAGAAATCAATTAAACACAAATGTTAATAGCTCATAACATTTGATTTTGGGTTTAAACTATCTATAAATCCTGTAATTACATAGACTGCTTAAAGATAGAAGGAAGCGATCATATTTGATTGCTTATGAATTAAATTTTAAATATTTTTCCCCCTAATCACAACTGTGTAAAACATGCTAATGACAACTAGGTACCAATTAATTTTGATTTTATCTGATTGTTGTAGCTTGACCACCGTATCCTTGCAACTACATCCTTGATGTCAATTGGTGCATTATGGTGGTTCACAAGAAAGTTGGACATACATCCAGCAGTGCGATCTTTGATAGGAAGCACACTTGGCATGGCTTCTCTTCAGGTGATTCTTGGCCGTAAATTCTCTTTTTAATCTATACATGCTTGCTCTGTTCTTAAATTATCTCGTCTTTTAAATAAAAAAGTTATTCATTCATTATAGCTGGTTTCCCCTGACATGTTATTGTTACAGGTCACCTTAGGGGTATCAACACTTCTATCATATGTACCTGTATCACTTGGCACTGCACATCAGGCTGGAGCCTTAACACTTTTGACACTTATGATTCTGCTCAACCACACAGTGCGCAAACCATCTTTATCCCTTGTCAAATCACTTCCTCAAGTTGTGAAGTCGGTATGAGTAGCCAATAAACTTACTAGGAGAATTAGGATAGTTTTATCTATACAAAAGTTCACTGGATTCCTATTGTTATAACATCAACTGGATGTCCATTATTCTGAACAAAAGGGAGAACGATCAGCATATCACTACTTGTAGTCATTGAACTAACATAGTTGTGTCATTGAAATTTATTCAATAACCCATTTGCTATTAAAATTCTTCCATTGAAATTGAAACTTTGACATTCTAGAGGATTACCTCCATTTTGGTTCAGATGATAAACATTATTATAGATAATCTTATTCACGACCAGAGATTGATGAGTTCTAGAACTGGTCCGAGGTCCGAGCATGCATATATAGTATGAAATTAGCAATTGTGTGCATAATCCTTTTATTTGTGCACTTCACTTGGAAGGTATTTTCTGCACAGTTTGAGCTGTTTAGTGTGTGCATGTGTATACATTTATAGCATGGTACAATGGAAATTCTTTGAAGGAGAAGGGTGTGCCAAGTTTTGAACTTCTAACCTTCTGTACTAGGAAGCATGAACTCGACTGATGGGCTAGTAGTTCAATGGCTTTGTTATATGGTTAAGGTTATTTGTTGATTGCCGAGTGTACTATTTGTCCACTCCCAATTCGACTTTTTAACTACTAGTAGTAAGTAGTTTTGCGAACAATTATGGGGAAGGAGATGCCAAAGTTTGAGCTTCTGATCTGTTGCACTAGGAAACGTGCACTCAGCTATTGGACTACTAGCCATGGGTTTAAATATTGGCCATTATGATATGTAATAGAATTTAGGCCTACCATTACCGTTATCACAGTGAAATAATGGATAAGTTTTTTGCAAACTTAGCGCCATTTTGACTGTTATGTAACGGTAACGGCTGTTAAATTTGTTATATAACTGTTACATAATGGTAAGAAAGTTAGAATATGCATATTTTTTGCCAAAAAAGAAAAGAAACATTACTTATTGTATTAAATTATAGAATATTATTTTTATTAATTAGGTATAATTCTTAGATTTAGGGATTTATGTCATCATCTTATTTTGCAACTTTTTTCTTGGTAAAATTGCGTAGCGGTTGGCCATCATCTTATTTAAATCCATGCTACTAGCTCAATGGCTCTGTTATGTTTCTTTGGCAAATACAGATTAAAGTTAATTGTTGATTGCCAACTGGACAGTACTTATCCCCTCTCCCCATTTTAAGGTTATATTTGGTTAATAGAATGGACAAGGAATACAATATCTATTCTGTGTAGGATAATAATTCAAATATCTGGTTTAAATTTTAAATAAAAAATAATTATTCCATAGAATTATTATTTTTCAATTTTGTGGAATATATATTGCATGATAAATCAAAAAATTATTATTTCACGATTTAAGAATAATATATTTTTAAATTTCTTTTTTTTTTTGCCATAGATATATTTTTTAAATTTGGCTATCTTAAATTTACTTGATAACATTTTTTATTTTCCACCACCTTCATCTCACCCACCACCACCACCACCACCACCACCGGCCACCATCACCCACCCACTTCTAATAAGATAGCTCTCTTTCTTTCTCGAATTTCATCCAAGATTACGTTTGAATAATCTATTATCTTCCCTTTTGCGTTTTCAGTCTTTTTCTGCTCATTTAATTTCTTCTGCTCTTCTAACTTTTCTTTGTTAACTGATTTAGAGACAACTGGATTGGTTTTCTGAACTGGATCTTCACTGCTCAGTTTTAGTAGTGTGGTATTAGCCTTAGTTTTTCAAAGAAATCATCCGAATCTTCTTCTTTAGGGCTACTTGTTTTCTGCTCATATGATTCCAGTTCATATGACTCTCGCATCTATTTTTTTCTCTTCTGATTATTCCTCTTCTGAATTTTTTTCTGGACTCTGTTTCTTCATCTGATTCTATCTTCTCGCCAACCAAACTTACGTTTCCTTTCTTTTCACTTTGTTTTTCTCTCATACTTTCTTTTCTTTCACCCCCTTTTATTCAGTAAACACGGTTTACTCACTTGGATCTAAAGAACAATGCAAGATATTAACAGCTTTACAATTCAATTGCATAAGTTTCTATTAAGGTTCATCTTCAGTTTTATCTACTAAGATTCCATCAACAATTTTCCTAGGTACCTTAGGTCCATGCAAAATATCTTTCCATGGCTCTACATCCAAATATTGAATGAAATGTCTCATTCCAACTTTTCAAAAGAAATAGTTATTATTAAATTAAATAAGGGAAGTCTAGTAATAGATTACCCTTAACGGATAATAGGGTTGGAAATAGAACTACAAGCCATACAATCTTTTCTTTAAGGATGTTAAGCCTTGAGCATGTAGATACCTGCTCTGACCACTAGTTCTGTGCGGAATGCCATAGAGGGGAGTGAATTGGGCTTCTAAAAGAACTTTCGAGTCAATTTATGACTTTAAGGTCTTATAAAGTGAATGTCTATGTGTGGAAAGTTTGCGAACAAGATACAATAATTACAATCTCAAATCACAAAGTATAATCAAGAACAATAATGTATCAAAGACCATATATGGCAAACTTCAAGAAACAACACATATTAGAATTAGTATCAGAGTTGAAATTAGATGATCAGAAAACTGTTGAACTTTGATTTTAATATATCAATTCACAAAAATAGCTCAAATCAATATGAAGAACAATATATAAACTTGAGTATCAAATTAAAGAAAATAAGACATAAAATAATCAGGTATTTAAAAATACAAAGATTTGAATCAACTGATTTTGTTTTGCTGAAATTGGATGTGCTGATAAAATTAGATTCCTCCTGAAATTGGAAGGCAGCTAGCAGTCTATATATTAAATCAGTTCAAGTAAAGTATAAAAGAAAATAAAATTGCAATTGAATGGTTAGAAACTTATTGTATATATTTCAAGGATTGAAAAATAAATACTAATATTTATAGTGGTTCAACACTCTCACCTATGTCCATTCTCCCAAGGAAGAAGCCTTGAAAAATCTCTTCACTAACTCTTTTTAACTGGCAGAGCAATCACCTATTACAACCTAAATTCTAACTACCTAGAATCTAAACCCAAATTTACGCAGGTAATTGAAAACCTATAACCCAGGAAATATATCCCCTCTCTTTTCTACACAAGTTTGTAACTTAGGTGCTTGCAACCTCTCATTAAGTATTTTAACCTAAAAATACCCAAAGTAAACCATGTATTTTATCCGTGAAATACACAAAGAAAATCAAGTATTTTAACCACAAATACTCAAAGGAACAATCAAGTATTTTCACCAAAAATACTGAAGGGATTAAGTGTTTTAACCCTATACACTTCAAAGGATAACTCAAGTGTTCTAATCAAGAAACACTTAAAAGATTCAACCTAGTATTTTTACCAAAAAACAAAAAAAAAAATCCAAAGGAATGACCCAAGAATTTTAAACATAAACTCCCGAAGTACATAGATTCTCTCTCAATTTTGTGTTATAATCAACATCGAAGTGAAAAAAGAAAAACATTAAATAATGAGAAACAAGAAATCTGTCCGACATAATGAACACTTCTAAAACCTATAGATATTCCACAAGAATAGCATTAAAAAATAATGTGAAAAATACTCTTAAAAGCTTTAAGAAAATAATCAAAGGTCTTTTAGAAAATTGAAGCTTTTCGATTTTATAGAGCATAAAAAAAATGACCATTGAAGAAGAATGAATGAATTAAAGATAAAATAAATCAATTAGAATTTGATTAATTCATTCAAAGATTGTTTTCCTTAAATATAAAATTCCAGCCTTTGAAAGAACAACAGCAAGTCAAAGAGAATATTTATGATTTCTTTCCTTATACAGAAATGAGATTTTTAGCACAACATATCTTTTGATTTTCTTTATATAAGAGAAAAGGATTTCAAAACATTTTAAAGCAGATTATATTCTAAATTAAAAAGGAATATTTTCAATACCAAAATACATAAGAAAAATGAAGGAATTCAAAAATCAAACTATCATCATATATGAAATTAGATGGGCTATAACAGTTAGCAAATTATATCTTGGATTCATAAACATGTAGCATCATGCATCCAAGACACGTGGATGGTTGAGAGAAGAGTAAGAGAGAGGGACTAAGGATACGTGGATGGGTAGGAGGATACTAAAGGAGGGGGGACCAAGAACTATGTAGGTGGGTGGGAGGAGACTAAGGGAGGAAGGGACCAAACTTAGCAAAAAAAAATTAAAAAAAAAAAAGGGAGGAGGACTATGAGATTTTTTTAAGTTACATTTTTTTGGCTTTTTTATTTATTTGTAATACTTGTAATTAAAATTATATTAATTTTTCTAAGAAAAAATTACATTAATAGTTGAGTTATTTATTTATTTAATTCTTCTAATTAAAATTATATTAATTTATCTAAGAAAAAAATACATTAATGGTTGAGTTTTTATATTTTTTTTAATTCTTCTAATGATAATTTTAGTATCATGAAGATCAAATAGAAAAAATAAAGAATTAAATTTTTATTTTGCATAAAAATTTTCAATGTAATTTTTATTTATAAATTTTAACATTTTTATAGATAATTTTTAAATGGTTTTTAAGGATAATTTTACATTTTTATAAAATATCACGTTTATCTTTTATATGACATTAAATTTTCACTATCACAAAAATTCATATATGATAAGTTGTATGTTCATTAAAAATTTATTGTCAAATATATTATAAGTAACAAAATCATTAAATATTGCTTATAAGTTTATTAAACATAAAGTATAGGTTTATCATTTGTAAACTTTTAGCTTATAATTTATGAACTTTTTTATTTTTAAACTATGAACCTGTAGTTTTTTAGGAATTTTTGGAGTATAATATATGAATCTCAAATATATGTGTAACAAACTTATAGTTTATCATTTATGAACATATTTTTTTAACCTACAAGCATGTAATTTTATGATTTTTTTTTTTGCTAGGAAACATGTAGTTTTATAATTGATGTTTTATAGTTTTTACTGATGAATTTTATATTATAATTATGAATATGAAATTATTAATTTTAATATTTCATTGTTATTATTAAATTTTAAAAATTAATGTATTATTATGTAATGATAAAAAATAATTAAAATTTAAGAGAGGAAAAAAATTAAAATTAAAATTATTTTTGTTTTTTTAATTTTTTAGAAACATAAAATTATTTTCCTCTATGTTTACTTTTAGTTAGTTGGTTAAAAACTTTTAATTTTAATATATGGTATTTCCCTTATAAAAATGCTAGCATATTATTAAAAATTTATACACTGAAATACAAAATTAAAATAAAGAGTATAATAATAAATTATTAAGAGATGGGACATGGTAAAAGGATAATTTGCTATTTGTATAAAAATTGACATGTGGCTAACATCTAAATTTTAAAAAGAAAAGAAAAGAAAAGAAAAAAGAGCGTGTTTTGGGTTGGGTGCACAGTGCATCCTGGATAGGAGTCCGAGATATAACAATCCGTAGTAGTCTAAAAGGTCATCTAATTTTATCTAAATCTTGAAAATTGAGTTCTTTCTTTTGGAAAAATTATTTTGATTCTATGAAATGATGAACTTGTGCGGACAATAAGCTCAACTTTAGTACCCTTTACATTCTAAGAAGAGATATTCAACTTTTCAATCTTGATTGTCTTCAGGTCTTCTAAATTTCTTTAGAGATTTGCTTGGATATGTTTTGATATTTTAAACTTTCAAAGTCTTCAAGTCTTTTCATGTTGAGGCTTCATATAAATTCTTGATATTTTGAATGCCTTCATAATTAATATCTTCAAACTTCTCAAATTATTTCTTCATTTGACATCCACAACTTGAAGTCTTTTGCAGCTTAAATAAGCTCAAAGTAGACAATAAAATATTTGGGGCTAACAAATTCAATGATAACTGGAAACTTTTACAACCAAATACTTGTTTGCATCAGTGAACTTATTATTTTCACCAAAATTTTTATGATCTGAAAATTAAATTCTGACAAAGAAATTTGAGTTAATAATATAAGAATGTTGTATAGAATAAAAATGTAGAGAGATATACATTTATTTAATAGAAAACTTAAGAAAAAAGAGTAAGAAATCACCATTGTTCAAAAAAAAATCTGTGATGACTTAAAAAAAAAATTAAAAGGGAATAAAAAAAAAAGAGAAAAGATTGTTGAATTAATTTTAAAAGTTAATTGATATAGAATAAACTTATCACCATTTTTTAATTTAGTCATCATACTTTAATTTGTTTCAATAAGGTCACTTTCAAAAATAAATATTTAGAATTTTTCTCCCTAGAATTTGTGTTGATTTTGATTTTCCTCCCCAAAACTTTTGGAAGATTGTTATTAGGAGCATAACTCATCTATTTTATGGATGAGATTTTTAGAGAGAACTCATTACTCCCTGTAAGAGTGTATTACATGGTAAAATACTTTTTGTTCTGAGACAAAAGAGACCACCCCCATATACTTTTTGGATATTCTTAGAATTATGGATAAATTGGAAAAGGGATGAAAAACTTAGAGTAGATTCTCTTTTTAGAAGATATCCTAACAACCTTATAGCTAATGAATATATCGAAATATCTGAAACTATAGAATTTTTAGAAGGACAATATCCTATATTTATAGAATAACTAATTTTAGGACAAAACATTCCTTTGATGGACACTAGTTGGATTGATAACTTTAAAAGAGATTTTTTAATTTGGAAAAGATTGCACTTTAGAAGAATTAGCTTTTTTCTCTAGTTTATTGGACAAGATTTCCAGAAGAAAGAAATTATTGGTGGGATAGTCAGACTAGTAGAACCAATAAAACTTAACATATAAACTCCAATTAATTTTTATAGAAACTCCAATTAATTTTTCATACAAATAGGAAATTCACAATCCTAAAATTCTAGGAGTCATGAACTTAGAAATTTGTTTTGAAAAATGGGAGGACCCAATAAAGAAGAAGAGAGTGTTAGTTTGAATCCTTTGTGATTGACTTCATTTGCAAACCTGCATAATGAAGTGAGCCGACTCTTTGAATTACTCCATGCTAAGGGAACAATTGGCAATTCATCATAGAGTTAAGTTGGCTAAAAGTTAGATCTTTGTGGAACTAATTGAGACCTCACAATCGATAGGATCTTCATAAATTATGCAAAAAGGTAGAAACATTACTGCATTTAGAAGAATCTATGAGAAATCTTAGGATTTCTGATCTTCTTAGAAGGTCTACTTCTTTGATACTTTGACAAGAATTACCTAGGAGTTCCATTTCATCAATAATTAAAGAAAAAACTTCCAGAATACCAAACGAAGAAGAAGATGTTCAATCATCTTCAGAAGGTAGAAGAGTTGTATGATATAAAATATTTAGTCTTCTTATCTATGAATGTGAAGAAGGTTGGGAAAGTATAAGTGTGATATCATAAGTAGCTCTCATTCTTGAGGTTGTAAGAGAAATTCAAAAAAATTCTTAACAACATTCCACTCTTTTTAAGAAAGCATGGGAAATGGCATGTCGAGAAGCCATGGCATCATAAAAAATCATATATCTCTTTAACATTTAATTTCCTAGTTCTTATGACTATTCTTTGGATGCATTATTTGACATAAGTGCACGATTAGTAGTGCTAAATCCAATGCACTTCATGATGAATGGTGGAAGCTATTAACCCAGCCAATGGTTTTGTACATGGTGGGTGGAGAAGTGAACTTAGTAAAGTATTTTCTGCAATAAGTTTCTATCATCATTATTAGACAAAAATTCATTATTAATGAGGGTTCTTGCATTCCCTGACTTAGATGCAGATATCATTTAACTTAGATACAGATATCATTTTAATAATGCATTTTTAAAAGGGCAAAAAAAAAAAAGACCTTTTTGCAAGATGATAGTTACATCTCTTTAGAAGGTGTACGAATCACATTTCTGAAAAGTCTAAAGCTTAAATTAAAGTTTGGATTTTATCTAGTTAAAATTTTAGAATTATGTGGATCTATTCTTTGTAAACTAATGTTCATAGTGCAAGCATAGTGTGGCAATGCTTGGACAACTTGTTTAATTAGTTCTATGAAGGAATTAAATGGTACCTCATGGTATTAGGAATTGTTTTTTAAAGGATGGGATGTAATAGAAAGACTTCTTACATAGGACACCTAATTAAAAGGAACTAAATGGGATAGGTTTCTTGTAAAACTAGCTGATAACTTTATTGATGATTCTAAATGGCTTAGCCACCAAATTAAAACTAAAAGATGCCAGTACTATCATCTAAATTATAAACATAACATATACAAATAAGATGATAAAGGAATTTGATGAATAAATTCTTGAATTGAGCGGCAAAGATTTGATTAGGGATAGTAACAAACTCATTTTATTCCAACCTTTTATGGTAATTAACCATGCAGATCAAATGTGAGGAAAAACATGAACGGTTATAGGCTGTCGTTAAGTAAATAAAGCTACAAAAGTCGATGGCTATGAGATCATTACAACTTGAGATGTCATTGATAAGGTAAGTTTAAAATAGCCTTCTATCTTTCCAAAATTTTATTTAAATAGTGGTTATTGGCAAGTAAAGATGAAAGAAGATTCAATAGCCTTGATAGCTTTTAAAGCTTCTCAAGGGATATATGAATGGTTAGTTATGCCATTCAGCCATATGAATGGTTAGTTATGCCATTCAGCCTAAAGAATGGTTTAGGCATGTTTCAATAGAAAATGGACAATGACTTTAAAGCATTGAAAAATTTTTGTGTGGTCTATATAGATGATGTGTTAATTTTTAGCTAAAATGAAAAAGAATATATGAATCACTTTGAATAATTGACTGATATCTTCAAATATGAATGTATGATTCTATATTGTTGTCCTAAGTATAGAAATCCTAGAGGGGGTGAATAGGATTGTTAATGCAATTTAATAATCTATATGCAATAATCCCCAAAATTCAAATTAAATGCACAAATAAAAAAAATATTGAGTTAGAGAAAGCTTAGCCAAGATTTATAGTGGTTCTAAGCACAATTGCCTCTCCTACATCTACTTCTCCTAAATCAAACTGATTAAGGGTTCCACTAATTAACTGGGATTGCACGTAAAGCTTTACAAGCTTAGTTCTTTGAGATATCGCCCTTTTACAATAGATTTTAATTCGATTTCACCCAATCCACTCTCAAAATAAAATGAATTTTATGTTTAAAGTCTCACAAGA
This sequence comes from Reutealis trisperma, assembly GCA_947687605.1. Classification (NCBI taxonomy): domain Eukaryota; kingdom Viridiplantae; phylum Streptophyta; class Magnoliopsida; order Malpighiales; family Euphorbiaceae; genus Reutealis; species Reutealis trisperma. The sequence goes on from CANTUT010000910.1 coordinate 157,195, forward strand.
CTTGGATACAAACAAGGCTAAGGATTATAATGAAATACACTAGCTTTGAATAAAGAACACTTAAAGAAATGGAGAAATTAAGCTTAGTGTTCTAAAACATAGTATGAAGATTTAAAGAAAAGAACGAAGAATTTTGATTAATAAAGCATTTAAGTTTTACTTGGCAAGAGTTCTAATATTCATTTAAACTTCTAGTATATATAAGAGCAATAAATATGATTGTTAGGCTCTTAAAGCAAGTAATAACTGCTCCCTTCATCCTTCCAACTGCTAAAAATCTTTCAGATTTTCATCTGATGTGACGTGCTCATGGTCGTGAACTCTGCTTTACTTAGAAGACTATTGGCTACTATATCTAGTTCACTATCGTACGAAAAAAGGAACGCTAGTAGATTTAGCTTCTATCTGAATTGTTAAAATATAGGAATAATATAAACTGCTTCAAACACTCGTTAAAAGAACCTAATAAAATCTCCATTTTTGTCGTTTATCTTATTCATGGTCATATGAAATAGAATGCTGATGGATTTTGCTTCTATATGAAGTCTGGATCTTTAAGAATGGTCTTTCCTTATAGGAACACTCGTGAAACTTCATTTTTGAATTTCAATCCAAAATTTCAATCATTTGTACTAGTGTGAGGATTCAGGAACAATGGTGAACTTTCTGTAAATAATAAAGACTGATACAAGCTTATGCTAATCAAAATTTAGGCTTAATTAGACAAAATTTTAGAATCATCAAAATATAAAGGAGAGAATAATCTCTCCCTTTTTTACGATGACAAAACTAAGTTCAATTTAGCAAACAATTTCTAAGCCTAATCAAACAAAGTCTTAGAACATCAATACAGTTACATCAACATTGTTCTCCCCCTTTTAGTCAACAATCAAAAAGGTTGTTGCACTCCCCTTATAAATATGCATACATTAGAAAAATGCATAAAAATGCATGTACCCCTCTTTGTATTAGCATCCTTCATAAGAAATCAAAGTTCAAGTATAAGTAAATCATATATATAACAACAGTCACCTCAATTCAAAAGTATAATTCTAGAAAGAAACAATAATATTATAGAAAGAGAAATGTAAAATAAAGCATTCATAAACCAACCCAGAATGTAAAAAGGATAAGAAATGTACCAAAAATTATAAAACTATCTAAAGCATAATAAATGTACCAAAATATGAAAAACATTATCAAAATTTAAGAAATAAAATAAAGTTAGGCTGTAGGAGTTGGGGGATCAATGTAATGGGTAGTAGAACCAAAAAGGTAATTGATAATGATTGAAGCAAGATGAAGGTCATGTGGCAAGGAAGATATGGAATCACAAGTGTCCCTATGGTTGGTCTCCAAATGTTCGATCTTCTTCCCAAAAGTTTGAAAACCTAATATGACTTTCTCTTTTAGGAGGGTAAGCTTCTCTAAAATATAATAAAGCACGTCCCTAGAATCAGAATTAGTATTAGCTTGAGTAGGCTCAGTGGCTTCCCAACACCTTTTGCATGTACCCTAGTCAATACCACATCCCCCTTGTTGATTATCATCCCTTTGTTTAGTTTCTTTAAACATAGCCTCAATTTCAGGATCATTTTCCTCCTCACCTAAGGGCTACTCCCCTTCCTCTTCTACCCCCTTTTTTTTTTTTTCATAATCAACACCAAATCATCAGTGTTTGAGACCTTTTTATCTATTTTCATTTTCCAAAAATAGTGCATCTTTAAAGCATCCTTGGGTTATATAAAATACAGTATAGAAGATTAGTGTTAAATAATTCATTACAATGTTTAGTGATCTGGGTAATATATGTACTAAGATACAATTTCCCGGAGGTCATGAGAGACATTTGCTTAAAGGATTTAGTAGAGGAACATGCACAATCATATTCTTTATTATTTCTCACACACCACAAATAAAACAACCCACAATGAAAAGTGAGAAAACAATGAAAAATCCTAAAACGAATACTCTTCAACTTAGTAGATTTACTAAATTTTGTATCAAAGTTTTTTTCACTAGTCAATTCTTCCCAAAATGCATGAGCATTCCACTCTGAAGGTATGTTTGCATATCCTTTGGAATGCCTAATTTTAAGTATTGCCCAATTGTTTCATAGTATGTATCCATTTCCATTCAATTGAAAGTGCATGGTGCGATTCTTTTCAACATTCAAAGTGGTGAAGAATTCATATAGATGGTTACCATATATTTATTGATTAATGAAAGTAAATATCACCAAATAAATTAATGCACATATTCTTTACTTCATCATTCAAGCTTAGTTTACCTAAATCAACTATATCTAAATCCCTTTCACCTATAGGTTTTCTTTTGCTCATAAGTAATTCAAACCTATCTCTAAGATTAGGATATGAGAAAGGAAGTCGACACTTACCTGGTTGAGTATCCATTGGTTGTGAACTTTCTCCTTCCTTCATATTTTTCTTTGCTTTCTTTTTCCTATGAGGAACCATTTTGATTCTAGGAGCAATATAGATTGATTATCAAATCTTTGGTAGAGATTTGGTAAGGTTTATGGGTTGATTTTTGAGAGACAAGTCAAAATGAGTTAAGAGAATCATTGGAAATAGAGTGAGTGGGCGTGAAAAATGAACCTACACCTAATTGCTAGCTTTTATAGATCTAGCAAGGAATATGCATTCTAAAAGGTCTAAGAATTTGGCAAAAATTAAAAAACTAGGCAGTAAAGGAATGATCCTGAGAAATGGAACGATTAGGAATTTTGCTACTGCTTGAGAGGCCAATAGAGAGGAACGATTGTGAAAATTCATACTGTCATGAAAATAGGAGTTTTTTCAAGAGATAGGAAATATGACATAGAATTTCATTTTACTTTATACTACGACCATAAATGATCATGATTCTTTAATAATGGCAGTAATTAATATGGATTAAACTTAAAATGATGAAAATTTAGGATAAATTTGATGATTTTAGGATAAATTTAGGATAAATTCTTCAATCATAAGCTATGCACATAAAGGAATTAACTTACATATGTATTAGGAAAATGCATCAAGAATGCATCACAATTAAGCAAACAACATAAATATCATCAAAATTTACCAAACATGGTTTGAGTACATCAATTTAGGTTACATCACACCTAAGTCTATAAATCATACCAAGTTCTCTTCGAATGTAGCAAAATACTTCTTTCTCCAATTTTTTTATGACAAGTATCAGTTAATTGGTGCTTGATACGAACAAACTCAAAATTGATATGGCTTGGTAACATGATCTGTCAAGAAATGATGTCTAAGATCTATATGCTTGCTCTAGAATGCTGAATGGGATTTTTAGACAAATTGATGGTATTAGTATTAGGACTAAGCACAATGGAGATTTCCAAAATGGGATCTCCAGAACTGAACCATGGAAGAAAAATCTCTATACCGAACCATCTCAATTTTTTGGGATGGTTCGGGATGGAAATTTAGGTCTAATAAGACGACTCGGTATTGAATAAGGATAAAATGGAGATTCAGAGAATTTCTTTTTTTCAATAAATAAAAATACATACTTTGAAAATGAAATTTTATAATTAATAAAAATTGAATTTGACTTATACATTATTGAATTTCCTTAAATTTATTGCTAATTCAATATCAAAGTGTATGTGTGTGTGTGTGTGTGTGTGTATTAAAGAATCTTTTAAATCGGTTCTAGTTTTGGTTTGGGACAGTTCGATAGGGTTCTCTATGGACAATTCGATTCGGAGAAAGTCAAAAGGTCAATGGATATTTTTCAGTTTTGGAGATTTTCTATTTAGATTTTCGGTACGATTCGGAATCTCTGAGTCTTATGCTCAGCCTTAGCTAGTATTATCACATTTAATGGAAATGTTATGGAATGAGTAACCAAAATCTTCAAGTTGAGTTCTCATCCATAGAAGTTGAGTAAAACCAGCAGCTACTGCCTACTTAGCTTCTGTGATTGATAATGCAACTGAATTTTGAAAACCATGAAACTAGCATATTATCTAGAAATTGACAAGTGCCACTTGTACTTTTCTACAATTTTACAACCACCATAATCAACATCGAAATATCCAGTTAGATCAAATGATGAACCTTTTGGATACCATAAACCTAAGTGTGTCTATAAGATATCTCATTATCCTCTTAACTTTGATAATATGAGATTCTTTGGGGTTGGATTGAAATCATGTGCATATACAAACACTAAATAAAATGTCAGGTCTAGATACAGATAAATAGACATTGAACTTATCATGCTTAGATAAAGTTTGGAATCAACAGATTTACCTTTCTCATCAACTTCCAATTTTGTTGAGGTTGTTATTGGTGTGGCTTGAGGTTTGGTGTTATCCATCCTAAATCGTTTGAACTACTCTTTGGTGTATTTAGCTTGATTGATTAAGGTTCTATACTCAAGTTGCTTGATTTAAAGTCCCAAAAAGAAATTGAGCTCTCCTATTATACTCATCTCAAATTCATCATATAGACTTAGAAAATTCTTTGCAAAGCAAATCATTAGTAGCGTCGAATATGATATCATCAACATAAATTTGCATAATCATGCTTATCATACTTAATAAAAAGTGTTGTATCAACTTTGCCTTTTAAAAACCATTTTCTAGCAAAAAATTGCTCGACCTCTTATACCAAACTGTAGGAGTTTGTTTCAAACCATACAAAACTTTTATTAGTTTAAAAACATAGTCTGGAAATTTCTCCTTTTCAAAACCTAGAGGTTGTTCAACATATGCTTCCTCTTAAATAAAGCCATTAAAAAAATGTACTTTTAACACCTATTTAAAAAAGTTTGAAGTTTTTGTAGCATATATAAGGAAGTAACATCCTAATTGTTTTAATTTAACTATGAAAGCATAGGTTTCATTGTAATCACTACATTCTACTTTTGTGTATCCTTGAGCAACTAACCTTACTTTGTTCCTTACCGCAATAGTCATCCAATTTGGTGCCAATTACCAGATGATCCTTTAGTTTTGGAACTATGGTCCTTATTTGACTTCTCTCAAATTGATTGATTTCTTCTTGCATAACCAACACCCATTAATCATCTTGAATTGCTTCATTGATGTCCTTTGGCTCCACTTGTCATACAAGAGTAATATACTCATAAGTGTTGTGGACTCTTGACCTTGTTCTTCATCTTGGTTGAGGTCTCCAATGATTTGAGTGTCTTTCACCTCATTCCTCATCCTTGGATGTGGAGCTTCAACTTGTTGTTGAGAAGGTATACTTAGCTCATCCATATTTATACCATTTTTGTTCATTCCTCTTAGAGTATCTTATACTTGTGACTCCTTAAAGTCCTCTATCATGTCTTCAATTGTATTTTGATGATCATCCTTATCTTCACACTTAGAAGAAAACTCATTAAAAATAACATGAAAGGATTCTTCAACTAAAAGTGTCCTTTTGTTGAAGATCCTATAAGCCTTAGAATTGTTATAATAACAAGCAAAATACTTTCATCAAATTTAGTATCAAACTTACAAAGGTTATCCTTACCATTGTTAAGCACAAAACATTTAAAACCAAATGGATGAAAATATGCAATATTAAGCTTCCTATCCTTCCACAATTTATATGGAATTTTCTTCAGAATTGGCCTAATCATCACTTTATTAATGATGCAGCATGATGTGTTGACCACTTTGGCCCAAAAATATTTTGGCAAATCATTTTCACAAAGTATGGTCCTAGCCATTTCTACTAATGATCTATTTCTCCTCTCAACAACACCATTTTGTTGAGGAGTTCTCAATGCTAAAAAATTATGCTATACCATATTCTTTGCAATAGTTTTCAAAATTTGAATTTTCAAATGTATGAAATGTATAACTCTTTTGAGTTCATAAAACCTTTACAAGAGGAATAAATGCATCAAAAACATCATTTTTATGGGCAAAGAATAGAATCCATGTAAACCTAACGTAGTCATCAATAATAATAAGACAATAATGCTTACCACCAAGAATAAATGTTCTTGTTGGACCAAATAAATCCATGTGAAGCATTTGTAAAGGTCTAGAAGTTGAAAGAATGTTTTTAAGTTTAAAAGAACTTATAGAATTTTTTTTCCTTTTGCACAAGCATTATAAATGTTTTCCTTTTTGAAAATAAGTTTAGGCAAACTATTAACTAAATCTTTTCTTGATAATTTTTTAAATTACATTCATACTAGTATGGCTTAATCTTCTATGCCATAAGGATGTATCCTCATCTTTTGAAGAAAACAAGCAAAGATTTTTTACTTTCATTGTTATTTAGGTCCACCATGTACACATTTTCTTAACAATAAACAATAAATGCAATCTTGTTAGTTTTGATGTCTACTACCTCACATGCAAGAGATTCAAATATGACCTTATATCCTCTATCACATAATTGACTAATACTAAGCAAGTTATGCTTTAAATTATCAACAAACAAAACTTTAGAGATGGAGAGATCACTTTTAACAATTGAGCCAATACCAACTATCTTTCCTTTGGAGTTGTCACCAAAACTCACATTTTCCTTCTTCTTGGCTTTAAGCTTGATGAATTGCTTCTTGTCTCTAGTAATGTGCTTGGAGAAACCACTATTAAGCACCAATATGTTTTTCTTTGACATGCAAATAGCCTACAACACAATAACAATTCATTTCTTTTTGCGTACCTTTGTTGTTTTGGGTCCACTCATATTAATTACTTTAGGAACCCTTACACTTTTAGGAGAAGGTTTTGATTCCTTTTGAATCCAAACTTTTCGAGTAGTAAATGGTCTTCCAAGTCTCTTTGAAAATTGCCTAGGAACATATCCATGGTATTTGCAATAACCACATTTTACAGAACTCTTTAGTTTAAAATCATTTTTCTCGAAATATGTATGATATTTCTTTTCATTGCATTCAACTTTGTAACAAAAAACAACTCTATCAAATACTCCTCTTTGTGATGAAATGATATCATCAAGAGTCTTATTTCTAATGAAAATTTTCTCAAATGTTCCTTAGAATCATTAAGCTCTTTTTTGCTTTTATCATTTTCACAAGTTAGAGTCTCAAAGGAGGTTTCAAGTCTCTAATTTGAGTTATGAGTTTTTTTATTTTCAATTGCCACATCATTACATTTTTAAAGAAATATCATGCTCATTTTTCAATTTGTAAATTATTTTTCAAAGATTTACTCTGCTTTGTAATAATTAAAAAATTTTCCATTAAATCATCGAAGCATTTTGTAACTCATAAAAAATATAAGAGTTAAAAGTTATCTCATCATCTTCAAGATCATCTCCTTGAGCCATCAAGCAAAGGTTGGCTCTTTCTTCTTCTTTATCGCTTGATGATTTTTTATCACTTGAAGTGTCACTTCCACTCCAAGCTGCATATCCCTTTGTTTTCTTGTTGAATCTTCTTTCTTTCTTGTCCAACTTCTTCTTATGCTTAAGTAATGGACAATCTTATCTAATGTGCCTTGGTTTCTTGCACTCAAAGTATTTGATTTCGTTCTTCTTTTCTTAAATTTGCTTCCTTTTCTCCTTGTTGAAAATTTTCTTTTTAAAGTTGTCTTTTGGGAGGTACTTGTTGAATTTTCTAAATTTTCTTACAAGTAGCATCACCCCTTCATCATTTTCATCCTCACTAGATGATTCTTTCTTTTCTTTGTGATATGCCTTCAAAGCAATGGATTTTTCTTTCTTGGAGATGGTTTCCTTCTCTTTCTCTATTAATTCTTTTCTTACTTTAAGCTTCATCTCATAGGTGATGAGATTTCCTACAAGTTCTTCAAGAGACAAGGAACCAAATTGCTTTGATTCCTCAATAGCATCTACTTTGGAATCATATATCTTCAATAGTGATCTTAAAAGCTTATTGGTAAGCTTTTTTTGAGTAAACGTCTTCCTTAGTCCTTTTAGATCATTCACAATGGTTGTGAATCTTTTGTACATGCTAGATATATATTCATGCTTCATCATTTTGGAATCCTTAAAGCTAGTAGTAAGTATATTTAGCTTAGAGTCTTTGACTTAATTTGTCCCCTTATGAGTCACCTTTAGAACTTCTTAAATTTCTTTGGCTATTTCATAGGCAGACACCCTGTTAAACTCAGTTTCATTTAAGGCATAAAATAAAAGATCAACAGCCTTATCATTTAATACTAGCTTCTTCTTATCTTCATTGGTGTAGGATGAAGAATCCTTAGGCTTGTTGGTTGCACCCATAAGAACATATGGACCTTTCTCCACTAGTTTCCATAAATCATAGCCTTGTGATCTCATGTGAAATATCATCCTCACCTTCCATTGGTTATAGTTTGTGTTACAAAACAAGGGTGGCCTTATGTTACATTAGCCTTCTTAGAAAGTAGTCTTTGATATTCCTGCCATAATAATCATTAGCTCTTAAAATCATAGGAGTTTATGAAATGCAAGGGCACAAGCTCTGATACCAAATATTGTCCTAAGTATGGCAATCCTAGGGGTGAATAAGATTGTTAAAAAAAATTCTAATGCAATTTAACAACCTATATGAAATAATCCCCAAAATCCAAATTAAATGCACAAATAAAAAAAGATTGAGTTAGAGAAAGCTTACCCAAGATTTATAATGGTTCAAAGTACAATCGCCTTTCCTACATCCACTTCTCCCAAATCAAACCAATTAAGGGTTCTACTAATTAACCAGGATTACACCAAAAGTTTTACAAGCTTAGTTCTTTGGGATTTCGCCCTTTTACAATAGATTTTATGTAATTTCACCTAATGTACTCTGAAAATCAATGAATTTTATGTTTAAAGTCTCAAAAGACTTGGATACAAGTTAGGTTAAGGATTACAATGAAATACACTAACTTTGAATAAAGAACATTTGAAGAAATAGAGAAATTAAGCTTAGTGTTCTAAAATAAAGTATGAAGATTTAAAGGAAAGAGTAAAGAATTCTAATCAATATAGCACTTAATTTTTTACTTTGAAAGAGTTTTAATCTTCATTTAAACCATCTAGTATATATAAGAGAAATAAATATAATTGTTGGGCTCTTAAAATAAATAATAATTACTCCCTCCATCCTTTTAACGGCTATAAAATCTTTCTGATTTCTGTATGCGGTCATGAACTTTGCTTCACTTAGAAGAATGTTGGCTGCTGTATCTAGTTTATTGTTATACAAAAAGGAATGCTGGTAGATTTAGCTTTTGTATGAATTTTTGAAACATAGGAATGGTCATGAATGGCCTGAAATGCTCATGAAAAACGCTTGATAATATCTCTACTTTTTTAGTTTGTGTTATTCATGGTTGTATGAAATAGAGCGCTAGTGGATTTTGCTTCTATCTGAAGTTTGGATTATTGGGAATAGTCTTTCATTAGATGAATGCTTGTGAAACTTCATTTTTGAATTCCCCTTTAGAATTTCAATGATTTGTACTAGCGTGAGGATTCAGAAACAGTGGTGAACTTTTTGTAAACAGTAAACACTCATACAAGCTTACATTAATCAAAATTTAGACTTAATTAAAAAAAATTTTAGAATCATCAAAATATAAAGGAGACAACATATTTGAATGAAAGATAAAATGGTTTAAAAACAACCTTTTAGGGGTGGAAATAGAAAAAGGAAAAATTAGGCTCTAAAGTCACGTCTTAAAAAAAAAATGTTAATTTTCTTGATAAATTAGAAGATAGACAGCAAATGCAAAGATTATAAAAACTTTATATATATAATCAGTCAGTTCAGTTCAAAATCGAATTGAATCAAAAAACCAAAAACCAAATTTTTAAATTTTTATAAACCTAACTAAACAGATTTAAGTATAAAAATCGAACTAAACTAAACCAAAAAGTTCAATTCGGTTCAGTTTAGTTGGTCCGTTTTGGGTTCTTGGGCTATTTTCCTTGTTTGTTTTGCATACATAAGAGATAAATTTAAGTGTTAATATTAGTTTTATATTTAATAAGAAAACAAAAAATAAAAAATTATATATTTCTCATAGTCTAAAATAAAATTTTATATTTTACTTATTTATAAAAGATTATAATAAAAACAGGAATTATTGCAAACATAGTAATAATATGGAATAAAGGTTCATATTATAAAGTAATCACAATATTATTAAATTAATGAATTAATCCACTTTGGTGACCTTACAATAAATTTAATATAAATAATACCCATTACAGTTCAAAACATAATTTCATCCAATTAACAAAAATATTAGTTCAACATAACTATCAATTAAAAAGATAATAATAAAGCAAATATGAATAAAGTGTATGATGAAGCAATTATAATCATCCTTTCACAATATACCATAAAAAATAATAGATAACTAAAGAAGAAAAATAAAAAAAATTAAAGTAAAGGGTCAAAGTAAGTAAGATAGGACCTGCAACAAAAAATAACAAACAAGTTTAGTTTCCTAAGAGCTGAAACTATGCAATTTAAGACTACAAACACACAACAAGGCCACAGACCTGCATTATATTGATCAACTCTTAAACTTCAATTGTATTTTCATTGACATCACTTATATAAATATTAGCCAAGGCTACAAAATTAAGAAAAACTCAAGTAAATTAACCATTTTCGAGCAACTTGAATGAAATAGAAATTTAAACCAAATACAATAAATTTTTTAGCATACCTTCTTTAAGCTATTCAAGATCATCTAAATCTTGTTCAATTAACTTGAGAATTTTTAATGGTTGCAACCAATTTTGAGCACATATTAGAGCTTGTACAATTTTAGGAGTCAAAGAGCTCCTAAAAGCATCAAGGACTCTTCCTCTAATGCTAAAAGCATATTCCAATCCTACCATAGAGATAGGCATGGCTAGTACATCCCTAACAAGATGTGAGTAGATAGGAAACCTATTTTAGTTAAGTTTCCACCATTTCAATATATCAAATTCATATTTTTCCACCACAATCACACTTTCTTTTAGGTAGACATTCAAGTCACATTTGCTTTCTATTTTTCCACTCTTAATTTTATGCCTTTTGAATTTATCCCCTAATAGGAATCTTGATTTTTTTCTTAAGCTTTCGAGTTGAGAAGTTTCACTTGAAGGTTGATTTTGTTCTTGTGTTTGCACATTTTGAGGTTGGAACATTATTTTATAAGATTCAAACAACTCATCTATAACCTCTTTCATGTTCTTCACCATCTTCAAACCCTCTTCTTCTCCATATTCTTCATGAAGGGAAAATTATGAAGGGAAAATTCAATAAACTCAAGCTTATATCGTGGATCAACAACAATGGCCACATATATAAGCTTCTTCATTTTCATTAGATCACCCTAATATTTATCATATTTTGTTTTCATTTTTTCATCCATTGATTTTTCATCAAAGTCATCACTTTTTATCCATTCTTTTAATAGGACATTAACTGAACTAATCTCATGATAGAAATCATTAGATGTGACATACAATGAACCCAAAATTCTCAAAGTAAGCTCATAAAGTTTGCCAATATGTCAACCATCCTCTTAACATTTTCCTATTCTAAAAATGTAGCCAGCCGATCACTAAGCGCAACTCTAAAGTATGGATCACGAGTCTCAAATGTATCAAATGATCTTTCAAATTTTTGAGCTGTATTTAACATCAAATAGGTAGAATTCTACCTAATACTCATATCTAAGCATAACACGCTTTTATTTTCTAGAACTCATAACACTCCTTAAAATTTTACCAATCTAGCAGGAGATTGCCTCACAAATCTAACCGCATCACAAACCCTCTTTATTGATTGGTTCATTTCCTTTAATCCATTAACCACAACCAAGTTAATTATATGAGCAGTACATCTTATGTGAAGGTATTTCTCTTTTACCATTTCACAACTCCCAGAAGTCAACCTCACTTTCAATGATTGAATTCAAGTATTATTAGAACTAACATTATCAACTATAACAGTAAACGCCTTTGCAATTCCCTATTCTTTTAAACATGCATCAATTTCTCAACATAGTGCTTCCCCCTATGATTCTCAATAATGCAAAAGTTGATAATTTTTTAATGTAAGTTCCAATCTTTATCAATATAGTGAGCAGTAATGCACTTATAATTAATCTTTTACAATAACGTCCATATATCTATGGTAAGACAAATACTTTGACTAGACCTTTTAAAATAATTCACCAATTTTAACCTCTCATCTATGTATAATCGGTAACAATCTCGTGAAATAGTAAAATCTCGTGAAATAGTAAAACGAGATGGAATTTTAGCCATAAAAGCTTTAAAACCTTCACCTTCTACAAATTTGAATGGAAGCTCATCAACAATTATCATAAAAGTTAATTTTGATTTAATATATTCTTGATCAAATTTCCAAGTACTAAGGCTGCCCATATGCTCACCCTCTCCTTCTATGATTGGTTGCAAGGCCAATTGTGTTTGTCTTGTTTGTAACATATGTGGATGCTTTTTACAAACATTCATGTGATTTTTAAGTGCAGAGGTGCCATTCTTTCTAGGATCACAATTATACACCTTTTCACAATAATTACACTTGCCTTTTTTTGTACCGTCTTCAGAGAATGTGCTAAAATGATCCCATACTTATGACCTTGGCTTTATGCTTTTTCTCTTCTTCAATTTGAAAGTTGCCTCAGTCTCAGTTTGATTTCTAGCATGAGGAGGTATTGACAGTTTTCCTTGAGTGTTATTATTGTTTGCTTGCGACATATTGTCCTATAAAAAATAAGATTAAAACTTTAACATGTATCCTAAATAAAATTTAAATAAATAAGATGATTTAATTATGAAGATAAAAGCTACTACTTTATAAACACT